>VYXH01007819.1:37657-68179 GCA_013397275.1 Burhinus bistriatus
TTTTTTTTTTTTACATTTTTGGCACTCGGGACACATTCTCAACTCTTTTGGTCTTTTATATGAGGTGAAAAGATTGGTGTAACATAAAAGGATTTTCCTCCAGCAGAGCCTTGCATGAGAGTCGTGAGGTTACCTCTAGGTCTCTTGAAGTCTTTAGAGGAATCCAATAGAGAGAAACATAACTGTAAATTAAAACAGAACATTCAGAGACCTTATGTTTCAGAAGCAGAGATCTTCTGCATCTTTCTTATTGAGTTTTTCCATCTCCATTTAGATACTTCAGTTAATGTATTGTCGGCTTTATTTATGGAATCCTACAGCCATTGAAACAATTGTGATTTATTTTTCATTTACAAAGTGCCAATGTTTGGCATGATCCTGTTCTGGCTGAAGTTTTTCAAAATCTATTACTGTTATTTTCTGTTGTTTGGATGCCGTTCTTTGTCTCTCTCTCTCTTTTAATGTCATTTCTCAAAATAACCAAAACATCTTTGACACTAATGTCCATATTTCTTCATATAATTCAAAATGTTTATGACCCAAGACCATATTTTATTGAGAAAATGGCTTTTATGACTAGGAAGATAAATGATGACTTTAAATACCTTTGTCTGAATTAACTTCATATAATTATGTAAGTCATAATTTTAAAGATCATTTACTTTTATCAAAAGTATTATGATACAGACAATACGAATGTGTAACAAATTAACACATGCAGTTATAGATCACCTGAAATGAGTATAGCTTAATGAAGGGTATAAAACAACAAAGCTGTGTCTGGTAGCTCTAAAGTGAGTAAGTTTTGTTTCTTCTGATGTTACCCTCAAGGTTCTTATTTCACTTGAAACTCTAATGACATGATGAAACTCTCTTTCTTTATTGAAAAGTGTATTGGATCAGAAGATCAGAAATTGACAGTTACAAGGCAGACTCCTCAATACTCTTACTTTCATTTTAGGTTAATGCAAATCAGTTTGGGTAACAATTTGAGTTACAGAATCTTTAATCTTTCTTTGTCCTTTACTTTCATCCAACAGTAAATGCCATCTGTCCATGAAAAAGACGCTGGGTTTTCAACAGTTGGAAACCGCAATGATGTGTGATGAGATTCTATTAATAATTTTTGGTGCTAGCTTTCCAGAAAAAAGAACAAACCCCAAACCCCCAGCTAAAGTTCCCTAAATACAAAGTAAATATACTGCACAGTAATGTGTTAACACAAAGCAACTGCAGAATTAATATCCTTGGTATTTGTATTGAAGGACCCATATATTAATAAGCATTTTGGTCACAGCATTCATGCATCCATTCCCAGCCCATGAAATTGGGATATTGCCATCATTTCATTCTGTGTATAGCAACAAAACTCTAGAGTTATGTCTTCATAGACTTTGAATAGGAATTTTGCACAATCATTTACTTGTGGGGAAAAATGACATATGATCTTTTAAGTTGTAACTCATGTGCAGTTCCTGTGGAGCCAGAACTCTGTCACCTTCTAACTGGTATTTCTTTTGAATTTTTGCTTTATGTCCTTATTGCTCTGTAATGTTTTTGTGTTCTGAACTTTTTTAGTGGCGTATATAAGCTGAAGGCCTGCATAATATTAATAACTTTTGAGACATTTACACAGAATACATTACCTAGGCCACAGGGTTATAATTATCAGTGTTTGTTTACATCACCTTCTTGACATTTATCATTTGCTTCCTTTTATACTTTATGCAGGCACTGGCCACAAAACTTTTTTAATTTAAATTTGTTTTACAATGGCTATATACTTACAGCAGACTACTGTTGTAATGAGATGTTAATACATATTGTCCATGTTTTTCTATAATTCTTTATACATCTTGCAGTTGAGTAATTTATAAAACCATGTTTTTATATTTTTGATTCATGAAGAATTTTTGCCTTGCATATCTTCCTATCTACAAATCTTTGCATTCTGCCAGTATCTGAAACACAATGTGCAGGTCACTCATTGGTAGTTTCCTACCTTTTTTCTAGTAACCAGTACGTAGCCATGGATCTGTAATTCCTTTTATACTTCCTGTAAGGACATTCATTCCATGAATGATGCTAAAATGAATGAAGGGGTATGAAACTGACAGCAATAATGTTTGAGTATCTGTGATCTTTAGTGTAAGAAAATACATATAAACACATACAAATTTCCAGTGTAGGCCTCTAATACAAACAACTTCTCAAATCTAAGAGATTTGTTGCTACACTAGCTTTGATACTGTCCCTTGGTAGGAATTAAACCCTACCAAAAAAGTGGAGCTGCTAGACAGGGACTATGAGTAGGTAACATTTCTGGGCTGTTTATTACCTTTTTCGGTTGGGTGACATACAAAAAAGAAATCATACAATAAACACTCTTTCTTGAGTGTAAAATATATCATGCATCTTTAGTATGACTTTTCCCATAGAATAAAATCCTCTACTACTAGAAAAAGATGTGCATTTGGATTTGTTCTTTAGCTCCTGCCACTTTGTATGGTATATATAGATATATATGAAAAAAATACATTTATATTATACATACAGAGTGTATAATATACATATATACAGTGTACAGTATATATAATATATATTTTTTCTCTGTGTTTTTTATATATATATATATCACTTTGTTGTTATAGTTTTCTTTTCCTCTTCACCTAGCACTACCTTCATGCTGTCTTTCATTTTTCTCTAAACTTAGACAAAAAGTCTTGTGCTGATAATTTTGAGTTAAAGTTTTAATTTATAGTTCTTGCTACTTGGTAAAACATCTGTGCCCTTGCATCTCAGCAACATTTTGAAAGCCAGAAAGCCAAAAAGGATCATGTATTTACTTGTTTATGTTGCATGAATGTACACTGTTATAGGTTTCATTAAAATGCCAGAGAACAAAAAGTCAAAGACAATTTGATTCACTTAGACAACTTGCACAGAACAAACTGTTCCATGGACATCAGAATTACTGAAGCATGGCTTCCTTCAGATTTCAGTCCCCTTCAGTTGTCCTAGCTACCCTGCATTTTCTCTAACACTCCTGTCAACCAGGAACAACATACGCTTTGCAATTACTCTGGAGCAACTTGCATATTGATGGGCTTGTGAGTGTGTTTGTGTTGATTACTGAAGAGAGTCTGTCCTGACTGAGTCCATCTTCTCTTTCCTTTGTTGGGCATTTTTCCATCCAGTAGCCTCTTTTTGTAAAAAAATGTAAGGTGTTATTTCTGAGTTTTCTATGTGTTTTCCAGTATGATTATAATCAGCAAACATGAATACTATGGGAAGTGGATGGATAGGCAAGCATCTTTTTCATTAAATTATTTTGGTGTAGGAAATTTTCATATTTATTTTACAAACATCAATTTGTGTTAATTTTAATCTCATGAAGCAGAATATTGGATCATAATGTAGGTTGTAAAGTGAGCTTGCTTCTCTATAGATTTATTATGTACTTCTCAGAAAAAGTAAACATTCCTATTAACCTTTGTTTGTCTTCTCTGGTTCAAAGTTAGTTTTCTCTAATTTTCAGTATGAAATTTTACAGTGAGAAGATAAAAATAGATTTTTTACATTTTATTTATTTCTCTGATTCTATGGTTTGATAACACATAAATATGTGCTACCTACACGCAAGCCTAACCTCCAGCCCCTTTTTAGAGAGACATACCAATTTAAGGAAAGTGGATTGAATTCAGAAAGTGGATCAGGATTATAAGACAAAATGAAATATACTGTAGCACACCAGAGAATGCATGCTGTGCGACAGCAATGGATACCACTACGATTTCTAAGTCTGCACAAGTCATGTAACTCAGTATGTTATGCTTGTGAGTAATACACACCATTTCAAAGGAATGGTAATAAAATCTTTGTATTATTTATCATGAATTTCAATACTGTAATACAGAAAGAGCTATTAATACTTTACTGTTGAAATTTTGGGGGGATATTTCTTCTCACTTTATTCTACACTGCTGTGAACTTCTGTGCAAAAACTACAGGAGGCTTTGGAGTGATTAAAATAGGTACTTTTGTAAACATACTGTCATTTGATAAAGGTAAGTGAAACATTTTGAAGTCTGGAAGGATATCCTTTTGTGACTCATTCAAAAGCTGAGCTTCCTCCCCTTTTCTGTAGTAAAATTATACTGCAAAAAGCAAAGACATAATACATCACTGGCTCGGAACAGAAACTTAAGTGCCTTAGGAACACCTTCTATTGTTTTTGTTTGGTTGGTTTGTTGTTTTTTAAATGTACAAAGGAAGATAGTAGATGCCTTTCTTAGGTTAACCTGCTTTGGTAGTTGATTTGCTTTCAACTGAGCAACTCAAAATCACTCAGGATCTTAGCATATCTCAATGCTAGGTGATGTGTTAATGCACAATTTCTGAGCAGCCTTCCACCATGCATTTATACGTAGGTTGTGTCCATGTTGATAGCAAGAATGTGGTTTATCACACAGACTTAAAACTCCATAAAAACGTAACAGAAGTGAATCATTGAACCATTTTGGAGAATTTTCTTTGGGTGAATGTATAGGTAGGTAGGCAAATCTGAGCTTCCACCTACACGTTAAAATAACCAGTCCCAGGCCAGTTCAGGCTTGGCACTTGCATAAATAAATTAGTATTCCACCGCATTGAGACAGCTGTCACTTATCAACATACTGGGCTTATTAATGCAGGTACAATACTTTCATTTCAATTTGAGTTGCGTAAGTCCTGATGACATGACAATAACTTCCTAGCTGATTTTTAGCCTTTTAAAGGAAGATATTTTTGTGTATGATTAACTATTCAGCCCTACAATAGCTAAATAATGTTGGGTTCCTTTTACATAAGGCATTAAACAAAAGATACCGTATAAGTTTTCAGGACAGCAGGAGTGGGTAGGACAAGAAACCGATTCTTTTCAATGAAGAATAATTTGTAGATTTTTCTATATTTAAGAATGTTTACAATATAAGAAGTTTCATGTACTGTATTTTTTCTTTCTCAGTTCATTTTTCTGAGTTCCTCAAGACCATCTCTAAAAAATGTTCCATCTAAAAGAATTTTCCTTAAAATCATTCAGATTTCCTTCTTTCCTAGTTCACCTACTGGTACTGATAACTTTGGTTTGTTTTCTGGTCAAGTTTCTTCAGGAGTTTGGATGATTTCTGTTTATTCAAAATTTAATGAGAATGCTAATGCTATTGCCAGTTTCAATTGTTTAGCTTGAAAGAGCAAACATGATTTCCGTTAATTTTACCACCTTCATAACTAATTAGAATCTCAGCCTTGTGGCTATGGTTTTAGACATCTTTGCACTTTAATGTGACAGCAAAATACTGTCAGTCACTCTCTTGTGTGAAATTTTGTTCTGATTTATTGACATTATAAGGGCGTCTTACAATCTGAAGACTAATCAACCTTAACTACAGATTTCATACTCAGCATGGCTCAAAGCTCTTATTCAATGGCTTGCTGAAAAATGTTGTATGTCAATTAGACTTTTTTCTCTTCCTCCTTCATAGCAGTTCTGTGTTAGGCCAATTATCACTGGTACATCGGTCAAGGATTTTAAAGATTAAAATTGTATTTAATAAAGATCAGAAGAAGATGTGTAAAGAAGATCTCTTCTGTGAATATAAATGTATGTAGATGATGTAAGATAGCTTCAGTGGCAATTAACTTTTTGGTTATCAAATAGCTTCAGTTCTTACAGCATAAATGTATATCCTAACGGAAAGTAAAATTACCTTAGACGACCTTAGCTTCTGTGTACTTAACCCATTGAGAATCTGCTACTACTTCTTGTGAACAAAAATGAAAGTATTTAGAAAAAAAATTAACTCACATCGTAGGCATGAGTTTAATGATAAGTACTAGAATGATAACAGTAGAGGGGACTTGCAGATGGAAATAAATGGTGGTATGTAATAAGGGAAGGGAGAAGGGTTAGAGGCTTAACTCAAGATGGAATAAAATCCAGAGGGACTGTAAGGAAGCTGGAAATAACATGGTGTATGAGTGATAGCACAGTTGATGGTATGAAAAGGGAGAAATAGTGCCTCTTAGCCCCTTATTCTCCTCTCTCATGTGTGAATTCTTGACCCTATTCTTTTGAAGCAGTTTGTATATGGGGGCCAGATATCAAACGCTTCTGCCTAACTAATTGGTACCAACTCTTGCTTTATCCTCTCCCTCCCAGAGAAGGTGGGAACTGGAGGTCTCTGCTTCTGTGGATGTGCCTGAGCCCTATCTCTCTTTCTGTAGTACAGCCTGGGATTTCAACCCTATGATTCATTCCTGTTCAACTGACTTATCATCACCTATCACGTTCACTGACTAATTTCCCTGGGGAGGATTGCAAGCATGGAGTAAATAGAACTTTCCCCGGGTGTTACAAGTTTCCAAGAACTTACAGCTATTGCTATCATTTGCTAAGCAGTAGATGGTGACTAGGAATCCTTGCACCATGGTCAGGTAGCTCTACAGAAAAAAACACAAAATTTGAGGAAGGTGGTATGAATGAAGAAGTAGAGTCTGTTAAATTTGTCAGGTAAGCATCAGTAACTGAGGAAGGACATGGCTGAAATGGGGGAAAAAAGGACTGTCTCATTCAGTTGTCAGAAAACGGGGACTGAAGTCTTTCAGGTTTGAATCTGTGTTAGGGAGCAATATAGTGGGGTAATAACCCACTTAATGTTCCTCATGGCAGCCTATCAATCTAAGGAATCCACTCTAACCCTAAACCAATGCCATTTGCAGCTCTGCAACATAATGCAGACTGCTAAGAATGCTGACAAAGTTCATGATTCGTATTTAAATGCTGACTGATCAGATCCAGTAACGATTTTTTTTCCTTTTTTTTTTTTNTTTTTTCCTTTTTTTTTTTTTTTTAATCTAAATGGAAGAAGTCTAATCTTTCCCATGCTGTAAATAAGGAACTGAAATAGAACATTACTTACTTTGAAGAGTGACTTTTATAAATACACATTCAACAGCAACAAGGACATTGCCTGGCATAAATCCCTACTACAGTTACAATTCGTTAGCTGTAACAATTGCATCAAAAATGTTATGAGGAAGTGGGGAAAAAGAAGTAAGATTAAGGAGCTTTAATAGTGTACCATATTCTTTTCTATTTCTTTTTATTTGTCACACAGTTTCTTAAATAAGCATTTTCTGTCCCTATACCATTCTTATTTCTGGCCATTTCAACCATTTTTATTTATATACTTATTTATTTCACTAAAAAGAAGATGGCATTTAACCACCCTCACCCTTTCTCAACCCCTTGTCAATACTAATCTTTATTTCTTTATTATTCCTTAATATTTTATTTTCACATATTCTCATGACATTCTGTCTTAAATTTCATGTTCTTATTGATGTCACATCTCTGTGGTTTATTTAATCTTTTCTCTGTCCCTGCAAACCTCTGATCCTGTGTCCCAGTTGCTATGTTACTCTTGCAATTTCACAGCTTCTTCCAACCTCATATACTCTCTTGTTAGTGCTCCTCTCATTCTCTTTCATTCCATCCTTTCCCTCTCCTATTACCTTAATTTTGTTTTTTATTTTCATTTTTTTCTTAGATATCATCCCAAATTTCAATCACAGTCTTCAGAGAAATTATGCTTTTATCAATCTATTTTTAAAGTTTCAACAGACTAAAAAAATTTTAGAGAATGCTGTAAGTTTTCTCACTCTCTTTTTGTGTATGGTTTTCCTTCATTGTAATTGGCAGCCAATGGCAAATTTCTTGAGGGGGGGATATTCTATCATGCACAGCTTATATATATATGTATTGTGTGTGTATGTCTTGCCAAGTTCACCTCACTGATTTCATGAAAGGGTAGAATAAAAAGAAGAGACTAGAAGGACTCTTCATCTAAAAGTCCTTATACAGAGCAGTATAAAAATCTGAATGAAGGAGAACATGGTGGAAAATACAAGAGTTTGTATGATATGCAAACAGATCTCTTATTTTTGTAAAGAATATGGAAGAATATATTGTCTTACTGAAACTTACAGAAAACCTCTTGGTGACTGGACTCACATGTGTGTAAAAATTAAGTAAAGCTACTCATCCTATAGAGTTCATGGGTCTAACTTACAAGGAAAATACAATGTGACAATAATTCATAATACTTATCCTCAAAGGAACTGCTGCGTATGGTGTCATTAAAAGTTTTTTTTAACTTAGGGTGCTTGATTTGATATCCATATATGTCTGGTTATCGATATATATGACTCAGTAAAGGGAATAATTTGGTTAAGCTGTTTCACGTTGTTCTGATGAATGGTTGGTGTCTAGGTAACTTTTATCTGTTCCTAAAGACACCATTGATTTATCACTAACTGAAGTGCGCATATGCACACACACTGGAGAAAATTAATTTCTTTTCGACAAGGACATGTAGAAGAAATCAAAGGACAAGAAAAGGACGAATATTTTGAAATATGTCTTTAAGTATCCTTCATTAAATAAAATTTTAATCATACTTCTAAATCAATTAAGAACAAATTATGCAGTTACATATTGACTGCAAAGATTATAGATTTATTTTTCTTTATCAATGGATTATGAATTTGGCAATACCTCAATGGCTGTTCTCTTTTTACAGGTGAAACTGTAGCCAGTGCTGCAGAAAAGATTTGGACACAAGCGAAAAATATTCTGGTTTAATGTGGTTATGCCTGTCTAATGAAAGACCTTTCACCATTAATACAAATAGCTTCACATCCAGGTACTTTGTTTGGTGATTAGAATCTATAGCTCTAATTGGTTGTGCAGGACAGTTATCCTCCATTAGCATTAGCCTGCACATTCCCCTGATATCTAGCATGAATGAAAAGTACAAGAGCTGCTGTTTCTTATCATCTTGCCTACAGACTCTAAATTAGAATGGGTCCTATTATTTAATGAGTTGCGCAAAGAAGTCAACGGTCCTCTTTCTCAAAGCTCAGTATATTTTCCACAAAGCTTTGGATAATTTGGTTTATCATTTCAGCTTGTTTTTTTGGGTATGCTGGAGGTTTATTTTGAATCTAATTCTTAAGCAGCAGAGGTACTCCAGATTAAAATGAGGAGAAAAATAGAAAAGTATAGTAATCTAAAGGGTTAAAAAAAGGGTGTATTTCATTCTTCATTTTTTTCCTCCAGCTGATCAACATCCTATTTACAACTGCAGACAAAATGCAGCATTCTGCTTCCCAGTCATTGAGACAAAAAGCAGGAGTTTTGTTTCTCCCTTTTTGTCTTGCATTTGAATGGAACACTATGCTATTACAGAGGCAGTTGTGTGTATAATTTTGTCAGTTAAAACATAGAAAAGTATACTCTTCTGGAAAGGACATTTTTTTGGGAAAGAAAAACAAGTGTTAACAATTCATTGCATCCAAGTTATAGAATAGATTGTTCAAATTCTCATCAGCTTTTTATACTCAAAATCCTGTGAACAAAAAATGTTCGTACCAATGCAAACCCAATAACTTATTGTTAGGAGAATTAAAGCCTTACCTGTGTAATCAAAGAATTACTATTAGTTCGGTTACAGTGATATTAGCATTTCAAGTTCAAATTATATAAATTTAAAAAGAGACATACATGAACTTTCTAGTGAATTCCCTTTTCTCTGGTGTCATGCTCATCCCACCCACTTAGGTGAAAGACTTCAGTCTGGGGGAGTTTACTCAGCACCCTAAGTCCTTTGCTGAGAGGTGTATGACGATGTTTCTCACTGTAGAACATGTTTGAGGGCATTTTTATGTCTGCTAACAGGGTGTACCTTGGTCTTTCTTCATTGATGTACAAGTTCACATTATATCCAAATTTACCATCTGTGATGTGGTTTACTTGTGAAACCAGGGTTAAAAAGCTCCCAAGGGTGCCTTCCTTTGACCATCTATTAGCTACTAGTGAATTGTTTATAACCATGTAACCACCAGTATCACTCTGTGCCTGTAAATTCAGGGCCCCTGCTGTCACCTCATGCTGGTTTTCTTCCATGCTGCATTTTATTAGCATCATAGATAGCTGATTTTTCAGAGTAGCTCCTGACATCAAATAAGCCTGACATCACCCAACTGTACAAATCTAAACAATAGCTGAAACAAAATAATAATTAATTGGTCATAAAATACCTGCTGTTATAGCCTAAAATAAACATCCTGACAGGCATACAGAAGTCTGGACAAAGCCTGACAAGTCCTGAGGCCTTTGTGTTAACCTAACACAAAGTTTGTGTCTTGTTACAAGCAATGAGAAAAAACAAAACAAAACCAAAATCAAAAAACAACTAAACAAAACAATAAAACAAACCAACCAACAAAACCCCCACAGACTTACTGGTCTATGAAGCTACAAGTGAAACCTTTTGGTTTTTATTTTAAGACATCATCTGCTTCAGTGCATGGTGAGCTGGAAATTCGCCTGTTCCCTGCCACAGATTTTACAAACTCTCTCTGAACATCAAACTGACCGTATTTGACACCAGACTGGAAGATTGTGATGAGTGTTTCATCAGTCTGTAGAAACTGTGATGTGTACCTGGCTTCAGGAGCAGAGTATGCAGGTATGTGGATGAGGGCAGAGCAGTGGGTATCATTTACCTTTACTTTAGTTAGGCTTTCAGCACCATGTCCTATAATTATTTTTTTTAATCTAAATTTGCACCACATGGTCTGGATCGCTAGACTATAAAAGGAGTAAAAGACTGCACAGATGGTTTAGCTCAGAGGGTCGTGGTAAACGAGGTGGTACTCAATTTATGCTGGTGACAAATGGAGGACAACAATGATCAGTCCTGTTAAATGACTTTATCAATGACTTCGAGAAGGTTACAGAGGATACATTTATGAAGCTTGCAGGTGACAAACATAATTTGCTGCCCCTGTGGGGCACCAGTGCAGGGACACAGTTTGATGCCTGCCTGTCTGGGAGCAGCTCTGTGGGACAGGACCTGAGTGCCTTTGCAGACGCAAGCTGAGTATGACATATGTTCATCAGTGACATAGTGGGATCGAGTGCACCCTCAGTAAGTTTGTAGACAACACCAAGCTAAGTGGTGCAGTTGACATGCATGAGGGTCGTCATGCCATCCAGAGGGCCCTTGACAGGCTCAAGAAGCCAGCTCATGTGAACCTCATGAGGTTCAACAAGGCCAAATGCAGGGTTCGGCATCTGGATAGGGGCAACCCCTGGTATCAAAATAGGCTGGGGGATGAAGGGATTGAGAGCAGCCCTGGGGAGGACTTGGGGGTATAAGTGGATGGAAAGCTGGACATGAGCCAACAATGTGTGCTCACAGCCCAGAAGGCTAACCACATCCTGGGCTGCATCAAAAGAAGCGCGGCCAGCAGGTCGAGGGAGGTGATTCTGCCCCTCTACTCCACTCTGGTGAGACCCCACCTGGAGTACTGTGTCCAGCTCTGGAGCCCTCAGCACAGGAAAGACATGGACCTGTAGGATCGGGTCCAGAGGAGGGCCACAAAAATGATTGGAGGGCTGGAACACTCCTTCCATGAAGTTAGGCTTAAAGACCTGGGGTTGTTCAGCCTGAAGAAAAGGCTCCAGGGAGACTTCTTGCAATCTTTCAGTACTTAAAGGGGGCTTACAAGAAAGATGGGGACAAACATGTTATCAGTGCCTGTTGCGACAGGAGAAATGGTAATGGTTTAAACTGAAAGAGGATAGATTTAAGCTAGATATAAGGAAGAAATTTTTTACAATGAGAGTAGTGAAACACTGTCCAGAGAGGTGGTAGATTCCCCATCCCTGGAAACATTCAAAGTCGGGTTAGATGGGGCTCTGAGCAACCTAATCTAGTTGAAGATGTCCCTGCTTGTTCCGGGAGGGGTTGGACTAGATAATGTTTAAAGGTCCCTTCCAACCCAAACCATTCTGTGATTCTATGATTCTACGACTCTATGAGCCAGCAGTGTGCCCTAGCTGCAGAGATGGCCAACAGCATCCTGGATGGTATTCACAGGGGTACAGCCAGAACACTGAGGGGATGGATTTTCCCTTCTGCTTGGCACCTGTGAGATACCATCTAGACATTACATTCAATCTTGCTGCACACACCCTATCATTCCTGCCTTCCCCACCCCCCGCCCTGATAAAGACACTAGTAAACTGGATCAGGTTTGGTAGAGGGACCCCAACCTGGCCAGTGCTGGAGAAGTTTTCCTGGGAGAATAGGCTGAGGTACTGTCACTTGGTCAGCCTGAAGAAGAAGTGGGTCCAGGAGGAACCTAACAGCAGCCTCCCAGTACCTGTAAGGAGTTCATCAAAGAGGCAGACTCAGGCTCTTTACAGTCGTACATGATGGGAGGATGATAGGCAATGGGCATAAGCTGAAACAGGTAAGGTTCAGACTGGATATAAGGGAAACCATTTCTCTTAGAGGGCAGTCCAGTAGTGAAGAAGGTTTTCCAGAGATGTTGTGCAGTCTCTGTCCTTGGAGTTTTTCAAGACGCAGTTGGATAAAGCCCTGAGCAACCTGATCTGACCTCAGATCTGATGCTGCTATAAGCAGGAGATTGGACAAGAGACCTCCTGAAGTAATTTCCAACCTGAAATTTCCAGTGACTCCTATGATCTACTGCCTGAAAAAACACAACTAAAACTGTATTTGCAGAAAATAGTGGTATTAAACCATAATTTTTTTAGCCAAAAACCAGAACTATGTCCTTAAAATTTGCATATAGAAAGATTTCTGTTGACATAGATATATCAACTCCATGGAATTCCTGTGACAATCTCCAAACTATGTGATCTAAGATGAGACTAAGACTTCTATATTATCTTCAGTCCGTTTAGGATGAAGTAATTAAAACCCCTGCAAAATACCTGAGAGCAGAGGTCAGTTAATATTCATAGCTCATTTATAAAGCTTTTATATCAGCTAGTTCTCAAAGCTGTTTGGCATGTAGTAATACCGTGTAGCTCTTGGTAATCTGGAACTTTATCTTCTGTCTGTTGAGAAGATGATCTGTGTACCAGGATATGTTTGAGTATTTAAACAGCTCATGGGTGCTGCTTTTAATTAAAAGCATTCTTGCCTGATGGACAGTTTGGAAGCAAGACCAAGTGATTTTATACAGATTTCAGTTTGTTATAGTTTTCTGGATTTATAGAACTAGAATGAAATATCCACAACTACTATTAAGATCTGTACCTAGAGAAGCACTGCAGGCTAGGTATTCAGTTTGCCTCTGTGCCATTATTGCATAATCAAGCTGCAATAATAACCAGATTACTACTGGTGTAACTGACCAATCAAGTGTAAGGGAGAAAGGAACTGGTATTGCACCACCACGTAGGAGCCTCCCTAAGCTCATAAAATACGTGGATGTTAAATATAGCTTCACAAATACATTTGCATTTTCTGTAGCATAAAAAACATATTTAGAAGTCTTTGGTCTTCAGTACTCCTCAATAAGAGAAAATATTTACGCTCTTTTAAGTTGAAAGTTATTGATGGTCAAGCAAATAATTGTGGCATTGAATCAGTGTGTTTATCTGGCAGATTATAAAAGGCAAATATATTAGGCTGAGGTGGAAATCTTGAAATACTTTGCTTGTGGATACGGTTTGTGTTGAAGGACAAATCAGTGCTGTAAAGTATGTATGTAATATTCATAGAATCATAGAATCATAGAATGGTATAGGTCAGAAATGACCTTTCAAGATCATCTAGTCCAACCCCCTGCAATGGGCAGGGACATCTTTCACTAGATCAGGTTCCTCAAAGCCCCGTCCAGCCTGGCCTTGAACACTTCCAGGGATGGGGCATCCACAACTTCACTGGGCAACCTGTTCCAGTGTCTCACCATCCTCACAGTAAAGAATGTCTTCCTAATATCTAACTAAATCTACCCTCTTCCAGCTTAAAAACATTACCCCTCATCCTATCACTACACTCCCGGAGAAAGAGTCCCACTCCACCTTTTCTGTAGGCCACTCTTAGGTACTGGAAAGCTACAATATGGTTTTCCCAGAGCCTTCTCTTCTCCAGGCTGAGCAACCCCAACTGTCTCAGCCTGTCCTCGTAGCAGAGGTGTTTCAACCCTCTGATCATTTTCGTGACCCTCCTCTGGACTTGTTCCAACAAGTCCATGGCCTTCTTACGTTGGGACCACAGAGCTGGATGCAGTATTCCAGGTGGGGTCTCACAGGAGTGGAGTAATGGGGCAGAATTACCTCCTCCAACCTGCTGGCCACACTTCTCTTAATGCAGCCCAGGATACTGTTGCCTTTCTGGGCTGTGAGCACACATTGCCAGCTCATGTTGAACTTCTCGTCAACCAACACCCCTTAGTCCTTCTCCTCAGGGCTGCTCTCAATCCATTATCCATTCTCTTCTTAGTATAATGTGCTTTATTCATGCATGCAGAATTCTTATTCAGCCCATACACAATCACAAACAACATGCAGGCAGTTCTTTCTTTCACAGTTGTAGGCTGCAGGCCAATGTTGAGTTCATGGGTCCCCACACTTAATTAGGAATAATTCTGTTTAGAATAACTGTGAAGTTTGGTTTCAGCTGTTTGTTGCTGTGGACCACACAGTGAATTAATCAGTGGGAACAGAACAAGTAAGCACCCTGACTTTTTTGTTCAATGCCAAGATTTGATCACAGGTGCTGAATGTTGCTTCCAACTTTGCAGAAATTCTGCTTTTGAGTAGCCTATGCCTTAACAGTTAACACTAACCATTCACATGTTGAAGTTCCTTCTATGTTTTTGGTACCTCATGTATTTGTATAGAACATTTGTATGAGAATTTCCCTCCCAGGAGCTATGGAGAATATTATTAAAATAGGCAAAGTTGATAACATAGTTAAATAAATAATAATACTGCAAATAGATACAATATTTGTGTTCTGTATTAGGGGTGGCTTTTATAATTCACCCTCAGAACAAACAAACAAACAAAATACCTTACAATATAGAAGCAATCTAGAAGTCACTTGCAAAGCAGAGTGATTAGTAAGTTGCCAGGTAGCGTGAGATCTTATTAAACTGTTTACTGTAGTTGCTAAGGGTATAATTGCTTTTGTGTACGGTCACACCTTTCTATTTTGTTTTCTTTGTTTTAAACATATGAGTTATTCAAAGAAGAGTAGGTGGAAGAAAAAATTTTGAGCAACAGTGAGTGGTTTAAATCTAGCCTTCAAAATAGAGGTAACTGAAGAGTTTGATCATAACTCAAGAAGCTTGTTGTCCAATCCCCAAGAGAAGAACTTCAGTTATGAGACTAGTTTTAGCCCTATGAGACTAGTTTTAGACCTTGGTTTCATAAGTAGATTCATTTTCCCTAAATTAAGTGTCTACAACCTACCCTTAGTTGCCACCATTACCTCTCCTATAATGGAGCGAAAATGGTATTTCTAGATAGAGCAACTCATCCTACCTTGTGATGAGGCATCTATGACAGCATGGAGGTATTTCCCTGAATTGTATTTTGTGTCTCTGCTGTTTTCCTAGCAAAAAGCCTGAACTAAATTTTTTAGTGCTTCCATTAGCACGGGTAATCTCAGCTTGGTCCTCTATCTTCATCGTCTGTTAGTGCCTGGCAACTGTTTAGCCTCAGCTCATTATACTAAAGAAGTACAAACAGCGGTAGTTTGGTATGGTGTAGGTAATCTCAAAGAGCTCATCACTGGGTTTCATGGTGGGAAAACTAACCTTTCAGTTCAAATAATGCCTCTAGGTTTTTTTTGCAAAGATAAGCCCGAAAGAGTAAACAGGTATAAAACAATCACTAGACTTGAAATGATTAATGCACAAGAGCTAGAGACTCAGTGCAGAGGTAAAACACATGCACATTTACTTACAGACAGAGTATCAGTTACCTTTGATAGCTATGCTTGAAAAATTACCTTGCTAAGCTCACTGAAGGTGCTTAAGGCAACCATGTTCATTGAGGTGTGGTGCTGGCAGACTGATGTTGTCTGTTGAAGGAATGACCAAAAAAATGATTCATTCTGAGGTTAAAAAGAGGTATGTGGTGCTCATTGAACGTGACTTAGGATACAGTACTCACTACTTCAGAGCAGCTGTTGCCTTGGAAAAACTTGCTGTTGTGGGACGGAGACAGTATTGCACTGGATGGGAGTACTGCAGGGCTGACCAAGTGTATTTCAGTGAATGTTTTTCCTAGCATTACATTTCTGTTGTCTGTGTGATAAAGTATGCAAAATGCTGCAGCTTGAAGCAGACTAATGAGCAGACACATGAACTGAATTGCAAAGCAAATTTCAGGAAATAACTTCTTGCGAACACAGGCAGAATTGGGTAATCAGTCACAAACGACAAAGGCGATATTGCTTTTCATAGTATGTACTGCATTGCAGCACATAATTAACACCTAGCATTACAGAGCTCTGAAGGCTGTTTTGTTACAGTCAGAGGAAAAGGAAAAACTGGTGATTTCAGACCTCATGAATTTGAATTTTGATAGCATTTCTTGAGTGGAATAAGAATAAAAAGAGAATGAAGAGAATCCCTTGTCTCTTTATGTTAGTTATCCCTTTTTGCAAGCTTCCATGAAGTCAGGAAGCAGTATTCCCTTTCAGAGGTGTTACTGGAAACTTCCACCAGGTCTTTTGAGATCCTCTCTTAAAAGTTGCTATATAAATGCTAATGTCTGTCTTTAATATTATTCTAGGCCATTTAAACAACAATCTAAAAATCTAAAAATGAAGAAAAATACTTCATTTATACTCTGACATTTGACAGCTTGATTCCTGCCTCAATGATAAGATGTCCTCTGGAAGGCTTCTCCTTTACAACAGCCAAATTTTTGTGAGGTGTTTTCCATCCTACTTATAAGAGGTGCGTGCAATTTCCGAGAAACCAGAACATTTGACTCTAACTCAAACTGCAGTGTAGAGGGTAAGGGGTGAATTTTTCTAGGCTATTGTTTATTTAAATTTTTAATAGAAACTTATATAAGTATGTGTCACATGAAGTTGGCCTTGAAGTCATGATGGTCTAAGAAGTCAAATGATTCAAACCATTCATGTTGTTCTTGTTGATGTATGGCAGTATCCCAAATGTACAAACATATCCGTAACCTAAAATATGGAAAGGTATGATTTCTTCCTTGAAGCAAAAGCGTAGGTTGGATGCCTGCAATGAGGTTTAATATGAAATTTAATGTTGCTATTGAATTACATTGATGCAACAAAATCTCATTCTGAATCACAGAGCATTCTCGGCAGTACCTTCAAAACAGTTTTATTGGTCAGAAAAACTGTTGGACATTTTTAAATAAAAGTAATCATATTTAATACATATTTCTAGTCACTATCAATCTACATATTTCCTTGTGGCCATTTAGAGACACAGATAATGTTGTAATTCATTTTACACATTTAAATGCTATATTCTAATTTGCTAATCTGCTGTTCTTTGAAAAAACTTCATTGCAGTTGCTATTTTTCTTTCTTCTGCTCAGTTGCCTATTTAAGAAACTATTTTTTTTTTTTGGTCCATTGTACTGGGAAAAAAGTCTGTTTTCTTCTGCATTTAGTAGGCACGTGTCAGTCAGTGTGCATTGTTGTGTGTATTAGGTTTGTACTTAGGTGTGTATTTTTTCCTCTCTTCACAGATGCACCAAGGAAAGATAACGTATTTTACAGTCAAGTTTTACCATTTCCATAACTTGATTTAGATTTTTACAAAAGAAAGCTCTAGGATTTTTTTTTTTTACCTGTCCAAAACCTAAATCAAGCTGTGAATGATTTTTACACCCTACGTTTTCACTGATGACTCCACTTCAAGCTCCATGACTGGATTTGTGGTTTCACACAATTATCAGCCTCTTGCTTCCGCTTGCAATATCTTTTACTCAGGACTCTTCTTGTTCTCATTTGTTCTTTCATGAACAAGATACAAAGCAAAAAAAAAAAAAAATTTCCTTATGAAATATTGCTGTATTACTTTTCCTCTGTGTTGACAGAAGTTTCCTATTAATTGTCTTTTGTAATTAAAGTTCTTTCTTTATAAAAATTATGCTTCAGGCTTACCTTCTTGAAAATCCTTAAAAAAACTCCAACCACTTTGTAACAGAATAAAAAGTTGCCCACAAATTCTATCTATCTTCCTTGCCAACCAGAGATCTAACCAAAGATATAAAGAAATGTATGGCAAATAATTAGATTCCCAAAGTGTACAGAATATAAAACAAAGACTGTTTTAGAATATTTGGAGATTGTGTTTGGTTTATGTTTTTGTTTTTGTTTTTTTTTTTAATCAGTAATGCTATTTTGTCATTTTCCTGGTGAAAATGAAATCTAAATTTGATCTGTAGTTTTCAGTGTTTGACAATTTGTCTTTGGGAATTTCACTCAGTCTCAACTCAGTGTTTGTAAAAATTATAGAGAAGATAGAAAATGATCTGAAATACTTTGGAGTTGCTAATTTTTGCTGAGTTGCCAGAAAGTACTGCTGCAAATGAATGTTACAGTAAATATTCTAGTTTAATATTTTGAAAAAATTGTTAAAATAAAATTCCAAGGTTATTTTCTTTAGAATGCTCAACTGTCTCTGTTACCAGAGGCTAGTTATTTTCTATATGTTAGCAGAATCTGCCATCTCAAAATCCAAAGATACTTTACTAAAATCTGTAGTCACTCAAACTTTATTTCAGAACAGGTCTGTTTTCTTGCGGTTTCTAAGTATGCTTTTCAGAAAGACCTTTGTGGAAATTAAGACAAAAATGAAAGAAAAAACAAAAAAAACCCCAAACCTGTTCCTAATGATATTAAGTAAAATAAATGATTACTGAATCATGAAGACACACAGATCGAATCTCAAATTTTGGGACACTTCTTGCATTTACAAATATTCTAAAGTTAACAGAATTAATGGCTTTTTTTTTTTTTTAGAATATATTCAGTACCTTTTTAAAGGAGTTATGTTGTCAAAAGATCTGTGTAGAATTTTGAATAGTCCTCTCTGTTAAGAAAAATACTCAGCATTGTATACCATTTCTGTTTTCATGTATTAGAAATTGGCCTACATCAGCCTATTCATGCCTCTGTTTTGAGGTATTTCAAGCTCTTAGAATTTTAGGTGTTCAGATAGCCATCTCTGGGACTCATTCTTGTTTATCTAAATTTAGGACTGTTTTTTATTTTAAGAAAGAAAAGAAAAAAAAAAAAGAAAAAGAAACAAGTAAGTTTTTGTCAGAATAAGGATTTTTACACAGTCATTATTCCTGGAGGGCAGATAACCTCTTTAAACTGCTCTCTGCCTTTTGTTGCCAATCTGTTGCCAATTTGTGCCAATAACACACCTCTAAAGTTAACATACCCTCTACTATAGAATTACCTTGAAAGATTTCAATATGGGTGTTCATATAGATATATATGTGTGTGTTCAACAACAGATGAATAAATTTACTTAACCTATGCAGAGTTAACAGTTGGAAGACTGTTTGGGAGTGTAATCCCTTGAAAAGGCTTCTCCAATCGATGTGTAAGTGTGAATATTGATTAAACATCATATTTAAGGGTCATTCAGCAGGCTACCCTTCTGTAACATCTCTTGTGTTCACAACGATATATGAACAGAATGCAAAGCAGGATTCTGAAAAAAAATGAAAGAAAAAATAAATCTATACAACTGTTAGTGTTTTGTTCATAGGCTGAAGAACATGATGTAAAGGTAAGTAGAAGGTGAGAGTTTCTTCTTCGTTAAGGTTATCCAACTAAGGACCTTTTCAGTGAAAAAGGCAATAAAAGTAAAGAGGTAGGTGATAACCAAAACCACATAGAGACATAAACCTGGCTGACAAAGGATACAGGAGACATTGTCAAAGACTAGAAGTGTCTGGTCACAAACTGATAGGCCATTAAGAAACTGCAGACGCATCTTTGGAGGGGGCCACCTGGACTTTGTAGCTGATAAGAAGGGGGAAACAAGAAGAGCATGAGGATTTGCAATATTTGAGGAGCATCTGTGGGACCATGCAAAACTTAGTGAAGGATCATGATGAGGAACAAAGAGGGGGCATAGACAGAAAGGGGTGTAAAAGGGACCGGCAGGGCATAAAAAGGGGTCAGTCAGTACACTTGCCTGTCCGAGCCCCGTACCTGATCACTACTGTTTGTCCTTATTAAATCCTTTCTTACCTATCTCTCTCTGTAATCTCACTATCTCATGCATGTGTGTTGCAATGACTAAGTGCCAGCTATTGGGGGGACCAGTGTGAGTGGATTTGGGGCCAGCAATTGGAGTCAGGCTGGTGGTATAGGTGGCCCTGGCCTGTAGTGACAGCTACAGAAGCTGGCAGGGCCGTTTCTGCCCCGGTTTCCCTCAGCCCTGGCTGCCGGGCAGCGTTTCGCCCTTTCTGACACCGGCTTTCCCCGCGGCGCCCGCCCGTGGCTGAGGGGCTCAGCTGTGCCCTGCGGTGGGGCCCTTGGAGCCGGCTGGAACCGGCTGTGGCCGGCACCGGGCAGCCCCAGCCGCACCACACAGGGGCTGCCCCTGCTGCTGCAGCTACGCCATGACACCTACACTCAGCATGGTATGTTTGAACTTGTGTCTCTGGGATACGTATTCAGCCCCGTTGCTGATTTAACCTGCAAACAGGAAAGCAGCAGCCACATCTGTCTGCCTGGGACAGAGGAGACCTCCAGGTTTTTGGGTGCATTGGGATGGCTCCAGAGGCCAGGCAGAGGAATCCCCAGGCCCCAGAGCTGCTGACAGTCACTTGTAACATCCCTTAATGCATAACAATATATGACATTTCTACAGAAGAGTCCAGGAAAAAGAAAATCTTATCTTCATTCGATGGGTGATTCTGCACTTATACTGTATATTTGGTGCCTAATATGTAATGTAATAATAATATGTATATGTAATACATATAATATGTATATCTCCCTTTTATTTCACAGATATCAATTAATTGGACTGTAAGAGTGAGGGAAAAAAACCAAGTGATGGTAAGAAAGGAATTAAGAGAATAAGAACAAAACTCTCATACTACTAATTTCTGGTATGACAATATTTAGTTATCTGTCCTTACAAATTCATGGACTATTTTTTATGATAGTTACAAATTTGAAAACATTTTCCTGTTTTCAGTCTTATAGACATTGCAACAATAATGTAAGGAGAGAGTAGACATCATCTAAGTTATAAAGTCATTCTGCTCCTGCCCCTCAAGGTACTCCTTCAGTAGGCTGGAGATAATCCATGGACTACCTCAGCCTTGTTTTCATTCAATGCACAGGGATTCTGTATAAAATATATGCCCATATACAGTATATTGTGCTATACTCCAATATAATTTACCATCTAAAACACATGTCCAACGTTTCTTAAAACAAGGCCATTATATTGTGCTGTTCAGTCCAACTAATATATTAATTCCAAGTAAAACCATCATCTGAACAGAGTGTTATCTATGAAACAGAAAGTTTTCCAGTAGAAAATGAAATGGAATGTAGCCTAATCTGATGCAGGTTTTCTATTTTTCATGAATGAGAGAAAATACAATACCACATATAGCAGAACCGGTATGCGGTATTACTGCTAATGAGGTATAAACAGGCCTAAACCACTCCTCCAGTTGATGCCACCACCTCTGCTGCTTCCACTCCTGCCAAAGCGGCAAGCTGAGCAGACTAGAGCTCACTAGGAAACTTGAGATTTCCAGCAGTGGAAAAGAGGATTAGGAGCTGGAATATCATAATTGCTTTTTAAGAATAAATAGTAGGATATCATGTGTTTTACCTGGCAAATAATAGGAGATATTCTGAATAAAATGTTAAGTAAGGTGTAACATTTGGGAACAGAAATAGTTTTGGTTTTTTTTTCTTTCTCCTCAAAGACAATTAATCTTGCAGAAGGAGGTTGGTTTATTTGAGGAAACTTTATATATTTTCATAGCAACAGTAAGAATTGAAACATTTAAAATCAAATTTTGATCTTGAATACAAGCATTCATATTCAGAATAAATACACTGACTAAACACCATAGTGTACTCAAATTTTCTCTGTCATTACTAAGAGAAGACTTCAATTTTTCAGATATAACACTATTTCTTTAAACTGAAAATTCCTAACAAGCTAAAAAATAACTAAAAATAACTAAAGATAGTTGTTTGAAACAAGAAGATGAGGTTTCAGTAAATAAAGAAAGAAAAATTTTAGAACATAAAAATCAAACTGAAAAAAGTAAAACTGCAGATTTGACTATGTAGCCCTGTGTTCAAGTAAAACTTCTTATTAAATTCTCAGGGTAAATCTGTGGCTCAGAAGTAATCAAATTTCTAGAGAACTATTAGCAAAGGATAAACTTACTCCCTTGGATCCATCATGTTCTTAATTATCACTCATATCCAGTAATGTAAATATTAATGAAAGAGAGATACAGTTCTTCAGCTTTTGATATGATTGGGCAAATAAAGCATTGTGTTGGTTCATATAGAGTGAAGTTAGACAGAGGAACATAATTTGTATTTTTTTTAAATTTTTCAAACTCTGAAATATAAGATTACAGTAAAGATGGTCTAAATAATCATTTCAGACTTGAAGTCTTAAGAATAAATCCAGAAACAAAAAAAGAGTAAAAAGAGGAGTATAGATAGTGAGTAAATTTTGCATCCCTTTAGATGCTGGGAGCCCAGCACTGAAAAGACCCTGAATGGATTTTCCCACAGGACACTAGGTAGATCCCATCCTTAGAGAAGTTCCTCTTTACCTCACATTTTCGTTTAATACAATTGCCTCTTCTCCTGCAACAGAGGGTACAGCATGGTCCTGATTTGCCTTTTTACCATGCTTTCTTGATTTTTACAGAACAGATAAGTCAGGTTATGCACATGGCCTTATCAGATTTGAGCCTCATGTTAAATCAGGGTTGATTTTTGACAAAGCTTTGGAAAGCAAAATGTTTAGATTGCGGTAGTTTCATGAAACTCCTCATTTCTAATGTTGTATTTTTTTAAGAACAACTCTATGTCTACATAAACTACCAAAGTCTGGACCAAGATTTTCCAGAGTAAGTACCTCTTGGGCAACCTTTATTTTAAGTAAATAACAAGCGACTCAATATTTTCTGAAGCTTCAAGATTTCTCAGGCTGCACACTGCCAAACTTTGAAGTTCAAATATCTGTGTATGTCATATCTTTTTTTTTCCTATCCAAAAGTTTGATAGATATTATTTAAATAATAAAATGTGCATTTTTGATGGAAAATTAGTCACAAGAAATATTTTTCTCATTTATTGCATTCAGTATTGAAAAATAACAAAAAATCATTTAGTATTATGAGATGTAACTTTTAATCAAGTTCATAAAAAACAAATATTTAATTAATTGCTGAATCCCAGCTATCAAAAGCTTTCCATCTCCTTTTATTCTCTGATTATACATAAAGACATATATGAATATCAAAAATATGTAATTAAAAAAAGCATATAGTAGGAGAGGGTGTTGTTCCTGTGCTGAATAATATGTTTTTATGTATATTTAAGACTTGCCATCAATTTAGCAGTGCAGGAATTAATACGTTCTGTAAAGTGTCAGTTTTGATATAAAAATGTAGTGAGTCTACTGTAAAAATATGTTCATGAAAGTTGAGAGAAAAAGAAATTGTTGCAATAGTTTTTTTAATTAGGATTTCCGTGTAGTCTTTTCTGGGCACAAACTGAGGTATGTCAGGTTTTATGCTGTCAGATTTTGAGCAGAATATATTGTTTGTAACACTTATTTCACCCTTTGTTTTTTGGTGTTGAGACTGTAAGATATTCCAATGGAAATAATCTCATCAAATATTTTTAATATATATGTTATATTTATAATATATATCACTTAGGATTTTCAGAAACAGTTTTGCAAGGATTTTTAGAACCTACCAATACACAAAAAAATTAGAATGCTTGTAACTTTTTAATACTTAGGAATCCCCTGCACAAGCAGTGAAGCCAAGATGCATACCTCAAGTAAACAATGTCATTATAAATACACATGTATAAATACATTTTAAAAGAAGCATTTACAACATCAATAAAAGTCATAGTAAATAGCTTGGAAAAAAGATATGTGCCATAACATTCAAATTAGAATTTTGCAACAATGGCTAGAATTAAAAAAAATTCCCATCTTCTATTTTCAAATTCTGTTGAAGTTGCTAATTCTAAGTTTTTATTTTCTTATCAGTTACTTCATTGATACTGAAAACCAGCTTTTTCAAGTTTTCTTAGACATCATGTAACCCATACCACTTCAGGTTTGAGTAGAATATCCACCTTTTTATCTTTTTAAACAGGTATATCAGTGACTATGAACAGTATCAATCTCATGGTCTTTGTCCAGGTCTTTGGATTCAAAATGGAAGTTCTATTATAAAAAAAAAAAATAAATCTCTTCCTACAGCTGTAATTAGTTATTTTTCTGGATCTTGTCAAAGTCATTGATGACTTTATTTCTGAAAATGTTCATGTGCTTTATGAAGTGAATTACTGCCTACATTGCTTCTGCTGGTTGTACAAATTTAGAAGCAGTGAACAAATATCTAGGATGCAATTTCCATTGCCAGCATTTTCTTCCACTTTGTTAAATAAAGAAATCATTAATAATACAATTGTATAAAATAGAACACCTAAAGAAATCTACCTGGAGGTTTCTTCTATGTTGCCTGTTAATTCTCTTTGTGCAGAAAAATGTGAGTTATGCCTACAACAATGCAATTGCTTAACTGAGAGAATCTGTTCTTATGATGTGAAAATGAAAGCTGCCTGTGAGAGCCAGAAAACATTAAAGTTTCCTTTACATCTTCTGTTCTCTGTTGGCAAATGGCTTATATTATCTTGAGAATTACTAAAAACAATGAAGCAAATGACACGAAAAGGACGCATAATTGAAAAGCACTGATAAGTCATGAAGTATTTGTAATACGTGTGGTTCTTATGTCAATTATATCAGCTGGAAAGATGAAATAAATTCTTTACAAAAAGGGCATACACATTGTTTTCTGTACTATTGGAAAATCACGGAACTGCGGGAAATGAGGATGGGGTGTTGCCCTCTAAGTCAGTGACCAGCTGGAGTGCATGGAACTCCACCTAGGGATAGATGAAGAGCCAACCGAGAGCTTGTTGGTCAGGATTAAAGGGATCGCAGGGGCAGGTGACACTACAGTAGGGGTCTGCTACAGGCCACCTGACCAGGATGACACAGCAGCTGAGGTCCTTTATAGACATATAGGAGCAGCATCATGTTCACAGGCCCTGGTCCTCATGGTGGACTTCAAACACCCTGATATCTGTTCGAGAGGCAACACAGTGGGGCACAAGCAATCCAGGAAGTTCTTGGAACATGTCAATGACAACTTCCTTCTCCAAGTGGTAGAGGAGCCAAAGAGGAGAGGAGCTTTGCTGGACCTTGTTTTACCAAGGAGGGGCTAGAGCAGAATGTGAAGCTCAAGGGCAGCCTTGGCAGCAGCAATCATGAAATGATAGAGTTCAAGATCCTTAGGGCAGCAAGGAGGGTGCGCAGCAAGCTCACTACCCTGGAATTCAGGAAAGAAGACTTCAGCCTCTCCAAGGATCTGCTTGGTAGAGCTCCATGTGATAAAGCCCTGGAGGGAAGAGGGGCACAAGGAAGCTGGTTAGTATTCAAGGATCACCTCCTCCCAGCTCAGAAGTGATGCATCCCAAAAAAGAGGAAGTCGGGCAAAAACACCATGAGACCTGCATCGATGAACAAGGAGCTCCTGGACACACTCAAGAGCAAAAAAGAGGCCTACAGAGGGTGGAAGCAAGGACAGGTAAGCCTGGGAGTAAGACAGAGAAATTGTCTGAACAGCCAGGGACCAGGTTAGGAAAGCTAAAGCCCACAAAGAGTTAAATCTGGACAGGAACGTCAAGGGCAACAAGAAAAACTTCTATGTCAGTGATAAAAGGAAGACTAGGGAAGACATGGGCACTCTCTGGAAGGAAACGGGCGACCTGGTCACTCAGAATATGGAGAAGGCTGAGGTACTCAATGACTCTTTTGCCTCAGTCTTCACTGGCAAGGGCCACACTGCCCAGTTCACAGAAGGCAAAGGCAGGGTCTGGGAGAATGAAGAAGTGACCACTGTAGGCAAAGATCAGGTTTGAGACCATCTAAGGAACCTGAAGGTGTACAAGTCCATAGGACCTGATGAAATCCATCCACAGATCCTGAGGGAACTGGCAGATGAAGCTGCTAAGCTGCTTTCCATTACATTTGAAAAGTCGAGGTAGTCTGGTGAAGTTGTAACTGACTGCAAAAGTGGAAATACAATCCCCTTTTTCAAAAAAGGAAAAAAGGAAAACCTGGAGAACTACAGGTCGGTCAGTCTCACCTCTGTGCCATGCAAGATCATGGAGCAGATCCTCCTGGAAACTCTGCTAAGGTACATGGAAAATAAGGAGGTGATCCATGACAGACAACATGGCTTCACCAAGGGCAAGTAATGCCTGACAAATTTGGTGAACTTCTATGATGGCNGAGTAAGACAGAGAAATTGTCTGAACAGCCAGGGACCAGGTTAGGAAAGCTAAAGCCCACAAAGAGTTAAATCTGGACAGGAACGTCAAGGGCAACAAGAANGATGCAAAACGTTTCACACTATCATCCGCATGACATCCTGGACTCTAAATTGGAGGGACATGGATTTCACCGATGAACTCCTCGGTGGATAAGGAATTGGCTAGATGGTCACACTCAAAGCGTTGCGGTCAACAGCTCGATGCCCAAGTGGCAACCAGTGATGAGTGGCATTCCTCAGGGGACAGTACTGGGACTGATGCTGTTCAACATCTTTGTCAGCGACATGGACAGTGGGATTGAGTGCACCCTCATCAAGTTTGCCAATGACACCAAGCTCTGTGGAGTGGTCAACAAGCAGGAGGGGAGGGCTGCCATCCAGAGGGACCTGGACAGGCTTGAGAGATGGGTCTGTGCAAACCTCTTGAAGTTCAATCAGGCCAAGTACAAGGTCTTATACCTGGGTCATGGCCATTCCAAGTATGAATAGAGGTTGGGCAGAGAATGGATTGAGAGCAGCTCTGAGGAGAAGGACTTGAGGGTGTTGCTTGATGAAAAGCTGAACATGAGCCGGCAATGTGCACTTGCAGCCCAGAAAGCCAGCAGCATCCTGGGCTGTATCAAAAGAACTGTGGCCAGCAGGTCATGGGAGATGATTCTGCCTCTTTACTGCGCTCTCCTGAGACACTACCTGGAATACTGTGTCCAGCTCCGGGGTCCCAGCATAAGAAGAACATGGACCTGTTGGAGCAAGTCCAGAGGAGGGCCACAAAGATGAACAGAGGGTTAGAGCACTTCTGCTATGAGGACAGGCTGAGAGAGTTGGGGTTGTTCAGCCTGGAGAAGAGCAGTCTTAGGAGAGACTTTATAGCAGCCTTACAGTATCTGAAAGGGACCTACAAGAAATTTGGAGAGGGACTTTTTACAAGGGCATGTACTGATAGGACGAGGGGCAATGGCTTCAAACTGGAAGAGGGTAGATTTAGATTGGATATCCTGAATAAATTCTTTACTCTGAGGATGGTGAGGCACTGAAACAGGTTGCCCAGAGAAGTTGTGGAGGCCCCATCCCTGGAAGTGTTCAAGGCCAGGTTGGATGAGGCTTTGAGCAATGAGGTCTAGTGGGAGGTATCCTTGCCCATGGCAGGGAGGTTGTAACTAGATGATCTTTAAGGTCCCTTCCAATCTAAACCATTCTACGATTCTATGAAAAATAAAAATTATTTTCAAGAAGCTTTATTCCTCTCTTAACTATGTCAATACTTGTCTGCTGTGAGACAACTCAGTTACCTCAGTCAAAATATTTTGGTTCTATTCATTATTTCTAAAGCCAGAAAAGTGATAACAAGGACAAAGCAATTGACCCCATAAAGCAAACTTGTAAGTTTGCTCATGCTTGCATTATCAAGAGCATCTAAATAATCCTGAAATAAAGGGTGAAAATGGGATGAGTTGTCTAGTCTGCAGAAGATGGGAATTTTGCACATGCTTGAAATAATCACCTGAATTTCTCACTCTCCAGAACTGAGTTTCAGGTAATTGACAAGATTCATGGCTGCAGACCTCCAGAAAAGGATGTATTTGTTCATTTGGAGCGAATTCCAATGTTTCCCTGTTTTAGGGCCTCAGGTTTTATTGTGGGGACAACCTTTAAATAGTCTTGTGGAAAAAAGCTCTCTAAGTCTATTTTGTTCAAAAGTTTCTATTCTGAATGTTTTAATTGTGGCCATTGTGCTAAAACTCTGTTGAAAGGTATGTAAAGGAATTGAAGGGAAACTAATGAAACAACAGTGAGACTGAAGGAAGAGGTTTTAATTAGCACTTTTATTCCCATATTTCTTTATGTTCTCGTATGTTGTTAATTTGACAATTTACCTAATACTAGAATATTTTTGTTGGGCAAAATGTGAATGTTCGCTGTCATGCACCACCACATGGCTTGCAGTCATTTAAACAAACTGCGCTGCCTGAAATAGAGATTTCTCTCTATGCTTAACAGCATTTGGCATTATCGGTCTTGAACTTCACTTGCAATTTGGTAGTGAGCCCATGGTGCAGCTCTTAAACTGCTCACCACACATTTTGCCAGGCAGGCTAGCTGCATATGAAGGTGTTGTGGGCTAACCGTGGTAGGCAGCTAAGCACCACACAGCTGCTTGCTCAGTCCCCCCCAGGGTGGAATGAGGAAGAGAACCAGAAGGGTAAAAGTGTCGGTAAAATTTGTTGGTTGAGATAAAGACAGTTTAATAGGTAAAGCAAAGCTGCACACACAAATAAAGCAAAATAAGGAAATCATTCACTACTTGCCATTCGCAGGCAAATGTCCAGCCACTTTCCTGGAAAACATGGCTTCATGACATGTAACAGTTACTTGGGAAGACACATGTCATAACCATGAATGTCCACCTTTCATCCTTCTTTCCCCCAGTTTTTATTGCTCAGCACGTTGTCATATAATATAGAATATCCCTTTAGCCATTTGGGGTTACCTGTCCTGGCTGTGTCCCCTCCCAAATTCTTGTGCACCCCCACCACTGGCGAGGCAGTGTGAGAAACAAAAAGCCTTGACATTGAAAACATGGGTCAGCAATAGCTAAAATATTGGTGTGTTATCAACATTATTTTGGTCCACAGCACCATACCAGTTGCTATGAGGAAAACTAACTCCATCCCAGCCAAAACCAGTACAAAAATTCTGCCCTATGCAATTGTTTGTTGGTATTGTAGCAGCCTGTGTAGCATACTGTTCCACCTAAAAATTAGGCTATCAGGCAAGATTTGAGATAAAGTGTTATATTAAGTGTTCTATGAATGTGAACAGTAAGTGGCAATTACAATGTTTAGAAATAAGGTTACAAAAAATTAATAAAATAAAGTAAAAAGTTGCCGAAACCTTTGCATAGGTGCTGTCATCAAGTGTTACCTCCATTATTTTGTTCTTCTGTAAAAACCGGGGTACATTCGGGCAGGAATTCTCCATCAAAAAAATTAAATCTCTCGTGTTTGATTACAGCTTTACACATATTGCTTCTTTTATGCTCATAACCTCAGAATGCTACTGGTGAGTCAAACTTTGGAAATTTACAGGGGTCTTAAAAGTTTTCAGGTAAGGCTGCAAATACCAGCTTTAGACTGAGAAGAAATATATTATTTCTTAAGTTCTCCCAGGACAAGAATAAAGCACATTCATTCTTTTTAATATTGGTTTTGTGGGGTTTTATTTTGAATAGTTGTTTATTGATTTCTTTGTTGTTATTAATTTATTATTAATTTAGGCAACAATTTGATCATTGTAATGTTTTGGTTTTAATAAGCTCGGGAAAAAAATTGAGCATATTCATCTATTCTTGCTTATTGGTACGTAACTATTGTTTATATTCCTTTTAAATTATTGTATGTATCATCTGGCACCTATCAAATTGTAAAATGAATCATAATCACTCTACTTAAAAGATAACTCAAATGAGAAATTTGCAAGATATTTAGGGTTGGATGCTTTTTTTAATTTTTATTAATGTGAAAATACTTCACACGGTCACTGTAGAATAGATTATTTTCATACTCTCTCTTCTGAATGTATGAATGAAAATAACTTATTTCTTCAGTGTTACAATCCTGTACTTATTTTCTCCCACTGGGAAAAAAAGACAGAGTCAATCTTTAATAACTCATGAGAATATTATAAGCTTTATTTTATGTGACACACCTGCTGCTTACTTTCTAGTTATTGCAAATAAATTCTAGTTGTATTACACAAGCTCAGTGTCACCATTTGGCTTTATGGTCAAAGACCAGTTGCTGGCTTGCTGTATTTAGTAGTATAATTTGCAGCCTTAGTGGGGAGATGCTGATAAATTCTTTTGAGCAATACCTTTGCAATTTATCTTTTTTGCCCTGTGATAGATTTTAGTCTGCTTAAAAAGGCAATTCCTATGCACTGTCACAGAATCACAGAATCACAGAATGGTAGGGGTTGGAAGG
>VYXH01007819.1:68780-91266 GCA_013397275.1 Burhinus bistriatus
AGGTTCACCTAGAGCAGGATGGACAGGTGGGTTTTGAATATCTCCAGAGAACAAGACTCCACAACCTCTCTGGGAAGCCTGTTCCACTCCTTCCTCCTCATGTTAAAAAAAGTCCACCCTTCAGAGAAGACGCTTTGCTTGCTTTTATTTTCTCATTGTTTTCCCTCCTTTACGGGCACTACTGTTATGCCTGTTGTGATTAGGTCTACTTGCTGTTCATTCATGACATGGTAGTGACACCATTGGTACCCTTCTGGTCTCATAGAATCTATGGTTTAGGTTGGAAAGGACCTTTAAAGTCATCTAGTCCAACCCCCCTGCAATGAGCAGGGACATCTTCAACTAGATCAGGTTGCTCAAAGCCCTGTCCAATCTGACCTTCAATATTTCCAGGAATGGGACATCTACCACGTCTCTGGGTAACTTGTTCCAGTGTTTCAGCATTCTTACTGTAAAGAATTTCTTCCTTATATCTAGTCTGAATCTACCCTCTTTTAGTTTAAAACCATTAAGCCTTGTCCTATCGCAACAGGCCCTACTAAAAAGTCTGTCCCCATTGAAGTATTGAAAGGCTGCAACAAGGTCTCTCCAGAGCCTTCTCTTCTCTTTCCTCTCCCCCATCTCTCCTCTCTGTCCCCACTGTCTCTATCTAGGCTGGACAGAAAGACAGAAAGACAGGCTTTGGCAATTGCAATGTGAACAGCCACTCAAGGACTTTACAGTTGAGGTAAAAAATGTGGCATTAAATTATGTTTTGTGCTTTGTGCTAATAAGCTGTGTTGGGGTCCCTTTGAAAGAATCTCCTACTTGGAACCTTGCACTCTACTAAGACCATGGGCTGCAGAACTATTGAAAAGCTCATTGGCATTGGTATTCAAGGGAGAAGAGTCAATAACTTAGAAGTTAAAACTTGTCTCTGTAATGTCTAATCTGGACTTATTTTTATATATATTTTATATATATTCTTGCCATGGGTGCGTGCCAGACACCAAGGACTAGTGTAGACCTGTTATATTTACAGATCGGTCAAAGGAAATGTTGTTGGGTAAAGCTCTATTTTTCATTTCTTCTTCTGACTGCTCCGTGTGGGTTATTGGTAGCGTCAAGGCCCAAAGGGAAAAAAAATGGCAAAAAACTCATGAGGTGAGAGGGCCTTGAGCAAAAAGTAGGAAAATATTGATATATACTGGACAGCAGCAACTAGGGAATTGAGCAATGCGCGTTATGAGATAAAACTTTAGAGAACAGAAATCTGATTAGATATCACCCGCAGAATATATAGGCTTCAGAGATGTTAAGATGAAAAACAACTTTTAGAAAGAAACAGAACTATGACTGGGTAGTAGAAGTGGTAGCATGTAAAGTAAATTTGATCTAGGAAAGTTCTTGAATTTAATTTACCTGCTTGGATGGACAACTGATGAAATCTGAGAGAAAAAAAAAAGCTGAAATAAAATATGCTATTGAAAGAAACAGAACTATGGCAACTTCCATAAGTGAAACATAACCCTTAACTTGCTAGTAGTGTCCAACGACATCAATTGGAAACTCGTTTTAATAACCTCTGTTTTGTGAATTTTCAAAACTTAGATAAAACAGATTACCTGAGAGAATTAGTCAGGAATTAGATCATCATGTACTGGTCTGTATATTCCTTCTGTGGCTTTTCAAAGTGACCCAGTGCAGGTATAATAAATAGATTTTTGTGATAACCTTCAAAATGACAACTAAATTTTATCTTCCTTAATATTTTCACTTTTACTTTGAACTGTCCAAAATTTTCTTGATACTTTACTTCCCTATCCAACCACTTTTAGAATTCATGGACTTTCAAGACTGTTATCTTGTGGACATAATGACCTTATGAGTTCAGGAAGAATTTTCCAGTGCTCTTATCTCTGTTCAATGCATCTGTCTGCAAAACCTGCTGTATTGTGTGGTTCACCTATGGAGGGTGTCATATTATTTGTGAGAAAAGTTTTTTCTTTCAGTGTGAAGTGTAGTCATTAATTTTTACCTGTTCCCTTACAGAAGATAATTTTAATTGTTCAGAAGTTTTGAATACCAAAATGCAACAGAAGAAATCATTATGTTTTCACAGACATACTGCAAACTGAAGAAGATACTAAGTTCACTGAGTAAATTATTCATCGTGATTTTTTTGTTCATCTCTAGTTAATGTTTTCTGCTAGCAGGATATGTTTAATACATTATAAAGTCACAGCTTGTGCAGAATTGTAGTCTCAGTTCTAGTTTCATTTGATAAAAAGGCATTTTTTTGTCTGTTTGTTTGTTTTACATTCTCCCAGAAGCCTATTTTTCTTTGGTTTTCATAGTTAAGGATTTTAATTTAATTGCAGTATGAGAATGTCAAAAGTTTAGGAAGCTATTTTTCCTTCCTACTCTTGTTGATGGCTCATATTAAGAAAGTAATGACCATGTAGTGGTCGTTATCTGGTACATATCTACCAGCTGTTTCATTTTGTTCTTCATATAGAACTACATAACTGTTTTTATTGAAGTATAAAAGATGATGCAGTATTGTTTTGTGGTTTTGGTGATACCGTATCTTTAGTACAGCAATATGAAGTTCAAGATTTGTCTATACATGTGTCCAAAGGCATACCTTCAACGAGAATTAGCACAAGCAAAATGCTAGAAAATAGTAAATACTACAGTTTGATGCTTTTTCATTATTTTTCTATTTTTTCCTTGTAACTGCTGTTGATGGTAGGCTTTCTGTTCACATGGACCAGTGGTAAAGATGTTCAAAAAGTGGCTTCATGGGCTTCAGTTTCTGGGTACAAAATTTTCCAACTTCAATAAAAAGCTATGTTTTAATTAGCACCACCTTTAAATGAAAGCAGTTTCTCCACATTCCCAGTGAAAGGAAATAAAAATATAGGTAAAAATTACCTCAAGAAAATTGCAGAGAAGGCTAAATTCTGAGTGCTATTAGAAGATTAGTAAAATTCTTTTCAGTGACCAGATGAGACATATAGCCTACTTGGGCTTTTCACAGAGGAACCAATTCCGGAGAATGAAAGGAGAAATTATTGTATCTTAATGAGGAAATATTACTTAGTAATTTTTTTCATTATACTAGATTAGTATTTAACTCTTCCCAGAAAAATTCTGTATCACATAGGCACACATACATACTCTCTTCTTCTCCGAAAGAACACAGACTGTGTCCTAGTTCTGATCTGTCAATCTGCTCTGTGCAATTGCATCTGAGAAGTAAAGCTTTAAAAAATAATCAATACATCTCCTGCCAGCAGGCATTCATCTGCAAATAGGACCACCAAATGTTTTTTTGCAATTGCCAAGAAAGTGGTATCCTGATAATTCTCCTGGTAACCTACTTCATTAACTCCTTATGGGAGTTGTGATCCTAACTTCCCCTTTGCCTTTCTTGAAGACCTTTCATTTAGTGTTTGGCTTCTGCAATACTCAGTCTCTATTGTCTTTACTGTTACAGTAAGCATTACATGAACTTAGTCTATTTTTAAAGTCACAGTATGTTTTAGCCACTTAAAGTAATATAGTGACTTTTGTGCGGTACACATTTTTGGTTGTTGTAAAAAATGTCACATGAATCTAGAATAAGGAATGAACAAAGCATCTAAAATAAAATGCTCAAAAAAAATTAGAAAATAATATTATTTTCTACTGAAATATATAAAGGCATAAATTCTGATCTCCAATGTGCAAGTTTAGTGATGGTGACTGATGGCAGGTAGAAATTTGAGTTAGAACATAAATTGGTGCACTATATTTAATATTTCACCAAATCTACAAAACCCTCATACTTCTATATTGCCATGCTGTTTACTAGCTTGTACGCTAGCTTGTTTAAATTAATACTATTCCTTCTAAAACTATTTCTATTTTATTCTCATTGTCTGACACAATCACAAAATATCCCCACCAGTATGTATCTGGCTATTTTGTCTATAAGTAACTATCAAATATCCTAAGCTAAAAGCATCCTTAATTAAAATTAAGGTTTTAAAACTTATTTTATGAGAAGATTATGATAGTTTAGTTACAACTACAGTTATGTTAAAAGAATTATTTGAACCTACATAAATCAAAATTTGCCTTTCAATTACTGTCTCAAAGAAATCATATCAGTGTTCATACTCTAAATAACATTAACTCATTCAATTACTTAAAGACTGATTTGAAGCTTGCTTGAAAAATTAGTTAAAAGTCTCAGTTATTTTAATTTGGATTTACGTTGAGGGGTTGGGGTGGTTTTTTTCCGAATAAAGCTAGTTGAACATAATTCCAGTTGTAACAGTTGCAGTTTCATTTTTTTAATTTTGTAGGGGAGTACATTTTAAGGCAGGTCAAAATTTGAACTCTTAAATGTAGTATTGTGTGTTCAACATTACCTTGTTTATGAATCTTATTACAAGGTCAAGTATTTTAAAATGGGTATATACTTTCTGATATAGCTTGTATTTGATCCTTTCTTGAAGTGTTGTGCCACAGATAATATCGTTCTAATTAAATACATGGAATTATATGTGCAGGAAAAACATTGATTTATATTGTTTACACATAGTGACGATAAGTATACAGAAATGTGGAAAATAATTAGAATTATTAAAGGTGTATTCAACTTTGTGACCTTTGTGCAGTTGTGCCAGAAGTATGTAAAAACATTTAAAATTGCAGTGGGAATAAAAAGACATTATTTTGCATGGCCTTTGGGAAAGCTATACAATGAGTAAATAAAGCTTACTTAGTGTTTTAAAGTTATATTTGTTCTGAAAAAAACTTAGATAGTTTGTGTGTTGGCCACTGACAGCTAGTTAAATACTAAATTTGTACTTAGAACTATTTCAGTATTAGTATCCTGTGCTTTCAGTAGTCACATGCACATTTAAATGGACATATATTTTTATAAATGCATCGTACATATTAGCTGTAACTTAATTATGTCCCTAGATTTTTTTAGCTAATTGCTTTTAAAAGAACAATCTGTGTCTGTCCACAGATTGACCGAGTTCTGGTGACATCTTGAACATCATTAATGTTTTTCACAGTACAAGCAGTTTTTTCTCATCTGCAAATACCTATTTTCCTGACTTCAGAGCTGATCTGTGTCAGCCAAGCCAGACAGAAACCAGACAGTCACTAGCTTTATTGCTATAATGACATCTTTTTGTTCAGCTGTAACTGCTGGTCAGATTGGTCTGCTCTGCCAAGAGCCATTTCTCATCCTGCGGGTTTGATTTTCAGCAGTTCCATTTCCCCGAATCTCCAGTTCCAGAGTGATAGGAACATACAAGCATGTAGTAATGGCCATGCTGAAAAGTTTGTTTTTCAGGTGGGCTTACTAGCATTGTATCTGCCTTTACTAATGCAGCTGCATGATTCAAATCAGAAATTGCTTGTGCCTCACTGGCTTCGAGCACAGATAAAAATTAGTATGATAGCTTTCACACACCCATACGTTAAGGTCTCTTTTTTGTCTCTTTGATCTGTCCTGTAAATATTTCTCCTCACTTCAGTGCACTTTTCAAGTCCACGGTGTCTGTTGTCTTCTGCTGAATTTGGTTATGCAGATATCACAACAAATTTTGGAAATTACTGGTTTGAAGTTAATGTACAATACACAAGGGAAATGTGAGAACTTTTATATGTAAATACCAACTTAAATTCCAATGTCCAGTTTAAAATACAGAAATTAAGTATGTTTTCCTGACAGTGCTGGACAATTTTCCTCCAAAAAATAAGCCCACAAAAGAGCTTTCTTGTCAGGTAACAAATTTGAAAAATAAGTATTTGGCTCACTGTTGATTAGAGAGAGAACCTAGTGGAAAAGTTGCACAAAATCAGTATTGAATGTTCTGATAGCACTGTGCTGAAATCTAGTGCGTAGGCACTGTAGGATTTACACTGACTGGTTGATTGCGGTTATCATCCACTGGCACTTCTTGTGGTGTACAGGATTTTGAAATATTTCTCTCAGATTTACATACAATTTCTTTTGATGTAAGCAACATAAGGAAGATGGGGTGGTACCTGTTTTTTCTTCACAAACTTTTTTCCTCACATTCAGAAATCAAGGGTAATTAGAGTATTGTTGTTATGATGGTGGTATGGATAAATCTTAGCAATGAGGGAATCAGTCTTTGTATATTTTTTTCCTAATACCAAGAAGAAGCATCATAACTGTTTTTTCAAGGTATGATGTTTAGTGTGGGAGAATCTACATTACACCACATCTAGTAATTATGCAGAGATTTCATTACTTTTGTACCTACTTATATACTAAAAAGGGTAAGTAGGCAGTTACTATAAACTGTATGCTGGCACCTCTTTTTGTCTCGCAGTTTTGTGGATTGTTTTTTTTTTATTTATTTATTTGCATCTGATTTTGGAGTTTCTTTCCCTGCAGCATCTTAATTCTATTCATTCTTTTCACACAAGCCTGCATTAATGGAAGGTCACATTTTAAATTTTGGAAAGCTTTTTCTGACCATAAAATGTAATCTGCCATATTAAGCAAAGATCATAGCAGATGGTACTGTGTGATTTTTCTTTATCACTTCATTATCAGTTAGTTTTCTGAATTTCAGAGGATTGTGTCAGGTTCTGGTGGCCTCAATTTAATATTTATCAGGGCAGTAAAGGTGCATTGAAGTTCCTGATACATGAGAAGAATTTATTTAGAATTGATTCCTGCTTTAATAAAAATGCTATCTGGTATTAGTAACCTTATCTTTTGGGTTTAATGAGTCTAAAAATATTTTTTCCATGTTCTCCAAAACCCAGATGAGATAAACTAAATCAGTGGTTTACTTAGAGAACTATGTTTGTGCAGAATTTCCTGATTTCTTCATCATAGAGAACTGATTGCTCTTTTATTCTTTAATTATGCTCAACTGTTTGAATTTTTAGCGCTGAGGCATTTACTGGACCAAAACCATGTTGTCACTTAACATGTGAGGAAATGCAGTAACTCTGCTAATTTTAACCAATACCATCTTTTTCTCAATAAAACAGCAGTCTACAGAGAGATAAGAAAATCTTTTTTCTGCCTTGCCTCTTTCATCTCCCAATATGAAAATGCATTGTCTGTAGAGGCTATGGGGCATTATAACAGAAGTCTACATAAACAGCACAATCCCCATTTCAATAATCTCTCAAAACCAGCCTGCTTGTTCTCCCACATAAGGCACTCTCTTTTTGGGTTTACTTTTTACATCCTACCCATCCAAAGCTAAACTAACTTCAGCTCCTAGTTAGTGATTTTAGGGAAACTGATGGTTCTAAAATGATTAAAATATTAAAACCTGATTTTAACCTGTGGAGGAAGGTCATAGTAGTAAAAAAAGAGCCAAGGAGAATGAAGAAAAAGTGAGAAGGTGAACTGAATTAAAGAGACTGTTATCACTTTTAAAATTACTAATAACTAAGAAATGTAAAATTTAATGCCTCTGTGAAATAACAAAGCTACAGAGGGAGGAAATTCTGGCAGATGGCTGTTATAGGTCATTTAATCAAAACAGGAAAGAAAGTAAAAACTGCTTCTTAAACATTTAGCTGTAAAAAGACAACGAAACCCTACACTTTTATAGGGACTGTAGCTCAAGAGACAGATTCTGGACATCTCAACATATAGTAGAAATAATATTTTTTTTAAACTTTAAATTATGATTTTCTAACAAAATGGGTATGCCATTGTTCTATAAGCGGCATGTTGCAGGCTGTCAAGGGACTAGAGGAATCTTCACCTGGTTGCATTCAGAGGCAGCAGAAAGAGGAAGGCATGACCACTAAAACTTAAGTGTATATACTGAAATCCACAAAGGATTTAGGATGCATGCAGGCATCCAGTTTAAATATCAGACACAGTCCTCAAAATCACAATGTGACTCTTTAGACATCTAATATCTGTAGGCACTTGAACTTTTGCCAGTGAGTTTCTGCTAGTACAGGCAATTCTCTTCCATGTCTTTCCCAACTTGCTAGCACTGAGCAGCTGAATGCATCCTACCCATCTGTCTTCAGCTGGAAACCTCTGCATAGACATTCCCCCCAGGCCAATCCAGAAAGTGTGTTCAGAGTGAGAGGAGAAATATGCATATCTCCATTTACTAAAAATAGCAAGTGGTGTTGCTTCCCTCTTATACAGTAGCACAAAGGTGATGATGCTTGTATATGGAGAACCTGAATTCAGTGCCCTCCTCAGCTGAGGGACACTTAATCTCTTGTCTCCAGAAAAAAAAAGACCTTTACAGTAGAGTCCTGTCCCAAAAAGAAAATCTGATCTAATAAATCCACCTGTTAGAAAGTAGTAAGGAGGTAGTCTGAGGAAGGGCTTAGCTGTGATAGTGCTACGCTGTTTGTGTGATACTGGTAGAATATGTTCTTCTGTAGCATATGTTTTTTAAAGGTGTGGGTCAAAATACAAGACAGCATACTACTGATGTAACAGTGGAAGGGAATTTTCAGGAGACATTTGAATGAAGGAGAATAATTTTATATATTAGACCAGCAGAAAATAAACATTGTAGAAAAGGAAACAGAATATCTGAGAGCTGAAACAGAATGAAATTAAGTTTCAAAGTCAAATTTGATTATGCCATGGCCATTAAATACATCTGTCAAAAGAAAAGAAATGGCAGTCAACGACCATAGTTGTGCTATGGTCTCTGATTTGCAAAATCTGTAGCTGTTCTTTATTTGGACTGTGCTTCCTCTTCCTCCTGCTTAGGGTTTTACTGGATCCCTTGGAAGTTATTCTCAAAGAATGATCCCTATCCACAATGTGCAAAAGGCAAACCTATCAGCTGAACGAAGAGCATTTTTCTTGGATAAGCAATATGAGCGTCTTTTTTTATTAATATTTTAGTGTCACTCAGACAGCTTTAAAGCTTTTTAATTAATTATTTTGTGTTTGGAGTTTTCTAACACACTGTCCTGGGTATTTCTAATGTTACTTAGCATAAAAGGAAGTTACCACCGATACAAAAGATACTAAAGGACATTTAAAAATAGAAATTGTTATTTTCTCCTGGTTTTTAAATTGCAGATGTATTCTTGTTTGGTCAGTTTCAAGCAATTTTTTTATTTATTTATTATTTTTATAACGACTCTCAGGTGGCTTGCTGCAAAATTCAACTCTACTGCTAATTATTCTAGTAATTTACAAAACATTTTACTGCAAACATTTTCTATCATATGCTTTGTAGTAACAAGAAAAGAAACAATTTAGCTCCTTAACTACTGCATAGAAGCAGTACACACTGATGGACCATGTACATAATTACGGTGTGATATGAGAATGGTTGAGATGCATGCATGGATGTTATTTATCCGAGGCCATGTCAAGTACAAAATGAGTTTATAGCGTGAGTGATCACTCTGGCTCTGAAATAGTTATTTACTGCAATGACCCTGTATTAGATTTTGACAAGTTCAAAGGAACATATAGCCCTTTACAAAGCGCACAAAATGGAGAGTGATACAGTATATGCGCAAGCCTTAATAACAGAAGAAAATATTTTTTAGTTCTTTATGTTTTAAGGTATTTGATGGTAGCTTATATTCCTGCTCCAGGCATGTTGTTGATTGTAATTTAAGTCATACTTTACTGAAAAAAGGGTTTGCTTGTAAAAAATACTAGCTTTATTAACTCTGAACTACTTACGATCTCGAATGAATCAAGTATTTTCAAATACAAAATAGTGAGGAATGAATGGGAAAATCTGCAAAAGTAGATGATGTTGGTATGGTCATCTACCTTTTTTCCTGTAGCGCAAAATTTCTGAACTGCCACCTCTTCCATCTCAGAGACAGTTCTGTGAATATGCAATTCAATGTTAATCAAATGGTGGTGGTCTGTGGTCCAGGTCCAGTCAAATAAAAAGTTTTGTCCCAACTTTCCTAAGGTTTGAGACCTCATATATCCCACATTTCTGCAGAAGATCTCATGTTTTTTGTCATTCCTCAGTTTCCTAAGGAATCATTCCAGCTGGCATGCAGTTTTACCAGCTTTAAATGGAATATGTAGAATCAGCATGGTCCAGCAGAGCTAGGTCTAGTGCTCCACTTCTATATAAACTTCAGCAGAATTACACAGTGGTGCCTACAAAAACTGAGTAGTCATGCAATATGTTTTTCTGGGATAGAAAATGTGTGTGAGGGTAAAGGGTGATTGAAGTGTGCCAAATAGCACCTTTCTTGTTAAAGTTGCTCCATTTTGAATAAAGAATGAAACTAACGGCAGGACCGGAAACTTGTCTCTCTTTGCTGTCTATTCAGAGCTCATTCTGTTCTGTGTCTTTTATACCTTTTCCAATAGGTTCAAAGCCCCAGACAAAGTGACTGTGATGGTCTTACATAAAAAAACACAGTGACCTCATAGTTAAAGGGAAGCGAGACAACTAAGATGCTGAGTTCAATCCTTACTCTCTGGTCTAAACTGCCCATAGACTTTAGCCAATTTCTCCTGCTTTCAACTGCTACTCAGTAATTCATACAGCACCAGCACAGCTTTAGCACTGTAATATTTAATAGCAGTAGACTGAACTACATAACCTTGTTTTTAGGAGTGTTAGACTGACTTTTTCATTTTGGGCATCTCATAGACAAGTTATTTGGGGTGGGGTGGGGAGGGAATGTCAGGATTCTGTTATTTCCTTACAACATTTCTTCCAGTGGATCTCTGGCTGTGCATAGACTTTTTATCAAGCTGACAAAAACCAAACTGCATTCTATTTAATAACAGGAAAATTCTGTAGTAATGGTAAGTAGAGCTGTGTGATGCAATATAACCTTCACTAAGCACTACACCATCCTTTAGGCATACAAAGCTGACAAAGCCTTCTGTAAGGCAATGTTAGCAACTGTTATTCGATTAAGAGACTCTGAGATGCTTAACCAAGTGTTGCTACCAGAAGTGCCAGAAGTCACCTCTATCTGTGTATACATGGACTCTTTTTTGAAGAAATAACAATACTTACTAACAACCAGTACTCTTTAAGACATGCAGGTAAAAGGATATTCTTATCCCATCTGCCTTTCCCTTTTCCCTTTCCTTTTTTCAGAAACTCTTCCAATTACAATTCCAAGAGCAGGGATGGTCCAGAGCAAGCCTTCTTTATCTACTGTGAACTTCTTTGTAAGTTTCACATACAAAGCTACAACTGCACTCACTATAAGAATCAACCCATGTACTTTATAAATTGTTGCTCTGTTTTTGGCTAATGAAGAGCAATTATTTGGAGGGCAGACATTTCTGTAAAAATAGTCTGGGTAGTTCCTAGTAATTTCACTGTGATTTTGCAGAACTAAACTGACTATTCTATAGTTGAAACAACTATTAAATATGAAATTGGAGAAATCTGATCATTAATTTCTGTTCATTCTCACATTCTTCTTCTATTGTGTTTTATCAAATTATGCTAATGTTTCCTGCTTACTAATATTGGGAACATCACAACCTCCCCCTCCCAATTGAATTTCTATGCAAATAAGCTGTAATCTAAACTGGGAAGTGTTACTGTGCTATTTTAAACTTAATTATCACAAATGAAATAACATTTTTCTAATTGCTTCCTTAGATCTTTGTAATTGTTTCTTATAACTTTTTTAAAAATATGATTAAATACTTAATGCTGAGTTTGCATATTGCTTCTATTTCAGTGCCTCTTTATTAAAATAAGTGCTGCTTTTCCAATGGTGATATTCCTGCTGGAGTGCATTAGTGGTTTTAGTATTCAGTGTCCCCGTTACAGCTCAAAGACATAACACTTAAATACATAAAATTAAATTGCACACTGAGAAAGCTGCTTCTTACAGTAATTTATTTTTAATTGTATGCATCTGAATTACTCTAAACTTTCTTGGAAAAGTTATATCAGGGAAGAAAGAAAGAGAAAGAGCTGAAAAAATTACATTGGTCTTTGCACCTTTATTTCACGTGCTATGCATGACAAACTTTTGTTTTATGGTTTTGCAAAGAAATAACAGCATAATAAGTATTTATACTCTTTCTGGTTTTTTAAATTGTTGCATTCATTTCAACAGATGTATCTGTCAAGATGTATTTCTGGTTTTACTCTGCCCTGACTTTCTCTTTTAAAGTTTTCCATTCCCCACATCTGAAAAGTTAGTAATTTCCTTTTTCCCTGCTGCTTCATGCAAAGATGTCATTGCAGCTGTGGTATGAAAAATATCTCTTTATGGTCAGTCTCAATGTTCATTTGCTGCTCATGAGCTAACGTTACCACTTGGCAATGAACTGTTTAAGTTAACACAGGACTTGAGAGAACAAATAAAGAGAGTATGAGAGGTGGATAACAAGCTGCAAAGTTAGCTTGCCTAGTACGACAGCATTCCCCAGATCCGTCTAAATAATAACAGTCTTCTATAGTAATATATCAGTTGGGTAGATATATTTTGATAATAATTGTGTGAAGAACTTCCTATTAACCTATTGGGTAAGTTAGGAAATCTATGTGTTTCCACTTACTATTACAATGATTTTAAAATGTAATTGCTAGTGCAATGGCATATGTTAATCTCTTTACATGGGTGTGCAGCAACTGATTTCCATTCAGGAATTTTCCTTATTAAGCATGGAAAACAAATGCAAAAAAGTTTGGTTTTTTACCTAGAAAATCAAAGGCTTTGCTCAGTATCAATTCTGGGTCAAGACTGACATATTCACTGTTGTATTTGTACTACATTGAATATACAATTAACAATAGCTCTTCTCTTAAATAAATACTAATAAAATTTGCAGGTTAACTACTTACTACTTCATTTTCTTAAGAAATCTGTGTTCTGCATTGCAAGGTTAAAATTTCACAAATGAGTGGCAGCCTGGGGAGTCTCCATTTTTTTGTCTTCACATTGCTTTGTCTAATTTACAGAAAAGAATAAGCATCTTGCCCTTTCAATGGTAAGATTTTTTACTCTGTCTTAAGCTCAGCATCTACAAACACAAGCACCCATAAAGTTACTAATAACTGAAAATTTAATTTTATAATTTTATTACTTGAAATTACTTTATACTGACTAGCCAAGGGAACTCTGTATAGCTCATATTCTGTTTTTATTGCTTCTTTGAATAATTACCGTTCTCTTTTTGAGATATAATTTATAGCACAGTGTACTAGGAGTATTTTCATAAATATGGAAACTATAAGAAACATAGCTGTGTTTGCTTTTAATAAAGAAATCTGTCATCTTATTGTATGGAGAACTAAATATGAAAGGAAAAGCTAACTTTTTCTAAATAACAATCATGTTTTTTTTGTTTATCAATAGCCAAGACTTAACTTTAATGGTATTCTCTTTATATTTTAAGATATTCCTATGTGTGCAAAAACATACTTTCAGAGAAATTTTCTTTCTTTCATTGTGACCAAGCTATTGCAAAAAACCTTTAACTAGTGCCAGTAAGGCTTTTCTGTTAATGTTTACCCTCTCCCAGTTACTGCATATTTTATCATTGAACTTCAGACTAATTAAACAGTGGTGATGTTCTTGTTGTTTCTACAAATATTCAAAGAATGGTATTCTGCTAAAAATTCTAGCACTGGGAAGTCATCTTAATTGTCACTCAGAAGGAAAACCCAAAATTTTTCAGTACTTTGATGAACTCTAGTATTTTCACTCAGTTTGTTTGCAACATTGCAAAACTGTATTTTGAAGTTATATGAATCAACATAAAATTTTAATCTATCAGAAATTTAAAACATTGCAAAATAACTGCAAACTTAAAAAAACTTCCAATTATTCTGTTGATATAATAAAAGATAAACAATAATATAATACAGTTGAAATCTTAATACTTAAATAGTAAGGAATTATAATTCAATTTCTTAAGTTTTACTACCTTATTTCTTTTAATTTTCATTTGGGAAAGACAGTTATTAATGTGAACCACTGTGACTAACTGTAAAATGAAGTTAAAATTACTGCACAGAAGGGTCCAGAAGACTTCATTCAGCCATGTTCATAGGATACTTCCAAATAAAATAAAATAAAATAAAATAAAATAAAAACTTTGCAAATGCAAGCTGTCTATTGTCTTCTGTGTATCCAGGAAACTGAATCTACAGTTCTGTAAACCAAGAATAAGATGATAAGTCACCTGAAAAAAATCTACCTTCCTGGAGTTGGCTGTTGCTGCTAGGAAATACTTCGAAAAGACTTCTGTTGAGTTTACTATTAGGAATAAGCTATACTTAGTGGTGCAATGATTGTTTGGAGTTAGTTTAGAAGACATTGCTATGAGACAACTTAAAGATCCTTACCTGCCCTGTGAGGGCTTTTGAGTCTCGTGCTCCCTTCCTTTTCCATCTGTATATGCTTGAAAGGAGGACAGCACAGACACGATTCCAACTAGTGAATTTAGTGTCAGTGAGCTGAAAAGATCAGAAATGAATAATTCATGTATGTTCTGAGGGAGGCAGTCAGAAAAAAATTGTGTTAGATGGCCCACAGTTGTCCAGAAAAAATGTAAGGTAAAAAGGATGTCATAAAATTTAGCAGGCACTAAAGTAGCAAGATTTGGTGTTTAGTATTGGTGACATTTTTCATTTATTCTACACCTAAGACTATCTCAAGCTTTGATGGAGACTGCTGCCCCTATTCTTTAAAGAGAACATCTCATAACTCTAGAAAAAAAAGACATTTTTACTCTCTAATGATTTCTTTTCTTAGAAAACAAAATACAATTACAAACTTTAACTTTAAGGAAAACCTGTATCTCATTGTTGGAAATGAGGGAAACAATAAAGAGTTTAAAAGCAAACTTTCCTGACTGCTCACAGCATTCTTGTTGACTGAGCACTTTTCTGTAGTATTACTGTTGGGTCAGTAAAGTCTAAATAGTATCTTTAGACCCCAGAAAACTCTTGCTTTCTAATTTCTCCAGGTTTGTCTGTGCATCTACTCCTGTTGGTTGCCCCTTAGCATGTTCTCACGCTGCTGGCTTCCTCCCACTGTGGTTGTCAGTCAGCATTCTTCATGCTGGATCCAGAAGCTTTTTTATGCCAAATCTACTCAGTTCTTCTCACGGAAAGAATATGCTCTCATTTCTCCAGACTCTAGACCAGTGTCCATGGGGTAGGATGAGGCAACTGGGCAGCTTGCTTTGCTGCTGCTCAACCAGACCTGGAAGCGGAACAGGAATTCCCTCTCTTGCAACAGATACTGCTTAGAAAAAAAGTTAGACCGTGTTCCTTAGAGCTTCTGAGTGATATTATTCATGTTAAGTACAATCTTTCAAAGAAGAGCGTGAAACTGTATGTAAAGGATATTCTTAGATAGGTTTTGCATTTATGGTTTGAAGTAGGACACCATGTGTCAAGCCATACAACAAGACGCATCATCTCCTGTTAGCTGATAGCATAACAGTTTTCAGTTGCTACCCTTCTCCCTTCTCCCTCCGTCTATTTGTTGCTTGATTTTGCTACTGTTGTAAGAAACTACTGTATCTATCTTTTGACATTTACTCAGGACATTCCAGAAGACAAACCATGTGCGTGACTTCTGAAATGAATGTGTTGAAAAACGATTGCAATTGATCATATTGACATCTGAAAGAAACAGGGATTAACACAACGTAATTTTTTCTTTTAGCTTTAAGTTTCTCATAGTTAGGAAAGAGAGCTGAATATTACATTTATAAGCAGGAGTACTATCCTCAGTGTACGTTTCCCTTTCTGACATTTTTGGTCTGAAACTGCACCTAGATTTGCCGTCACCAAATACTTTAATATATCAAGAGCCTGGTTTCTTAGCTCTCCCTAGATATTTACTTGTAAGTTTACTAGATATTATAGTCTATAGAATAATTCTGTAAACAAATAGGAAAATTTTCATTAAGTATAAAATTTTACTGTAGTTTTCCTATTTGGTACAGTTTCTTATACTCAAGTATATAAGTATTCAAACTGAGATACATATGCAGTGACTGCTCAGGTTTGCAAGGATGTTGTTTTCTCTGTTGAACATAAAGCTTGTTAATATGATAATTTTTCAAGCATTCATGAGGATATAATATCTAGCGAGGCATGAATTCTGATGTCCAGGTAAAATAAAATCAGCAAATCGGTTTTGGAGGAAACTATTTCTAAAGAGGAATCAAATGTTATTGGTAATCCCAAATTGTATTCTAAAATTTGCTACAATAGGATTACTGCCTAAATATTCAGAGCCGACTGACAATTTCCTTGGTCATGGCGGTACGTGAACTAAGGAAAGGTAACTAAAATAATTTTTAAAATTACTTTAAAGTGGGAATACATGCAAATACTGAAATATACAATAACAATAGGGGGATAGATAGTATCATATAAATAAATCAGAGTTTAGAGAGGAAAAACAAGTCTGTTAGCCCAGCTTTCCAGGAGCTGTCTTCCTTCTTTATTTTACTAAGCTAGGTATAAAAAACTAAAGTTGTTGTTGTTTTTGTTTTTTTTTATTTAGAAAAAGGTTCTTCTCATCTCCCTCAGGGAAGTAATATTGCTGCTTTAATAGAACTTGGGGTATTTTTGAAATAACCAGTTCAACTTTTTTATTGTTATTCAATATCCTAACAACACCATTTCTTATTACGTTTTCTTGCATTCTTTTAAATAAGACTTCTTTTGTCCTTTGGGTATGCATTCTTCAAATACTTGTTGATTTCTTGTTTCACTCCAGGCATCAGACAAGCCAGAGATGTGGAATTTTCTATTCCTTCCTCATAAATCAGTTCCTTCATCTTTTATTTATATATTTTTTTATTTTATTTTATTTTCAGGGTTGTGTCTGAATTCCCTACAGTTTATAAATGTTTTTCTGGAAGGTAGTTTCTTGAACTGAATCCTGTATTCAAAGTGTATTCCACCAGAGATGCTCAGAGGTAAGTGCTGCCTGCCTGCTTTGTCATGAGATATCTCTGCATACTCAGCCCTAAATTGGAAAGCATTGGCTTTCCTTTGCTGTCATCTCACATTGAAAACTCACAGTTCATTATCACATGCGCAAGCCCTTTGCATTTCTGAGACTGTCCATCAGGCAGGTCTCTCCATCACATTGATGATTTGTTCTCCACGTGATTCCCTCCTCTCACCCTTTCAGCCGTCTGTGTTTTCAAAGTTGCATCAGATTTTACATTTGTCCTTCAAGAGCCATGATTTGGCACTGGCGCTGTACAGATCTTGGAATGCATGAGGAATCTTCAGTTCCTACTGATTACAGTGAAAACTGGGATATTTCGTGCTTCCAAAAGGATGACTGAGACTAAAGTCTAAATGATTTTGTTTGTATTTTCACTCTTACTGATGTAAGCTTCTATCAGTTTTTTGTCACTTGTTTATTCTCTTCTAATAAGATAATTGAGATAACTACAATGGTTTGTAATTGCATAATTTTTGTCCATCACAGTCTTTGCTTTAGATTTTAGATTGAGCAGTCAAAATTTTAAATTGTATTCCTTACAATCCTTCAGACTGTCTCCAAATCTGACCAAATCTGCAGTAAGACCAGTTGGAATAATACTGAGCTTTCATGGAGTGCCTGATCAGAAGCACAGTTAAAATGTACATATGTACATGCTTTCTGTATTCCTTTCATCCATTTATGTAATTTTCTGAGGGAACATGTAATTTTCTAAGCCTGTCTTTGCTGACTTGTGCCAATGAAAGGGAAGTAACAGGTATAGAACGTAACCAATAAATGCATAGTGCTTATTTAAAATAAGCTGTTACAATAACATTTCTTTTTGTGAAAATATGTTTCCCATCGAGCCGGTTTAGCCTTTGGAAGCACACAAGTACAGTTAGGCACAAAGGAGGGAAAGGAGCACAGTGAAAATTTTGAAGACAGGTACTAGTACTGACTTTTATAGCTAGCTGAGACCTTCCATGCAGGCCTGACATGGAAGTGACTCCTATGTAACTTCTTCAAAAGGGGCAAGGCAACTACCCTCTTACTGAGAAATCTCCTTGCCTTCTAAACTTCTCATGCTATTTCCAAGGTTTGTTTCAACATCTTGTCTTTTCTATACAATCTAAAGGAATGCCTATCTGGAACTCTTAGTGAAGACTAGGAAGTTTTACTGAAGCAGCTAATCTCATGTAGCAGCTAAGGAAGCTGCATGCGATAGAGGTGTCCTCTGTCCTTTTATACAAGCTGGGGTCATGTTTTAGAGGGACTGCAGAAAAAAACCCCAACCTTGCGACCATACTGTTCTTTTTTGTACTGAAGACAAATGCTAAATGACTGTGATTGAAAAGGTTTGGTTGTACTTCCTAGGAACAATCCACTTCTTTGGTGGCAACTATATATTTAACCTTATTTTGGTAAAGCATTATTCTCAGATCATGCAGTCTCATCCTTGTTTCAGAAGTATTACAGTGTGTTCTTCTGTATTGTAGTATTGCATTTATCTCCAATTGTTTGATTATGATTTTTGAGTAAATTCTTCAGCATAATTTTCTAGAGTTTATTTGCAATGCATGAGGATGAGAGAGCAGACTACTAGTTGATTCAGAGCTTCTTGGCAGTACAGACAAATTCAGTTTTGCCGTCCAAATATTATTAGAATATTCCTGCCAGAGGAAGGGAAAAACACGGCAGAGAGAGAGGTGACTCAGGAAAAGCTAAAGGAAGACTACTCGGAAGGACCAGGTTTGCTGGGAGTGACCACTACTTTCTATAGTGTTTTGGTGCCTGCTTTTTCAGGCTTTGGTGTTGGAAGCGTTGGCAGTGGAAGTTGAACAGTAACGATTTTGAGGTCTCTGGAATTCTGATGCCTTAGGCACATGTTTACTCTGTCTATCCATAACAACCTCTCTCGATAACTTCTCAGCCCATAGGATATGATCTGGCTGGCAGACTAAAATTTGCTTTAGGTTTCTGCAAACAATGAAGTCCTATTATCTTACAAAACAAATTAGCCTGTATATCTGCAGAGCCTTTAGAATTCAGAACTACTGACGAAATGTAGTTTTAATTTTTCCTAATACTAATGCTGAAGTAGTGAAAATGTTTACTTCTTTTAATATTGAAATTCTGGAAACACTTTTCAGCCTGAAGATAATTATCTTGGAAAAGCTGATGTTAAAGACATAATAGGAAAGAGACTCAAAATATCTGTCCATTGATAAGGGACAGATTAAGGAAGAGCTTTCTAAAATCTACTGAACTTTTTGAAAAAGAATACATTAAGAACATATTAGGGCAAAATTTCAAACATAAAATAAATCAAGGAATAACAATTGACAGGAATTCCAGTACTATGTATCATATAGGAATATACTGTAGCCATCACAAGTAATCATTCACATAGTACATCATGAATGGCTTGGGAAAAAAAAAGTGCCTTGGGAAAACTGACCTACATGCTAGAGACAGAGATCTAAAGAGAGAGCCATTGAGCTGACTCACTAAACTTGGAAATTACCCTTGCTAATCTGCAAGTTCAAGGTGGGTAAAATTGCTTTCTGATTTCTTCATACTGTGGAACTGGGAAAAGGCATCCAATACAGAAAGACATGATCTGCTAAATGAATGTGTATCTCGTAGAGTTTTTGGCAAGATAAAGTGGATAAGTAAAGATAATAGCTTTTATTATAACAACTGCTGGCCTTACAGCTAGTTAGAAAGGATCCACAGGTTCCGAAAGTATGCAAACATCAAGCATGAGTGGGGTTGGGATTGTGCATGTATTAAGGAAGAGCACAGGTATTTTGTGGCTCTGAGTTTCTGTGAAGCAACAAGCAAGTAAACTTAACAGTAAGGACCCACAAAGCATTTAGGAGACTCTCACAGAAAAAAAGAAAAAGTTTTAATAGATTGCAGAACTAAAAGAGATTTTGCCTTGGTTCAGTTTCTTGTGATGTATGGTCTAACTGTGCTGATTGCTGAGCACTCCTTAATCTCAGAAAAGTAGTTGCTGTAGTTGTGATTTATAATGAAATTACAACAGAAAAGTAGTGATTTTCTGGGAGAGTGCATTTAATGAATAAAATGCAGAAGCCTAGCTATCTTCTGTGCAAAAAGATACTTTTTATCTATTGATATTCAAGGGGAATGCAGAGAAAATTATACTAAATATCAAAGATTTTCAGACTTGCTGGTTTTTATGATGTCAGTTGGAAAGAAAAACAAGACTTATCTAATGGCAAGCACAGTCTTAGGCCCATCTGAAAACACCAAGAAGACGATAATATGTTATTTTCTGGTCACATGCTTAACAGATAGTAATGCTACCTATCCTGGTGCACACTGAATGTATCTACTAACTAATACTTGGCTTGCCTACTGAAGTTTTCTAGATTAACATTTCACTGTCAGTTTAACCTGGAGTCATTTGTTTTGCATAGGTCATTTTGTAAACTAAAGGCAGATATTTTAGTCAGTGGCCTAGGTAACAGGGTTATTTTTAACATGGAAACTTTTTATTAGCTTTTACCTACTGTAAAATAATGTCCTATGGTGGTGAGATATAGCTTTAGCTTTCTATGTTTACAACATTTTAACATGTTGCATAGCACAATCTGAATTTATCTTACTACCAAGTAAATTTGAGAACTTCAACATAGATTTTAGTTCATTTTGGAAAGAAGAGGTCATTTATTGACTTGAACACTGGGTGCAGGGTATAAGTATAAGACTTGTGTAAGACTCTCCGGTTGACTTCAGGTGAAATTTTCTTCGCGCTTTGGGTTTCACCAGTTTTGAAATGAATGTAGTGCAATAATCACATGTAAAATTAAGGGTGAGACTTAACAGATATTTAATGAAACGTTTGCCCAGACAAATAAGAATTTCACATTTGTTTGGAATTGGGTTAGTTTTGGGTTAGAATAAACAGCTTAAAAATATGTGCAAAAGCTCTGACTAAATCACTTCTTGGAATAAAGACAAAAGAAGGATGACTCTTAAATTATCTATTGAAAGATCCTGTGCTTGCAAAAATATGGTTGTAACTTTTATACACATGAATTATTATTCCTCTTAACAAACATGTACAAACAAATCTGAATTTCTATTTCATCACATGTTAATATGAAAGATTAATTTAATCAATACGAGGATTTGAACAGTTCTGTGCTTATCTCAGGACTAATGGAACCTTTTTCACATCACACAGTCGGTGATCTGACAGCTTTCGTGATTGGTAGATCCCTCATAAAGGCAATTGTAAGGCAGATGGAAAGGTTTTAACATCTTTCTGACAAATAAACAGCTGATAGCGTCCTTTGATGGTGGTGTTTATGACATGGATTCACCAAACACTGTCTTATTTACTTGAAAATGTCAGCAGCTGGAATTGAGAACAAGCTGGTGACTAATAAGTCTGAATTAATTGCAACCATTAATTTTAATTTGGATTCTAAATGTTCCAATTTGGTGTACATTTAAATTACTAATTAAGTTTCACTCTGTATATATCTCACATGAAGCAATTATTGATAATTCATCTCTGAGATAAATATCTCAAAAGCAAACAGAAGAAAGCGTATGATTTCGATCTTAAACTATATGCATTTAAATTTGGCACTCCCTTTATGTGTCACTTCTTAGTAAGATTCTGTGAGGACTGGATTAACTTTTTAAAAAAATCATTGTTTGAATAAAATCCATATTTTTATTCAGAAAACGCAAATTGATTATATTTTTCAGTGCACTATGTAACAATGATTAGGCATTTTGCGTTTGGGGTTTGGTTCTGGTTTTTTGTTTGTTTTTAAAAAGAATTGGCATGAAAGGATGTGTCCTAAGCTGTCTGAAATCACTTAACTCCTTTTCACCTTTTTGGAAAAATCAGCCATCCAACCATGTAGCAGAAGCCTCTGTAATCTACATGACTACTCCACTAACTTTGAATTAAACCATCATGCTGTAAAAAGTAATTGTTTGTGAACAGTGTACTGGCTGAATTATGCACAGAAAAGGGTCTGACAAAACCATTTGAAAAATAAGTAAAGCAATAACAAATAAACAAAAATAATAAATAATAAATAAAGTAAAAATAGCAAGGACTGAGATTTTCCAAACACTCCAGAGGCCTTATTAGCATGTTTTGCACAAACACTGTTCACGTAATAATACAGTCGACCACTGTAAACAGCTCATCCTATCACACTCTTCACTCAATAATACAAAGAAATGGATCAGTCACTTGAAAGAACGAACTAAGAGGAAAAAGATTCAGGTCAGAATGCATGAGACTATCTGGAGATACTAAGTAGAGCTAGTAACCTAAAAAGGCTTCCTTTGAGTTCCTGATCATTTCCAAGTTGTAAAATCAAAATAATAATCAGATATTCTGCACGACACAGCCCACCATATTAGAATCATAGAATCATAGAATCGTTTAGGTTGGAAAAGACCTTTAAGATCATCCATTCCAACCATTGACCCTACTCTACCAGGTCTGCCACTAAACCATGTCTCCAAGCACCACATCTACATGACTTCTATACACCTCTAAGGATAGTGACTCAACCAC
>VYXH01007820.1:10427-47435 GCA_013397275.1 Burhinus bistriatus
TGGTGCTTGGTGGAGCCCGGGGTGCTACCGGCAGTGCCCAAGCCCCCTGCCCCTCTCCGCTCCCCCCCATCCCACAAAGGGGTCTGCAGCTTCCAGCCTCACTCCAGTCCTGTCGTGCCCCCCCCCTCCTCCCCGAGCAGTAATTAGCTGTTTTCTTTGAACACCCCTGGGAGTTTTCCTCCACATCAGGCAGAGGAAAGGTCTTCCAGGTCCAGCATTTGTCCCGCATTTCCCCCCTTCCCCCCAAAATCTTGTCCCTTTGACCCTCCTGAAAAGCGATGTTTTGAGCAGGGTCTCAGCCCTCCTGGCCATAGTGTCAGGCCACGCAAGGGGACCACCCGGAGCCCCCCGTATGTTCCGGAGCTGCTGCTGCATTCCTGGGAGGCTCCCGCTGAGCCGGGCTGGGCTGTTCCTCCCTCCCCAAACCTCCCCCAAAAGGGACTTTCTGCCCCTTCACCCCAGCTGACAGGAGGCAGACTTGGAGCCAGTGCCATCCAGGGACCCGGGTAGGGACCATGCTGAGGGGAGGTCTTTGGGGACAGGAGGCCACCTGGGTAGACACGTGTCCCAGGATGTTCTCCCCCATTTCTGACACTGAGGGCCCCAACACTGGAGAGCAGAGCTCTGATGTGGCACTCGGCAGGCTGGGGCTGAGGGGCAGCACCCCATGCTGAGGCCAAGCCCCACTCGTGTGCCGGCGTGAGCCACAGTGCAGCCCAGGCTGGAGCAAGGCCGTTTGGCAGCCCCCGTTGTCACATGCCTTGACTCAGATATATTGCCACTATTGCCACTGCCAGGGGCTCTGCACAGATGTGACACAGGGGCTTTGCCTGCCCAGGGGAGAAGCACCCCACAGCTTTGTTGGCAGAAGAAGGGACCCTGTGGCAAAAGCATGTGCTGGGATTGCAGCAAAATAGATAGAGCTGCAGGTGCCAGGAAAGGCTCAGCATCACCTGCACACACCTGCCAAAGGCAGAAGTCAAGGCCAGGTCTCCAATATTGAAGAGACTTACTTAAAACAGTTTTCAAATATCAATGTTTCAGAACACAACTGCTGCTTCATCCCTTTCCCCTTCACTTTTTTGCATTTCTTGAACCTTTACAGGGTACAGAGACACATTTACAGGGATTTTCTCCTCTAAATAATTAATTTAGCAATTGTTAAAAAAGAAAAAGAGCAAAGGTAGAAATAGGCATGCAAAACTAATCCAAAATCTGGGAAAAAATTGAAGATAAGCTTTAGTCCCAAAGATACAAGCAGCACACACAACTCAATGTTAAAATAAGCCTCCTCAAATTCGGGGGTGGGGGAATCCATCTCTCTGATCAGAGCTAGAAAACATTAGAAATGGCCAGTTTTATCAGCCTCCCTCCCGAATTGCCAGGAGGGCACTGCGCCAGGCATCCCTTGCCGCTGCCGTGACTGCCTCCCTGCAGCACCTGAAGCGAGAGGTGGCTAAGCATGGGCTTGAATGCACTGAGGGGGTGTGTGCGTGTCCCCCAGCCCAGGAGCTCATGCGAGGGGACGGCAGGTTCACTCTAGACAGGGACACAGCACATCTGATCCATGCTGCTGCAGCACAGCGTTTCACTTCCCAGCAGTAATGACAGTATTGATCTCTCTAAATGGTAGGATTTGGGCCTTAAGGTCTTTAGCTCTTTTTTCCACGTAAAGGTTTTTCCACCTTTCCCCTAGTGCCATGCTGGGGAAGGGAAGCGGCTCCCAGCCACAGCGGCTTTCCCTGCCGAGCACGGCACCGTCTCCAGCTTGGAGCACCATCAGCCACTGCACAAGTTACCCATAGATTTGCACCGATCTCACTTACAGAGAAACACCAAAGCTGCCCATGCAGCGCAGGCAGCTGCCCCAGCAGGGAAATATTCACTGGGAGGGATACAGCAAAGTCCGAAAGCAGTGCTTAAATACCTTTGAAAAAAATCCACATTTCAAATACTTCAGGGAAAGGGGTGATGCAAGTCCGGCAAAAACAGTGCGTTGGAGTTGTGCAGAAGATGTAGCTGCCCCCTTGCTGTCCTGACTAGCAGTATTCCAAAAACACTGCATTTTCCTGTCCCACAGACTGCAAAACTCACCCCATAAGGCAAAAGCCCAGGCTTGACTTATTAAAATCTGTGATGCTCCTCACCTGCCGACAGCTCAGGCAGCCCCGAGGGACTGTTCAGGTGGGACGTGCTGATGCACCAGCAGCACGGGGCTGATTTGGCTGCCCTGGCCCCAGCCCTGGGTCAGAACCTCGGCAGAGGTAAATCCCCAACCCCACATCACCGCCAAGCTGGGATGGTTTGCACCCATGGGCTTTAATGAGGATTCAGCTGGAGGACAGTAAGCAAAATTTCAGCCTGGGATCTGGAGAGATGGGAACAGGATCTATAGCCTTACACTGGAAATTATATCTGTTTTTCATATCCATTTTGAATTTTCAACATACTCCAGTTAGACTGATTCATTCTTAAGTGTAGATTTTGTTGTCGGAAATTATTTTACACACATTTTTAGTATGAAGATAGGAAACTAAAAGCTCCAAATCCATCCACCTGAAACAGTGTGGCAAGGAAAAACACACAAATGGCTACATCGGCTTTCTTCTCCATGGGGTGCAAAATAATTTGGGATCCTCAAGTCCTCGCCAGGAAGAGAATAATGTGTAAATAAAGTGCGTGGCCTGAGCTCTTCGGCAATTCCTAACTCTTGCTGATATTGACGGCAGTTAGATGCATAGATATCTTTGGGAACAGGGTCTTGGGGCCCAGACCGTGAGGCTGTGTGTTCTCTCAGCCCCACCAAACCCCAGGCAAGGACAAGTTTTTTGGAGGTGCAGATGTTGGCATTATTTAGCTGACGTTTTACAGATGCTGTCGTATGTGTTTCTCCACAAATTCGGCATAATTTTGTATTTGTTACTGAACTCCAGACAGCAGACAGAAAAATTATTTGGGTTGGAAAGCTTTCAGGGTACGAAAGCAGATGATACCCAGACCAGCTGTGGTATCGCTATAATAATATATATCATTACAATAATTTCCACCTTGAGAACTAGGAGCTGCGTAAATTAGCAGCATAAAATCAGTGTTTAGAATATAAACTCAGCACCAAGTTCTTGCTGTAGCTGCTGCAAAACTGCACACAAATCTCGTCACAGGAACAGGACTATTGTTTTAAATGGATTACATTTTATTAGATTTTGAAGAGTGTTCACATCATAAAATGCATGCAGAAAGTACTGTGTATGTAAAACACAGCCACATTAATTATGAAAGCTAGTAAATGAATCATACATTACTGCAAATATATTATGCATTGCTTACATCGCTTTGCCATGGCATGTTTGCATGATAGAAACTAGAAAGGAAGGCTGGAGAAAAAAAAAAACCTAAGAAAAAACAGCAACATTAGCTGAGGAGGCAAGAAGAAAGAGAAAAGCACAGAGGGAAGATGTGATGCCAGCATGACCTTATTTTTATATGATGACAAACTAATGGCCCTTGTGATATTTGAATACCTGGGCACTGCAAACCCCAGAGTTGAAGAGAACTCATGGGGTGATTTCTCTGACAAAGTTATATGTTATTTTGATAACAGAATCATATGGCCTATCTGACAGAGCACCGCTAGAGCTCACAGATTTCTCGCTATTTTTCACAAAATAACTTCTCGTGCTTGTTTGCAGTTTTTAGCAAAGAGTTGTTGGTGTACTGTACGTGGAGAGTGAACTGGCTTTTTAAGATGGTGACTTATTTCCTGCCAAATTTGCTGTAAGAAACCACTTCAGTTCTGTGCACGAGACTTCATGTTGCTTTGATTTATTATCCAGGATATAAATGGAGAGCTGTCTGGTTATAGTGGAATTCAGAGCAAAATTAAATTTTTTTTCCTATAGGAAGAACATCACTATTTCACGCAGCCAAAACACATTATCTTGTCTGTAAAACTCTCGCTGTACAGTGGTATCTTAGGCGGGGAGGAGAGGCATATCACGAGCCTGCCGAGATAATACACATTCAGCTCAACTTGCAGCCAAATCACGATGCGATGTAAGGCTGCTGATCCATCTTAAAAACTGCAGAGCAGGCTCTTTGGGTACGAGGGAAAAAAAACCCAACCCCTCCAGCACCCTTGTGCTGGGTCTCTCTCCCCTTGCTCGGGTTTGTGCTGGCGTGGAGCCCCTCGCTCCCGGCAGGCAGGGGAGGCAGCTGCCCACAGAGCTAATGCTGGCCAGCTGGGCAGAAAAGAAAAGAAGAAAAGAAAACTTTTGGCACCTTCCTCTCCTAGGCAAGAGGTGTTTTCCAAGTCGGTTATCCCGTGGCTGGCATTCCCGCTGAACCTGCCGGGTTGTTTCGACGTCTGCTGGTGGAGAGGGGAAAGCTGGGCTGGTGGAGCGGGGCAGGGGCTGCCTTCCTCCTGCTGCCGCGTTCGGAGGGCCCCTCTCTCTCCTCGCCATCGCACTGCTGTTGGCACCCGACCGGTCTCATTTGTCTTCAAGACTCCAGCGCAAACTGCAAGAGAGAAGAGAATACGGGGTCAGTATTGTGTTAAAACCTTGCCAGGCTCTGCACGGGCAGTGGGGATCTGATCCGGCAGGCCATTCAGTGGGTTTTAAGAAGAGTTTTATTTTAGGCTCAATTTGGCATGCGTAAGCTTAATTCAAAGAGCTGCTCCACCCTGTCTCTGCTCAGCGCTTGCTGCCATGCCACGCCAGTGTGAAATACTGCAGGGACAGGGAGAGGTTGGGGGTTATTAAACCTTGCTGAAGACTTTCACCTTTGTCGTATATTGAAGGACATTTGCATTAAACGATTCGCATTAACGAACCCTGCCGAGGTGTCCGCTACTTTTTGCTAGAGCAAAATCTTTGAAAGAAGGAAACTTGAAATGGGGAGTTTGGGATGAGCTAAGCCCAAGGAGGAGGAACGCCGAGAGCAGACACAAGGGCAGGCGCTGGCTGCTGGCAGCCTTTCTGATAACTGCAGCAAACAGGGCTGTTCAATATCCTCTGCTTCGCACAGCTGAGGGACTACGACTCTTCTGGCACCTCATACACACAAATAGTTCTGAGAAATATTCGGTTTTGATGTCAGCTCTTATTGCCCTCCAAGTCTGAACACCCAAGACAGCCAGTTGCATATTCGTGCTGGTGTTAGAGCTCACATTACATCTCTGAGATTAAATCATGGAAAGATGTTGGTTGGAAGGGACATCTGGAGGTCTTGAGCCCCCCACCCCACCTCAAGCAGTGCTAATGTCAACGTCAAATCATAATAAGGTTTACAGTACACAATCTGGAAAAGCCATGAAGGAATTACATTGCACTCCTCTCCCCAGGTGACTTTGGTGAGATCTTCCACATCAAATTCTACCTTTGTCTCGCTTTTGGCTAAACTATTCTAGGGAAGTCTCAGGGATTGTACTGAGCACAAAATTGGATTTTCTAAGCCTATAAAGCTTTTGCTGCCCCAAGTACCATCCATTCTTAAACCCTCACTGACCTACGTGGCTGTCCTGGAGAAGGATGCAGGCCACCGTGTTTGAATGGTTTGGACTAGGAGAGGGCCGGAGCCAACCAAAATCTGTCTCTGCTGATCCCAGTATGCTTTGGACCAAGCCCTGAAGGAGAACGATGGGGCCAAAATTCATAGTGTGTTTTGTACTTGGAAAAACATCCCTCTTTGTGCCAGGCTGCCGTGGGCAAGGACACAGCCCAGGTCCCCACACAGCCTGCCCTGGCAGCAGATAGCCCTGCCCACCTTCTTTCTGAGAAATAAAAGGAGAATAAAGTGCAAATAAAATTCTAGGAGTGTTGCAAACAGATCAGGAAAATCAAAACTTTGGGGATGTGTTATTTGCATTGACAAACCCCTTTCTTCTCATCTGTATTCAGCCTTTGCTCCCAAATCTTTCAGTGCCACCCATGCCAGAGAGCGGCTGCAATGCCAGCACTTCAAATTTAGGGACTTTGGATCAGTGTGGGAAGCTCAGCAGAGTGATCCTGGGATCTGTGGCACTCCACAGAGCATCTCTCTTCCTTGGGATGCAAATCTGTCCCGCAGCTGGGGAAATCCACCTGACGGGGGATCGGTTTGGTGCCCTTTAACATTACCTGGCTCACATTAAGCTCCAAACACGGCAAGGAAAGACACTGCGGTGTTGGTGTCAGGCAGGGACTAGGTGATGGACTGGCAGGACCTGCACCGGCGAGGCGGCCACATGGGCTGGCGTTGGGCTCCATCCCTCCTCATCTGGAACCAGAGCTCTACGCCCCTCTGTCTTGTATTTCCACCACCTTAGAGCCAGTAAGAAAAACAAAGCCTTGGGATGATTTCCGCTAGCTCCAGGCAATCTAGAACCTTTGCCAAAGAATTACATAGAGGCAGTATTAAATAATAGGGTTGTCTCCGAAGTCTTTTAAATACAGAGGCTGCAATCGGCATCGTTCCTGGCAGGCAGGCAGGCAGGCAGGGAGACCGACCTACCCATCAGGACCCCATTTTGCGACTTACAGCAGCCTGTCAGGAAAGATCGATAGTTGGCATGGTAACAAGCTCATTTCCCAAGAATAGAGCTCCTTTTTATTAAATTTGGCTGGCTATTGATCAGTTCCTGATCCACGTATCAAAACATGACAAGCACTTAATAAATCACAGATTTTTATTGAGTCAAATAAAAAAAATAGTAATATCATGAGGCAGCTGGGGATGCTGCCTGCTTCCAAGGGTGGCCTGCCGGCTGCAGCCAGAGGCGGGCACCGTGCAGCTCTCCCAGGCTGGGACAAGGATGGAGAATGAGCACCAATGGAACCTACTCTTAAGACAATTTCAAGACCGTAATCGGAAGATCCCTTTTTCCCCTTCCATGCACATCTCTTACAGCAGCATCCCCATAAAGCAGCTTTTTGTGCTGCGTGGGATTTTATCCCTCCTCGCCACTTGCTCTCCACGGCTCTCTGCTGTTTGCTAATACACAGTGAAGCCGTGCAGTCCCTCCCCACGGCTCCCAGCCCTCCAAAGCCAGCAGTTTCCCAGAGGTTGCTCTTTCGACCTTGAAAACTCTTCCCTCTGCAGCGGCTTCCCAGTTCCCAACACATCTTGCAACCTGCAGGCAGCACAGCTGCATTGTGCTGCAATGAAACATCAATATACAGTCAGTCCACGCAGACTTTCTGAAATCATCTCTAAAGTTTACCTTAAACTTACTTACCTTGGTCCTCCCGAGCAAAGCTGTTTGCTTTGCATCCTTAAGCACGTGGCCGTAGCCTGGGCAGCAGCTTGGCAAGTCCTTGCAACAGCCTGCCATCCCCCCGTGTGCCATAGCGGGGGTCCACACTTCTCCCGGCTGCTATCCCAGAGGGTGGGTAGCTCCGGTGTGGCGCAGTACAAACCCCTCAAGCCTTTCCACAGGAGCAATACAGTCCATCAGGAAGATGATGTGCCTGTTCAAATTGCTTTAACGTGCATTTTACATGAGAGATAATAACAGCTCCAAAGGTTTCTTCCAGCCTATTAAATAATACTCACTTAAAATAGTGTCTGAATTCATGCTGAAATGACAGACTATAATAATCCAGTCATATCTATCCCGCATATACAGCCGACTGTAGATGCTTAGAAAAATTGTAAGATGTATTTATTTACATGATATGGTGTGTGATAGCTGATTTTTTCAGGTCATCTGCTGTGACTGGTCTGATACAGAGAAACTGCTGCAAGAGGTCTATCTCCTTCAGTCAGATATTTCAAGAGGAGAGGAAATACCCTGACCACACACACACGAATGTGTTACAGTGTCCAAAAAACTAATGGTTCTGCAAACCAGGATAAAAATTCCAGACACAAGCTAAATACCCCGGCCATGCCCTGCACTCCCTGGGGACAGTTACCACATCATAACCAATCAATTCATGGTGAAGGCCACCATTTCAAGCAGCTTCACTTAAGGAAGTTCTTAAAAAACTCCCAAAACTTTTAACAAATCAATGTACAGATTTCAAAAGGGCTCAGGCTCTAAGATCAGGTAATTTGTAAGACTTTGTTTGGCACTTGGGGAGTCTGAACCCCTCTTCCACTGTCTTGGCAAAGAGCAGGAACCCAGCACAATGAACCACGAGGTAGGTGATGGAGTTTGTCTGAGGTCAAAGGAACTTTATTCCTCAGCCCTCCATTGCTGTGTGCTATGTGGCACCCACCAACAGCTACGTGTGGCAACCCCTGGCATGGGCATCTGTGCATCCTGGCAGTGTCTGTCCCCTCTCCACCCAGGACACTTCTGCTCCGCACCAGCGAAGCTGGACAAGGGCAAGTCCTCCTTGGATCACTGAGCTGAACACAGAGCAACTCGTGAGGCATCTTAAAGCCTTCAGCAGAGTTAAGCATCATACAGCAAAGTCACCATACACACTACACAGCCAGCGATATCCACTCTGCTTTGCAGGTGGGAAGTAGAGCCCAAACAGTTTATCTGCCTGCAGCCACACCAGACCACGGATAGGACTCAAAATCACTGATGCTCAATGATGTGCTGGGTGCACCATGCATGGCCATGCCTATATATACATTTCAGGGTGCACTCCTATTGCTCACGTTCCTACAGGACCATCACCTACATCATCTGGGCTTGCTGACACTGCTTGAGCACCAGTCTGAAAGGTCACAAGAAGACGGTTGCTTTTTCTCGGGCTTTCGAGAGAAAGGATGCCTAGAGAGCAGAGCAGATCAGTCCCCACGCTAGCTGGGAATGACAGAGTGCCCCAGGTCTGCAAAGTCACTGACATTCGCCTCTTCGACTTGGAGCAAAGGATGAACCTTCTCATTACATTACTCACGTTTTTTTCCAGATGCTCAAAGAACAGGAAGAAATCAGGTTAAATCAGTAAGTAAGTGGACAAGAGTGATTCTTTTTGTCATCACCTCCCTCCAAGGGCAATTTTGGCGGAGAAGGAAGAGTGCTGCCTTGCCTGTTTTAAAGCTTAGCAAACCCTGCCAACATTTTCACTGGAGGAGCATCATCTTCCTATTTGTTCTCTGTTTCAGACTGTACTCCCAGCTCTGTGTATTCCCTTCCTGAGAACATCCAACCCAGGCGAAGCTGCCTAAGTGGCCTAAGCACCTGAACATCCCTAAAGGCAAACACTGCCAGATGTGCCTGGAGATGAACCAAACCCATCGCGTCATTTAGCTGCTCCTGAAGTCTGACTCTGTAAGACTCTGGATTGGAGTTCGGCATTTGGTTGTGGAGCGGTGGGTATGGTTTGCCTTGAGATTGAAGAGCTGAGCTCCATGTAGAATCCCCCAGCTACCTGGTGCCAGCTCCTGCCCAGCTGCAGAACCAAAATTCAGCCAAAACCGCTCAGCAATCCCCAGGTGGAGAGCTGCAGCAAACACTCCAGTGTTTCCCCTTGGCCGCTTATCCCAAAAATGCTCAAAATTAAGCCAGCCAGGGTGATGCTTTCTGCTTACAAATGAACACGCAGTTATTCAAGCAGACGGTAACAATTCCTAAGGAAAGCGGTGGTGTGCGTTTGTGGGAATCGGCCGTTTGCCACTTTGAACTGCTTTTGCCGGAACAGTGGGATTTCAACAAACCCCCGCACTTGATGCCGGCAGGAGGCACAGCGGTGCCCACCGGCTCTCCCGGCAGCTCCGCCGCTCGCTGCGAGGGGCTGGGAAAACCCCAGAAAGCCGTGAACCCACCGCAGAGCATCCTCCCTCTCCTCTAAACTGTCTCGGGCGGGTAAATGTGGCGACAGGAGAGCAGAGCAGAGCGGAGGGACGTACCAGCCTGATCTTGCAGTAGGGTTTAATTTAAGTTAGAAATAACATCTCTCTTTCTCATCTAGATCATATTAGGATTTTGAAAGGGCAGTCACGCAACTTTGCCCGGCAGTTATGGCAGAACCGCGCTTGGAAATGAATGGAGCTCGTGGAAGCATTCAGGACCGAACAATCGGATTTATAATTAGGCCTAAAAAGGGAAGAACGCTGAATAAAAGCAGCACAGCCAATTTTAGAAGAAAAGGAAGTTCTGGATGGAATTCATTGGGGTAGAGCACTGAAGTGGAAATGGAAAGTGTTCAAAGATAAATGAGTTTAGGCCTAAGAGTTTGCTTGACATCTAGAAAATGTACTAGGAACACAGTGTCAAGAAAAGCTAACGTGAATAACAAAGAAACACAAGAAGTGAGAGACGAGAGGAAAGAGCCATAAAACTTTGGGACAACAAAGAGTTGCAATTATAGAGGGAAATGTAATGAAGTGTAAAAAATCATAATGAAAGCAAAGATAGAGAATGAAAGGATGATTGCATATTTGCTTAATGCACATCGGAGAAGTGTCAAAGACATGGGGAACAAGAGGTCACTAAATGAGAAAATAAAGCCTCAGAGGAAAGGCACTGAATTTATTGCTTTAAATACAGATTTATTTGCCTGGGATTTACCACTTGAGGGCCAATGACAGTGGCAAGCAACTGAAACAGTTTCCTAAAGGAGAGGAAAAATTTCTGAAGGAAACTGAGCTTTTTTTTCTTAGGCAACCAATGTGGCAAATGCAGCCTGACCCACCGGCAAAACACTGGAATCTAATGGGGCCTCAGAAACGGAGAGAAAACTCAGTCTAACTGGCCCCCAAGTATGAGGGGATTAATGTTTGCTTACTGACACCCTTCACTGGCACCAGGAGTCCTGAATCAAAGTGGCTCAGCTCTGCAGATCATCTGCATCGGAGAGGGGGGTCCCTCATCAGCCCCGATGACACTCCCCTCCTTTTTGGGATTTTCCTGGTACGATGCAATCGGTGCCCAAAATACCTGCCACATCCCACTCAGCACTTCCCAATACCCTTGCAGCATGGGAGCTGCATACAGCAGGTTGATGCCATGGCCCACCAAACCTTCTTACCCAGTGCAGATCAGTGGGACAAAGTGTGATGAAAACCACCCCAGGCTTTCTGGTGCGGTGTCCCACGGGCTCCGCTGCCGACAGCACCTCTGCTGTTATTAAAAGGCAAACTCAGGGTTTCCCAGCTGTAGGGAAAACTGAGCTTTGCTACTGAAGGAAATGCAGATAAAACTCTGTTACCCGCGAATACATCCCTTTCCTAGCATGAGGCACAGCCGTGGCTGTGCATTTACAGATCTGTGGCTGTTTTTTGACTCCAGCAGAAGAAGAAAGCTTTTCCTGTAGAACGGTGTCACCAACGATCCTCTCCACCATCCTGGGGACCCGCAGGGCTTTGAATACCCATCTCTGCCATGAAATGGGGAACACCCTCAGCTATGGCAACGGGCTGGGGGTCTTGCTTTGCTGGGGCAGCTGGGAGAGGACACGATGGAGGGAAGGGACCAGCACCCTGCAGGTAACAGGCCAGTTCCCAAAACCACAGTGTGTAGGGCAGGAATCAGAAGCTAGTAGAGAACATGGCTTAGACTGCTCCATCGCAAACACTGGTGTGAAGCACTGGATGGGACACAAGGGATAGTAGGGATGAGTCCTCACCTTGTCTAAATGTCCCAGTGGTGGAAGCCCATGTGGGTGCTGGAGCACCCCAGCTGAGGGGTCAGGGTCCCTAAGGAAGCATCGGGTACCCCTGGGCTGTCCCAAACCATCCCTTCCTGCCTGGACCTCCAAGGCGTGGTGCCTTCAGGAGTGGGGCCAAGGAGGAGCTCACAGCCCGCAGCAATCCAAGACACCCATGGAAAAAGCAAAAAGGGAGTGAAACAAGGCTGCCAAACGCATTTTCCCTCGAAAACCCAATAAACAGCAGAGTGACACCCTGGGAGCGGGATCCTACTGGTGCATTTATCAACTGAGCGATATCTAGACAATTAGTTGTTTTCTTTAATTTAGGACTAATTTTGTCCCACCAGTTTAAATTAAAGCCCCCAATAGGATAATTTCCTCACAACCATAATTTTGTTACAAGCTTTTCATTAATCCAATCGCAACTTCTCTAATATTATTTGGCAGCTGATTGAGACTACAGTAACCACAGGGGTTCGGGCACATTGTCTCATTTCTGATAAAAAAAAAGTGAAATGAGTCCAATTAAAAATTCTTTTAGTACTGTCTAATATGTGAAACTCCCCAAAGTCAGGACAGAAACATCATCATTCCAGCCACGCAGCCTGTCTGCGGGTGACAGCAGAAGCTACATGCTAATGTCAGCCATACGTAAGTGTCTGTCTGTCTAGCTGTCTATTGCGATAATACATTTAAAGGCAATTGCCAGGGTGGAAATAATCGTGTTTGGAAATATTTTTCTATGACTTTAGGGAATTGTCTCTGGAGTATTTTGGATTGGCCTCAAGTCTCTTTCAGCTCCCTGAAGTCTTATTCGGAGCATCCCGGGCCCTGATGTAAATATTCAGCACACGGCAATTCCCTGCAAATCTCATCTTCATAGCAAGAAATGGAAGAGAGAGCAACCTGGTGGTGCAAAGGTCTTGTGGCAGCAATAACATACAGCGTTGTCAGATGGGAAAGCTTCAGTGCAAAGATGCGCTAATTTGGAGGGGAGGGGGGGAAGAGTAGAAAGCAGTGGGGATTTTAAAGTGAATCCAAGTCTTCAAAATTGCACTTTCCTCAAGTCACACACAATCACTCCTGACAGAAGTTTTTCAGGCACGTGGAAGTATAGAAGGGAAGTGGCAGAAATCCCTTGAAATAAACTCAACAAAGGAGTCAGAAGAGAAAAAGCAAAATTAATCTAGGCTGTATAATAGAAAAATTAAAGCTGACGGGATCGTTTTCCTCCCTTTCCGTGAGTGAAAACCCTCAGGCATGGAGGGACAGCTTCAGCCTTTGTGCTGTGTTAGGGCAAAGCCCACCTGGAGGCACCAGAAAGCGTGCTGGAGGCGGCAGAGGGGCAGGCAGGGAGAAGGCAGGAGGCAGCGGCTGCCGACCAACCCATGCCAAGGGCACAGTGGAAGGGGAGGACCAAGGAGACAAAACAGAAAGGGCATCTTTTCCCCCCAGCAAACAATAAGTGCAATGGCAAAGGGAGGGGGATAAGCACCAAGACACTCTTGAATTTGGGCCAAACATGGCAAATGTTTCTGGAGGAAAAAAAAAAAAAAAAGTGTATTTTAACAAAACAGAAATATTTTGTGTGGATGTTTCAAAGACAAAATGCTCCTACTTCCCACTTTAAGGCTGCATTTGCATTTCAAATGGACGTCAGACCAAATAAGAAAAAGAAGAAGGTTTAGAAGAACGCTGGGATGAACCCCAATGCTTGGTTTCTCCTGGATGAAACCCTCTCGTGTTTGCCACACACCCTTTGAGCAGGTCAGGCCAGGCTGCCCAGCAGCACGCCATGCTCCAAAGAGGACCCCAGACAAAAAAAATCCCTACTTTTCGAGCTATTCCCACGCCGTGCTGCTGGTAGGAGGAAGGGGGTTGTGCCTTTGCCCCCACTCGGTACACAGCATGGCTGTGCCATGCCCCGGCCCCTCTGCCCACAGCACAGGCATGCAAAGTCTCGGCCACCACTCTGTTGAATGAAGTTGGCATCTGCGTCCTTTCGTTGCCAGCAAAAGTCTTTATTCCTAATTAGGCTCTCATTAGGAAGCATACCTGCCGTGGCTAGGTGCCAGCACAGTGCAACGGGCAGGAGCTCTTAATCGATTCCCAGCTTCACCTTATAGGCAGACGACAGAACTGAGCAATGCCAGAATTTCTATCCTGTGCAATGATTTAACATTTTGAAATGCGCTTTCCATCCAACTCAGGGACAAGCCAAGATCCAGAAATTGACCCCCAAGTGAACATGAATAAAAAAATTCCTCTTGAGGCTACCCAACTGCTTCCACACAGGAGACTTAGAGCACAGAGAGGTGGCAAAACACGAGCCCATGGGGATTTCCACACGTTTTAGTTTTCCACATTTTCCTGTCCACGCTCTCAGGGTAATGAATCTGTTTCTGCTAAACAGCCTGTCTCTGACAAATTTGCCTTTTTCCCAGCGAAAACCAATTCTGCCAGAAAACATCGAAGGTGTGGTGTGAGCTGCACGACGGGAAAATCAACATCCCCATCTCGAGCTGAGCACGGGCCAGTTCTTTTGCTTGAGGATGGTTGCAGAGACAAAGTGTAAGTTGTAGCGCCCTTCCATGTCCCCTTATTCTGAGCTGATAAGCTTGGGAATGACGATTTTTCCACCTCAACAGCACATTTTACTGGTATCTTTGTTTCTACCCCAGGTCAAACACATTAAGTCTTCCTTGCTCAGAAGTGAGCGTTGAGCAACCTCTGCCCTCAGAGAGGGTCAGGAGGGGTTACCTTTACACAGCGACGTCACACCTCTTTCCTGCTACCCAAGTGACCTGAGCGGGTCTCTCATTGTGTCCTTATAGCTCTTCCTTTTGCGTCCTCAGCCAAAAGGAATTAACCTCCACCAGACTTGAAAATGGCAGGAGCAGCCAATGAAGCCCATATCGATAATTATGGGTTCAGAGGCTTCATGTTATGGTGTCCATACATCTCAGCCAGCGAAGATAAGAAATGCCCAAGAAGCGCTGACTTTCTGGCCACGCAAGGAGGCAATCATGCCTCATATCCAAGGAAAGGAGTATGATGGAGATGGGTGGAGGTAAGGGGAAAGCAACAGGAGCAGTGTGTGGGTGAGGCGCCTCATACCTGTATACCAGGCAGTCATCTTGGTGTGGTTCTCTGACTGAGAGGTGCTGCTGGGTGCCAGAACACCCTAAAACTTGGGAGGATTTCATCCCAACTCAGCCATGCTGAGCTGCGTGGGGCTGTGCAGCTTTGCTGGATTGGGACCTGGGTGCCAAGAGAAGGCAGCAGAGCTGGAAATGCAGGGTCAGAGCAGTTCAGCCCCGTATTCAGAGGGACTCCAGTCCTAGTCCTTGTTGAAATTAGTCTTTGCATGGATACGTATAAATAAATCCAGGACATTGCTTGCATAACAGTAACATTTTGCAGTATCTGGCATTTGCCGCTAGTTGAAGGCTAAGCAAACCATGCTTCAGTGGAGCATAAAATTGCTTTTCCTTTGGAACAAGCAGGGCATTGTAGTAATAGGCAAAACTGTACATTGTGTTAACGGCTGTATTTTCACATTATTGATTTACATTGTGTAATGCCATGCAAGACCTGCTTTCAATGATATGTGCATCTGTCATATCACAATAACTGCAAAAGGCTGGGTGCTGCTCGGAAAATGAAGCGCTGGGGATCCCGGGGCATATTCACATCCATGCACCCATCATGTGGAGGTGATGATTAGGGGGATGTTGTGGTAATGAGCAGGTCCCAAGTGTGCGCTATGTAAATCAAGGCTGCCCGGGTCAGCTTCCACCTACTGTGCACATCCAACTTTTTCAGCCTGCTTGCTCTTCTGACAAGGAGAGCGTATGGAAATGGCTTCCCCTTGGCAGCTCCCCTTAGCTATACGTGTTTCAAGGCATCCAAGATGGATGGGTTGCCTTCCCCCCCCCGGCCCTCCCCTCCTTCCCAACTTTTTTCCTGCTGGGGACAGATCTGCGCAGCCCTGGCATGAGGCTCTCTATGAGGATCACCAGCCACTGGGGGAAGGAAAGCAGGGTGGCGTGAGAGATGAAACCGGTGGGGTTTGTTACAGGAAATCTCATTGTTAAATACACCTTAAAATAAGAGGACAAATACTATGCAGATATAGCATTTTGAATCTAAGGGAATTTGCCTCAAATATGCAATAATAAGCTGTTGATATCAATCTGAATCTTTTTTTTTGTTCCCTGTTATTTAATGCAAAGTTTGGTTTTCTATTATCTAGCCGGGTGGTAAATTAGATAAGCTTTCATTTATCTGTAATATCTGACTTCATTGCTTACATTGGCTCCGGGTGCTATGTATTCTATCAAGGAATATTAAAATAATATTTTTCTTCCTTTTTATTTGGTTATTTCTAAATAGACTAAATCGTCTCATTGCTTAAAGAGGAAGGACTGTCCCGGACCTAGTTTGCCAGACCAAGAACTGAGCAACTAGGCTCCAGTTCCTTCCTCAGCTTCAGACTGTCTGGCCTCAGGCCAGTCACTTAGTCTCTTAGTGCATCATCCCCTCCAGCTGCGAAAGGACTCAGCTCTTCTCTGGAGGGTGCTGAGTGCAGCAGCACCGTAACATCTGGGGAGAGCTCAGCCACCCAGAGCTTGCAGAGGGCCGTGGGACACCAGGACAGATAGACTGCCCTAAATTCAAACATCACCTAAATATTTGTCTAGAGTGTGTCAGATTTAACAATCAGAGGGGTTATTTTGTCAGCAGGTAGTGACAATTTGGAATATTTAAATATTGGTCTAAGAATCAGCTCTTTCCTTGGGCATTTCTAGAGCCATACAGATTCCTCAGGTGGGGATCGTGGGGTGCCCTGATGTTCCTGGCCACCTTGACCTTCTGTCCACACAATGACACCTTATGGCTTTAGACAGCAGCATGAACCCGCAGTTTTGGATCCAAAATGCAGGCGAGAAGAGCAGTGTACCAACATACACCAGCCATGCAGGGGCTAAAGGAAAGATGTTTCACTTCTACTGAGAACATGTCGGTATCTGTGCTGTGATGGATGTGTTGATTTTTTATTTATTGCCCTCCTCAGTCCTGAAGCAGCTCAGCTCTGTCCCTTTGCCAGCACCTCATGGGGGAGATATAATTCCAGAAGATTACTTTCGACCCCAGCCACCTACTACAACGCAGAAACATTTTTAAAGCTCAGGACGAAGCGCTGCCTATCTCCTGTCTGTCCCTGCTTCGATGCACTCATATCCACCCTGTGCTTGTCACGTTACTGAAATGGAAAACCAGGGTTAAATGGCAGCTCTCCTTTTCAGTTCACCTTTAACTGGAAATTAGGGTTTTTTTTCCTTCCTTCCAGATTTCTTTTTTTTTCAACTCCCTCCCAGTCTTAATCTCTTCTCTTTGTTTCCATTGAAAAAGTTGGGGACATTTTGCCACATTCTTATTTCACATGGTCCAAAATACAATCAAAGATACAGCATCATCTTAATCATTACTGCCACGGACTGAGAGAAACAATCTAAGCTAAGGAAAGTTTTCACTCTTTTATCATTGATGTTTTCTTTACTAATTGCTTTAGTGCATTTGCGTCGATTTCTTTTGAGCCTGCTATATTCTCCAGACCTAAAAGTCATTAATGATCTGTTGTACATTGTTTTAAATGTTAGTTGTGTCATCAACAGCTAACAGAAGCAATGCAACTCTGAACTTGGGTCTCAGAAGGTAAAAGTCTTTGCAGTTTGTCTTTAAATACTCAGATAAATCCCGTTAGCTTTCTCCACACCATCAAAGCATTTGGATAGCATAAAGCAACTGAATACATAAAAATGTATCTAAACACCTTGTAAATCCCTACACAGAGCTGTTGCCGACACTACTTTTAACCCTAGGAAAACATTTCACCAATTACTGATCAAATACAATACAGCTAAATTTCACCGCCAGCACATCGTTTTGATAATGGGTATGGAAATTATCCATTCAATAGCTATTCAGAAATAACGTAGAAAGATTGGTTTTCAGATACTTCTGAGAATCTTAGAATAATCCCCTATAATCACCGTGGTGAGAATCCACCAACATTTTTCCCTTTGAAAAAGGCTGTTTGGGGCGAGAGCGTTGGTGGTCTCTGCCCGTCCTCCGACGGATGCGTTCAAACAATATATCTGAAATCGCCAGCACTTTGCTGGCAGAGGACCGAGGGGTTTCATATTCTTACATGACTCAGCTGAGAAAGTCTGTCAGCAAGGGAAGAGACTTTCGCCCTCCCCAATCAGCTCGCCTTCTCAGGTGTGCCTCGGCAACCCCTCAATATGAATTTTCTTCCTTTCTCACAAAGCAAAATTGTATCATTTTCTATGCAGAGTCTGGAAGAAAGAAAAGCCCACAAAACAAAACAAACAAAATAAAGTTCCTAAAATAAACAATAACTACACCTCGCACCTCCCTGCTGCTCTGTGCCAGCTGCTAAATGCAACCCAGGAGTATTTTATAATGTTTCAATTTTATGACCTTTCTTGCTTCTTGGTATGAGACTGAAAGGATTCATTCTTTCTTTTTCTGGGGAAGATACTATTTTCTGATTTACTTAACTGATTTCATAGCTGTAAAATTTGGTCTTTCTTGCCTCACTAGAGGAGACGAAGCGAGGGGGCTGTTGGATGAGAAATGCTTCCCTTCTCCAAACTGGTAATTAGGCACCGGACATAAGCGTAACAAAAAGAAACCCTGGATATTTCTAAAGCTTTCCTTTCCCCTTCAGTAACTCAGCTTTTACTCCCTTACGAATTTTATGCTGCCCAGGTACCACAGAGTCATCTAGCCCAAGGAGAACTAAATTTCTTTACACTTGCACATAAAACCCTCTGGGGACCCCTTGCCCTTGTGACCCCCTTGCCACCCCGCAGCAGAGGCGGAGGTGTCCCTGCTCCCATGCCACCTCCACTGCGGTGGCTGTCCCCAAAGGGAGACACAACCTCTTGATCTCAAGCAAAGGGCAGCTACTGGCCAGCAGTGCCTTTCGCCCCATCCCAGGGCCAGGCCGCTTATTTCTATGGTTAATTATGCAAGGGGTTAATTCAGGGCATAAAAGCCTCCCCTGGGAAGCCCAATTAAGGACTGCAGCCCTAGCTTTCATCCAACAGGTGAGGACTGCAAACACTTACACGTGCGTTATCTGAATCACTGGTCTCTGTAGCAGTTTGCTACCATCCCAGAGCGGAGGAAAGAGAAATGGGCCACCAGCGAGGCACCAGCCCCAGGAGAGGCTGCGGCACCACCAGGAGCCGCATGCTCCCAGTCCACGCTAAAATGGCAAAGTCATCCTTTCGTATCCCAAAACTGCAGGTTTCATACCCCAAAGGGCAGCGCACAGCAGTAAAAGAAGGGTTAATACTGCAAAATACTAGTCTGGAAAACCCCTTTCTGATATCTGCACATGGGTCTGTCTGCATTCACAAGCGAGTTCACAGAAGGTGAGGAGCAGCTCCAGGAGCATGGCCACGAGCACGTGCCACGGCGGCCCTGCACCCCCTGGCCCCAAATCCCCGCCAACACAGCAAAGTCAAAACGCCATTACCTGCTTCGGGTGCAAAAACATTTACCTGGTGGCTTTCGGAGTCAATCACACACCAAACCCACTCGCAAACAACATGCTGAATCCCTAATGATTCGGGGAGAGGCTGGCAGTAGCCCAGGACTGTCACACGGTGTCACCGGACAAGACTTCAGCTAGCCAAATCTGTCCGCTCATCACTCAAAGCCGAGAAAGGGGCTAATTTGGGTTTATGTGCTATTTGCTATAAAGAGTTGTGGCAGCTCTATGGTAACGGGCTGAGGAATGTTTCGGGGAGTGGAGAGGGCACATACAGTCAGGCAGAGCCCCCGGACATGCGGCGGAGGGGCTGCCTCCTCCTCTACCTGCTGGGCTGAGCCTGCAGCAGCGAGGGAAGTTGGACGTGAAGAACATACAAATCCCCCAAACCTCAGGGGTTTCCTTTCACGGGAGGAAGTGTGGACTTCAGCGACAGCACCTGGGAATCCTGGGCAGTGTTCGTAAGCTGTGGTCCCAGCCAGGACGCAGGGCATGGGGCAGCCAGGGAGACCCACCAGCCCCAGCACTTGGGTAACCCTTCGAGCAGGCTGGGCAGTGCTCAGGGCAGCCCTGCTGAAGGGCTTTTTTCTATCAGCTTTTCCTTCAAGGCAAGATTATTGACCTTTCCAGTCCGGTATTTAACAACCCCCATTCATCCCCACTTTTCCCTTCCTTTCCACTTCGTTCCCTTTGTTGCTCTGTAATAGGAGAGGCAACAGGGCACATATTTCTGCAGAACAAAGCATTATCATCCTAATTATAGTTTCCTGGTGTTTTCTTCACTTTTACCATTTTATTAAAAACAATTAGCTGAGGAGAACCATCTTTTTTAATCTCTGTGCTATTGTTCTCATCTCTCTCTGAATCCAAGGAGGTCTTTTCAGAGGCTATTTTATTCATAATTACATATGTTGGAACAACTGCTCAGAAAGTGAGCCCAGAAAGGATTCTGACAATACTTTCCTAGCAGGCTTGGTCCTGTTGCCTCCGAAGTGTGTAATGCTAATGATTTAATAAAATGTATGTGAAACCAAGGGCTTATTTTCAACAGGCTGTGCAAGTGATGGATGCAGCCATGCCATCAACCTTGGCCTAATAGATTGAGGAGGAGTTGGAGTCGCAGCAAAGAGATAGAATTGTCTAGGTTGGAAGGGACCTTTAAGATCAAATTAGCTGGAGCTGAATACTTTTGTTTTGCTGCCAGACTTGGCTCCTATGGCTCCTTCGAGGAGTCCGGCTGCAGGCAGGTATAACGCAGCAAAGGATGGGGATTTTAGACAAAGATCCCAGCTCCATCCGTTTGCACTCGAAACCTGCAGGACTTTGTTACTGGTGTAAACTGGAGGAAGGTTGGTCCCATGTTCTACCTTGGCCCTTATGCTCCAAGCTTCTTTTCAGCACAGACCACTCTAGCTTGAAAGACGCCTGCTGGATTTTTTGCATATGTATAATTCTTTTTCCAAAGCTTTCCCTCCCAATTCTCTGTTTACCCTATAGGCTTTTATTTAAAACAGTACAGCCAGAGCACTGCATTTTTTCTTTTAAAAGAGTTTTTTTTCTTTTAATTTATTTTATTTTTTTTACACTGGGGAAAACTTTAAAATGTATCATATTCAGTCAATCGGCTCTTCATGTTTTTTTCAAGCTTCCCCTCCACCACCTTTGTTAATTACCCGCCATTTGAACAAGGGTCTTCTTCTGCCTTGATCCTGCCGTGAAATCACGATGCTATATTTGTCTTTCTAACATCAAAGTCATTTCCATGGTCACCAACTGTGATGTCATAAACACATTTTTAATGGCTTGTTTACAGCAGGGAACAGAAGGAGAGAGGAGATTATGGGTGGAAGCAAATCCTTATCGATACACAACAGTTTTAGGCACAACTGTGAGGCTGAAGCATGCAGAAAACTTGAGGCCAAAAAAAATTTCCTTGTTGAAATAGTTTCTCTTCTGAAGCTCATCCCAACACAAAAATCCCTTTTTAAGTTACTAGCGAACAAGCAATCCCAAGGGATTATTATTATGTCAGTCAGCCAGAGTTGTGCAAGGTGCTTTCTAAACTTGGAAGACAGCAAATCCCTGCCGCAATCCATCCAGCTCATTGTATAGATGAACACACGCAACACATCCTCAGCGACTCCTACAGAAGTGCTTGGGCAGGACACAGTGGGATCTGAGCACTATTGGCCCATAGAGTTTTATTTGTCTTGGGTCACAGCAAGACTCAGAATTCCCTCAAGAGACACTTCAGTTGGACCATAAGGTCCTTTTTTGTCCAGAGATGGTTGTGAGACCCCTTAGCTGGTCCTCCCTCTACACGGAGGGTTACCACATGCAGTCAACCATTCACGAGAAAGGTTTCTCTTCTGGCAAAGAAGGGCAAATGCCAGAACCAGCTTGAGCTTTTGGCCACAGATATTGCAAGGTCCTTCAGGCTCTGTGACCTCACAGCCCAGCCCAGCTCCCCAACAAGCCCACAGCAATGTGGACTCCTCTTAGCCAACTCTCTGCTTCGGTAGCAGGGCTGGGACATAGCCAGCTGAAACAGGGGGGTTGTCCAGGCCCCTCAGTTGAAGTGGAAAAGCAAACCCCACATGTCCTGCATTCCTCTCCCACAGGGCACAGCACAGAGATGGTCTAACAGGAGTCCATCAACACATCTAGTCTCTGTTTTGAGCTCTACTGATGCCACTTCCATGTGTCTTGCCTTTCTTGGTTCCCTGTAGCTCAAGGCCAGTTTTAACTGTTGGTTTCCAGTGTCTCCCCAAGGCAATTCTACTTAGGTGCTGCCCATTCTCGATGTATTAATTGGGTTGACCCAGACACACTCCACGTTGGAGGCTGGCTGAGACAGGGCCTGGTGCAGCACCTCTTGTCCCACCCCAGGGCAGAAACAAGCTCTTTCAGCCTTGGGCGGTCACAACTCAAGAGAGGGTGGGGAAACCAAGTCAGGCACAGTTTCTCTTAGAAGTAATCCAGATATTTGCCACAGTCTCCAGAGGCCAATTGCTGGTTCAGGCATTAGCCAAGCATCATCTCTTCAGGTGACAGGACACTGACAGGGAACTGAGCACCCTGCTTCCATCCTGGAGGTCATTCGAGAGAGCCTCGGTTGATGATTTTGAGACAGCCCTGGGAGGTCTCTGGCAGATGGAGATTGCTGTGGTCAGCCAAAGGAACCAGCACTGAGCACAGCTCGTCAGTGTAGGGTAACACAAAACCTTGCTGCCACCTTCTCAGTGCATGTCAGGAATGGCCAGGGAAGGGCTGACACACTCCGGGATCAGCAGAGGAACTGCAGTGGTCTCTGCTTGGAAAGGGTTTCCCAAACTGGGGTCCTCGTCAGCTCCAGAGGGTCCCTGCTCTCACAGCCTGCCAGGACCACGGCTGTCCCAGTGGTACCCCCTGGGTGAGCCTGGCTCCGCACCCAGCCTCTTCCAAGCAAAATCCCCAAGTAAAACTCATCCTGGAACCTACCGGAGGAAGGATTGGGGCTGCTTGAAGATGTGGAGCCATCCCTGACACCTGGCTGTCTTAAAGACATCCCTGTACATATGCTCCAAGGAGATTATCTCCCTCCCCTACCCAAAGAAATCATGGGGGGGGACACAACGACGACAACTCACTGGACGATGAAATTCCTAAATCCTCATCCCATGAGAAGAATTAATGTAGCTCTTTCCTTGCTCCGATACCAGGAGCTCCCCAGTAGGAGATCCTATTGTACGTTACACACTAGCAAGGGTAGATCTTTCAGCCTGCTCTTTTCCGGAGCGAGCGCAGTCCCTGGCATGCAGGAGCTGGGATTTCACACACCCTATTCATCACCGAGGTACAGAACAAGAGAACCACCATTTTGCTGCAGTCCCACAGCAGGAATAAAATGGTGGCATAGATGAAAACCGCCAGATCAAACACAATCCAGTTGTCTGTCACCACCTGCAGCTCTTCTCCGCCTTACATGTAACACTGAATTCTTAATCAGGTTAATATTTGATTTCTGAGTGCTTAAACAAACAAGAAAAACCACCACAACAAACCCCACAACAACAACAAAAAATAATACTATAACAGATGGTTAACATTGCAGCCATGAAGTACCAAGATGCAAACTATTGATGCTAGAATTTACATTTTTCCCACAAAATGGCAAGCACGCAGCTCTGGTGTTTATTCGCAGAGGCGACCGGCTCACCCAAAGCCACCAAGAACAGCTAACCATACACATATTTAATGTACAAAAGGCTCAATCTCTTTTCCAGTGTCTTCTGAGAAATGTTACAGTGGCTGAGAAAGGCAAAAGAGTTCACTTAATTGCTCTTAAACAACCTCGCCTCCCCCTCCTTCCCCATGTTACATCAAATTGCTGCTTAAACACATGGACCGTTGGGAAAGGCATTCCTGGAGGATGGCAGGGAAGTAGGCAAGCACAGGGTTTCCAGCAAGGACAGTTAATACAGATCAGGCAGGGGAGAGTTTGCATTTTTGCTTTGTGATTTGCACATTTCTTCTGCTCACACGCGCACGATAAACCTACCCTAAAGCTGAGCCCCAGCACTAGACCAAGTCCCTGGGACGGAAACAGACACACGTTCCTCATGCTTAACGAGAGACCAGCAACAAAATGCAATTAATTGCTGTCTGTGGACAATCCTGCTCTGTATTCCGCTTTGAGTTTAAGTAATAATTTCGATTTCAAGAAATGGATTATTACAAACAACTTTTTCAACCAAAAATGAAGCAGTGTAACAGCTAACAACAGTTCTTCCCAACATCATAGATTACCTTTAAAATTAAAGCATATATCACCTCTTTAGAGCACGGAGCACACTTAAAATTCCTTATTTATTTCTTTCAAAGCCACTGACTGGCATGAAATATTTCTTGGCTTACATTTTTTAACCAATTTGATTTGTACAGGCTGTAGTTTTGCTGCATTCTGCTCTTCTAACAACACATAATTCAGTAGTGAAACACACTTTCTGTTAGATTCTACGTTTTTACCTTTATTTCTAAATACCCAAACAGTCAAATGTTGCAAAGTGAATGGCTGAAGTGATTTTTGTTTTTAAAAGGCATTTGACCCATTTGTAATACATCTGTTGGTAGCAGTCAGGGATTTCTTGTTCTTTCTTTATCTCATCTATATTTTTAGATCTGATAGTCAAACCGTTATATATATATAAAAAAAAATACCCAAAGACTGCAGAAACAGCTGAAGAAAAGACTGACTGAATGGATAGAAAAAAAAATAAATCCGGCCATACTTTTCTTTACTGGAAATCCTTGACTGACCAGCTGAAGCATCCAGCATGCAAGGAGTCACTGTACTCAAACCAGTGTTTCATTTCAGACCATCAGGAACTGCAGATCACTGGTGACCGGTACATAAATCTTACATCTTTTTAGCTTCCTATTTAGTAGAAATCACTATATAAAATGCTCAGTAAAAGGAATGGCCCTGATCTTTCTCCCATTTTAATCAAGAGCAGCCTTTTGCCGGGCTCAGTCAGGTCAAAATCAGGCTTTAGAGAGCTCTTTGGATACCCCGGAAACAGGCACAAAAAAACCTTCCCCCTTCCCCAAAAATCCCCCACGCATGCCAAGTCCCGGCACCATCAGAAAGAGCAAAGGAGGGGAGTTTCCATTGCCAGCGTTGCCACTTTTAGGGTAAAAATGAACTTCCTTAAACACAAGCTTAAAGCCGGGGGAAAAAGTTCAAGTTGGATCATTTCACAGCATTATCTCTGCTGGAGAAGGTACAATGTGAGCTGACGGGGACTTTTCACAGGAGAGAATTAGGAGCGGCGCTTTTTCATTGCTTGATCTTGCAGACTACAAAAGCCCAGTCTTGCGAAAGGGCAGGCGTTGCTGCCATATAATAGTCCAAGTTTAGCCTAAAACATAAATGCTGCCTATACAGTGTTAAATAGGGAAGCCAGTTCTGATGTATTGTGTCCCCGATTTTCGCTTTTTCAATACACAGCAGAAACGTCAAATAAAACAGCAGATTTGAACAGCTCGTGCCCACGTAGGAGACTGGCTTGCAGGGATTTGCCACAGTTTTCAAGAGTGGGGCAAAATCTGGCTGTAAGGTGAATTTGCATGAAACAATTTAAAGACACTAATGGAATTTTGTCTTTAGTATTAGTCAATGCTAAGGGAAAAAACCTCAGTAGAGGTGACCGCCAACATGGTGAGTGTACGTTAACCAGCAGCAGAGGCTCTCAGAGGGGCTTAGAGGAGGTCTGCATCCAGCTAAAGAGCCAGCGGGATTTCCCCCAAGCTGGGCTTGACACAGCCACTCACCCAGCCACGCCGGACGGGACATCCACGCTAGCAGAAGACCCCTCACTTCCCTCTATGTGCTGCTGCCTTTGCCTCCCCCTAATTTTTGCTATACATCTTTTATATCATTTTTATAACCTCCCTAAATGAGCCTCCTGGACTCTTAACTCAGGCTTCCTGCCCTAGCTTTCCTTAAGGATATCAGGGGGAAGAAAAGAAAAGGGGAAAAAAAAAAAAAAATCAGACAAAAGGAAATTCTGGCACCAAGAGGCCCTTCTGCAGAAAACATCACACAGTTGGATTATCATCCCAAACTTGTTACCTCTCACCCCTGAGACCTGCACGGTGCTTTTGGGAGCAAGTGAGAGCTGAGAGAGGCAAAGGGAAAGGCAGGAGGCACAACCAGGAACAGGGAAGGTTGTCCCAGGACCCATCTGGCAGGCACCAGGGCTTGCTTCCAGTTTATTATTTATTTTAGCCCAGTACACCCACATGCATCTGCCTGCAAAGTGCTGGGGGAAGGACATGCTTTGAGGAGAGGTTTGCAGAAGACAACAGTGGTGGAGAAAGATGGAGGGTGTCCCAGGAGGAGGTTATCAGTCATTAGACATCACCCACAGGTGAAAACAACTGCTCATCCTGAGCTTCTGCTTCCAAATGCTATGAAGACACGGGGAAGAAGGTGTTACTGTATTAAAATATTTTACAACAACATGTTAGAAATAATGTTGCAGAGCATTTGGTTTATTAAATAGGACAATTTGGTTTAATAAAGAGTGGCCGAAGTGTCAATGGAGTGTTATGCTGGAACTAAGAAGGGTTGATTAAAATTCTCCCCTATACTGAGCAGCACCACAAAACGCCCATCACCGGGCAGCTGGGCATTCACACCCCACCCTGGGAGAGCGATCCGGTGGGCAAACTCAGCAGCAAAACTCAGTGGCAAAAAACCCCAAAACTCTAATTTTCAAAGGCTGAAGGATTGACCCCTAAGTTATTAAATTAATGGGAACCATGAGGGAAAATGTTGAATGCCTTTGCTTTGGCTCGCTGTGTTTTTCTGAGAAGGCTGCAAAAGGAAATTTGTTGGGGGAAACAGTTTATGCCGCTCCTGGAGGCGGCCATCTGGGGTGCTGAGATTAGTATTTTACATTTCTATTATCTGAAACTCCACTGGCAGACTCTGTAAAAAGGAGCTTATAAATTCTGTAGTGGGGTTTAAGTAAAACTATTTTATCTAGGGACTAAGAAATATGTGTAATTACCATAGGTGGATAATGCTTTTTCATTGCCATTCACCAAAATTAGTTTAACAGATATTATTCCTAAGAGGTATAATTAAAATCAACATAAAATCCAGAACACAGCGAAAATAAAACATTAGGAGATAATGTCTTTAAAATTACTAGACCAAACAGTCCTCTGCATTGCGGTACAAGTGTAATCACTCTCCGGCTACCAGTGTTTGTTTTCCCCGTACAGAGATGCTTTGAACTCCCAGGCTTCTCAGGTGAGCTGTTACTTTGCAGCCCATAGTAAGAAGGCAGTCATTTAATACTACTCCGTATTAAACTCCTTCTCTAAAAAGCAGATGAAAGAACTTTACTGAATGCCGGGTCTCGACACCCTGTTTGGTCTCTGTGTTATTTCCTAAGCTCCCACCGAAAGCAGTCTGGAAGCCTCCACGGGTTTTTAGGCAGGTTCAGGTCTGGACCCGTGTACCTGTCATTGACTCCTGCCCTGGCAAAATGTCCAGGGATGTACATGGGACTTGTGCCAGGGGAAAAAAATGCCTGTCGAATCCCACATCGAGTAGCAGGAGAGGCATTTTAGAGCCAGGTACTTGCACCAGATGTTTAATCCTGTTTTCTGCTCGTACAGAAGACATAACCTGATGTTAGATGCCACCTCTCATTATAAATGTCTGGCCACCCTTGTTAATGAAAGACTTTGTTTTCTTTTTGCAAATGTTATTAAGCAAAGAACAAACTGATTGTCTAAATTGATTAAGCAGATTCATTCCAGTGAAAAATTTATTATTTGCCTAGTTCATTTCATCAAATCAATTCAGAGGAAAAAGGCTCCATGAATTAAACTAATCACAAATATTTATTTTAAAAGCCAGCCGTTACTGGCAGGATACAGTTAGTGCAGTCAATCACTAGGACAATAACTGAATTTTGAAACAGCATCTAGCATTGCTTCTCAGAACCTTCTTTGCCTTTTCTTTCAGAAAATTGGTGTTTAGGGGCCAAATTCTTCCCCTGTTTAGTCCCATACATTCTCATTAAACTTCTATGGGTGCCCAGGAGTCATTCTTGGGGAAAAAACCTGCAATATTCAACTGGCATTTCCTATAAAATAGCAATCATACGCTAACTAGAAAGCTAACTCCGATAGATTAATAAGAATTTCTGAGTGCTTCAGTACAAGCTCTTGAAAAACACATATTTTTAAAAATAAAATGTCATTAATTTATTAGGTTGAACACACACATTCATTAGACTCACTCACATCGCAGTCAGAGAAGGTTCTCGTATAATCTCTTGCAGGACACAGATGGAAAATTCAGCCTAGAAAGCTTCTATTCAATTCAGTTAAAAAGAAAGATCAACCACTACATTTATACTTCACCAAATTACAGATAAGGTTTGAGCTTTTTGTGAATGGACACACATGTGTTTTATAGATTTTTTTCCTACAAAGATAACTTTGAAACCACCATTCAACAAAAATCTTCTGTTATCATCATGATCTTTGCGAATACATTTGTCACAAACAGTTCACTAAAAGCGCCTGGGTCTCACTCGACAGTTGATCTAATAAACATCATGCTCCAACTTTTTCCTCTTTATGTCCTTTGAGCCCAGAGGTGCAGCAGCATCGCTGCCAGGATCCCTCCTCAGTATGGCCATCGCTCCCGTACCATTGACCAGGGCTGAGCAAAGACATTGTGAGTCTGTGGTGTGCGGTACAGCCGGGAGAAGCCTCTACCACGTTTCCATCCCAGTCTCAGGTTAACAATTCAGAATAATGTTTTCCTACCAAAAGCTTATATTCAATCCTGCAGCCTTTTGATGATGCCAGTTTTAAGTAACGCTAAATGGGCCTGTTTTGTGCTGGACTTCCCGAGAAAAATTTGGCTGGCACCCATGGTCCAGCACACAAGCATGTGGACACAAACCCCCACTTTATCATTACAGCTCACTGGTCTCCTCTTTCTTTTTCAGTAGCTTTTTCTCTAAAAACAAGGGGAAATCTTGCCTCTGCCCATTGTGCCTGCTGAGGGCTGGGTTTATGGGGCAGATGCTCGGCGGCACAGCCGATACCTCGGCACCTGCGTTTGCTGTCAGGTAGATTTTGGGATCTTAAACCAAAAAAGATATTACAACAGCGCAGTGTGAGAGCAAAAGCTATAAACACTGTGGCATGAGCAATAATTTAAAAGCACGTGGCACAGGCAACAACAGCAAAGCTCAAAAATCTCACAGCTAAGACAGTAAAAGAAACCTCATATAGAGAACAGCATTACAAAAAGAATTTAGTGCTTTGAAAGAGGCAGTAACGACAGCGCTGAGGGCTTCATCCCTCCCCTTCCCGCCCGAGGGGAGGTCCCCCATCCCCACCACGCCAGGGTGGGGAACGGCAGCATCACATCATGAGTGTGCTGGGTGCTGCCAACCCTGGGGAGCTCAGGGAAAAGAAAGGATCCCCCACACCCATGGCTTCACCTGGACTCCCCCCCGTGTCCCCTCACCAGGCATTAGCCACAGCCCTTCCACTAAGCAGAGCCTCAAAAAGCAGCAGAGAAGGGCTGACACTTCCCAGATGAGGCTGTAACCCATCAGGTTTCCCCTGGGGCTCCTGCCAGGACACAGCGACAGTGGGGAAGGTGCCCACCCCAGCAGCACCCAGCAGTGCTGGGACCCCACCAGCATCGCCCGCTGCCGCACTCCCCATCGAGGCGTTTGTGAGGCTGTTCTCTGCATAAGCAAGTGTTTTGATTAGGGACTTGGAAAAGAAAGCAAGCAATGACAATTGAGAAAAAAAACCCCAACACCACTCCCAATAACAGGAGTTTTCTTCAAAACCCTGGTCTGCTACATGGTGCTAAATGCCCGCAGTATATATTTACACTGCCACTTTCAAGCGTTTTCCCCATCTTGTACTGAACTGGCATCTATAATGTCTGTTTAATGGTACCTTGCATTGCATCCCCGTGTGGGGTCAAAGGATCCAGAGAAAATCAAACCCCGGTCTAATTTTTTTTTTTTCTTCTTTTTTTTCTTCTGTTTCAAATTTTTTTAGCTATTCCCACAATGTTGCACACCCTGACTTGTGATTTCAAGGGCAATACCAATTAGTCCTGGGATCAGCACAGCTAATGAAGCCTGATGCTTCCCATTTATGGGTTCAGAGTCAGCAAAGCAGGGGGACAGGGACAGAAAAGCAGCTCAGAAGCAAGAGCCTCATCTCCTTTGGAATCCAGACTAAAATATCCCATGGCAAGAGACAACCCGTAGCCTAAAGACCTCCAGACTTAATGGATTGTTTGTTTTTTAAAATAAACCGGAGGAGGTGGCAAAGTCAAAGGCACGTGCCATTTCCTAAAGCAAATACTGAGACGAGCAGCCTCAGACGAGCCCCCACCCTGGGCTGCCTGGGAGCCCGTCTGCAGGACGGGCAGTGCCCCACAGCACATCAGGTCCATCAGACCTGCTCCAAAGGGCTGCCTGATGGGAGATGGGCTGGAGCTCACCATTCCCACTGCCAGAATGGCTGCTGCCAGGAGATGCTGGTGGCCATGATAGGTATTTGATGCAATTCCCTGTGCTCCAGCACTTCTAATTCAAATGTGGTCTCAGTGGTGGAAAAGAAGATCTATTTGGGAATGTTTAGGTAACTGCCATCCCAGTTACGCGGTGACATCTGTGCTTAACTACTGAACTGCTCAGAGTGACAAAATCTTGCCATTTAAGAACCTGTGTATTTGCCATTCTGATTCTTTTTAGTATCCCAAGGAACACAAAACACTTTTCAGATCGCATTTGCCAGCTGAGCCAGCCTCCCCTTCCTTACTGCATTAGGGACTGGGGTGCTTTTCCAGAAGGCAGTAAGGAGGGAGCCCCTGGCAGCCGGGCAGCACCCGGGTTTCCAGGGGGCTGCGGGCACGGCGCAGGACAGAGTGGAGATGCTGAGATGCCAGGTACGAGCTCTGCCAGCTCACCGTGCCAGCTGACAAAGCCTGCTGCCGGCTGGGAAGCAACACAAATTGGAACTGACAGAGAAATGTGACAAATTCATTATTAATGGCACAACTATTTTTTAATACGTAGAAGGCTGTACTAGATTAATAAAACCAGGCTTTTATACTCTTATCCGACAGCAGTGATGGTGTGTGATCTCCAGAAAAGCGAGCACTGCCGATACCATCTCCGGCTCTGGCTGGCTTGGGGATGGTGCGGCGGATTCAGCAGGGACGGGATTTCTCTCCAGGACATTGCAACTCCTGCACGCTCCAGAAGGTCAGGCAGGCTGACTCTGTGGCAGGGGGAGGCTCTCACACAAAAGGTCAGCGTGCCGTGGAAACCTGTGCACAGCTCCTCCTCGGGGGGCTGCAAACCTCTTGGTGTTCGTTAGCATCTGCCTTGTTTCATCTCAGCCTACAGCGGGTTTTAAGGGAGCTTGTTTGTTTTTTAAATGAAGAGCAGCCCGTGGGGTGTATCAGGGACAGAGGGACTTGCTCACTCCAGCCGACCCGCCTGCAAACCGAAGCTAGAGCAGGGCGCAGGTGGATTTCTCGCTCTCTCTCTCTCCACCTACCTGTAAATGCAAACACGCATCCACACATATGCAAGCTCTCAAGCAATCTATATGTCAGTCTGTATATGTACATACATTTATACACATATATATTTAGTTTTACTCCAGGTATTTTTACTCCAGGTGTACAAATAAGACTCATCAGCATGCAATATAAATACTTAATTTAACATCTCATTAGCATTTATTCCCTCTATTTCTGCTTTTTTTTTCTTTTTACTTGTTCTCTTCAGAGGAAAGAAAACATGGTGTCAGGGAAAAATATTTCAAACAAGTCTTGAAAAAGGTGAGTAATTGGGCAAAATGCATTTGCTCGCTCTTGTTCTTGCCCCCTTTAAACCCAGGTGTAGCTGCAACACATGAGCCACTTACAAACAACCCTACACAGTTTCAGAGGAAATATGTGGCCACAGAGAAACACCGCTCGCCTTTCCGAATTTTCCTTTTAGAAAGGAAAGGTTGATTTCTTTAAAAAGAATTATTCTGATAAATGGCTGCTTTTTTTTCAGCCTCCTTAGCATTTTCTGCAACTCTTGCATTTACCAAGGGCAGGTTAGTTACATCACCCCTCGCAACCAGTACTAAAGGTCTCGGCATCACCTGGCTGACATGTAGCATCCCCGCACAGCATCCCGGCACTCCTGGGGCTCAGAGGATGCGGCAGGTTTCTGCCAACCTCGGTACAGACACATGGCCGCAGCCCGAAGCTCTCCAGGACAAAAACAGGGCAGGGAGCGCGGCTCTTAGAAAAACAAATGTGACACCAGGTTGCAACAAACATCGTCCAGCCACGATAATGCTGCCGTGCAAACCGGAGCCCGGCTCCCCCTGTCCCTGGTCCAAGAGGAGAACCCACTCGCGCACCGGGAGAGCTGCGGGGTGCGCTCGGCCGAGCGTGGCAGCTCCCGAGAGCAACCAGAGGCTTCCCAGGAGGGAGAGGAGCAATAAAGCATGTGGCATGCTGTCACTGCTGGGGGAAAAGGGGCAACGATGCCTCCTGCAAGAATTGTGGTTTGTGGGATTTGGGGAGGAGTGCCTGGCAAAGCCGCTGCTGGGCCAGCACCGGGGATACGAGCGGCGAAGCGTGGGGTGGAAATGAGCTGCTGGTGCATGTTTGTTAGGGTTTGAGGAACCGACAACAATTTATTGTTGTTCAGACAATTATTCTCTCACCTGATGACCCCTCCCCACCCAGGAAGGGGAATCGGAAAAAACAAGGAAACCCAAGGCTTGAAATATAAACAGATTTAATAGAACAAGACTAGATAATTAACATTAATAACAGTAAAGAACCAATATTGATCCCAATACCAATATAAACTACACAAGGATTATACTCAGCCCATTCTATCCGTAGGAAGCCGTGCACTCCCAGCAGGGGACAGCAAATGTGGGACACCGCAAGCGCTACGACTTCGGGAGGAAGGGAAGGGCTCAGGGCTCCGGCACCGGGGCAAGGAGTTCTCAGGATCGCCGCCATCAAGGGAGAGAGAGAACTCCTCAGCCAACTTTCTAATTTCTATTGAATGTGCCATTCATGGTATGAAATAACCCTGTTGGCCAGCTTGGGGCAAGTGCCCAGGTCTCGCTCCTCCTCATCCCTGCACCTGGTGAGCTCAAAAACACTGAGACCTTGAAACCCGCACACCATAGCTGGCTATAAATTAAATATTTTCAAAAATTCAAACACTGGAGTCTTCTAACAGTGCAGTTTTCCCAAGCATTAGAAGAGACCTTACCGCAAAGTAAAATTACTGAAAGGGAAATTAGTCCTATGCCACTCAAACCAGGACAATGTTGTTGCCTGCTGCCCCAGCAGCACCTGATCCCACCCCAGGGAGCCCAGGGACAAGACCCCTGCACACTTCATGGGGACGTACTCGGAGGCAGGAAAGGCCAATTCCCAGACCGTGCTCTGGGCCACCAGCAAAGTCTGTATACTCAAAGGAAAAACTCCCACAGGAAACTATTTCCTTGAATGTTTTAAGTTGAACATAATGCAGAATAAGAAACACTTCAGATGAGGATGGAGCTGCAAGGGCTGGAGGGTCCCAGGAGCAAGAAGCACCTACATCCCTATGGAGGTGCAAGTCCTTTCCCCTGGCTTCTGCCACATGGGTGCCAGCACCTCCAGAAAGCCCTGGTGTGGCCCAAAGCAGCCTGGAAGATCTCATTGCAGCTCCAGTTTGCCTTGCCACCACCCTCTCCATTGGCTCCCCAAGCTAACTGGGAGGCCTGGCGCACTGGCCGCTGGGACTGTCCCCTCCAGGCCATGGCAATCACGGCCAAGATGCTGTACGCAGAGACCGGGGACCCACAAACACGTCCTAGGAGTGGGCATCAGCCACGCCGCATGGCGAAGGGGCAGGGCCAGAGGACCCTCTTTGGTCCTCAGCAGCTGAATTAAAAGCCGAGGGGACAGCAAAGGCATCGGGATCCTTTGAGTCGGTGGCAGTCGGCTGCTATTAGCACACAAAAGCGATGCCGAGCAGCCGAGCAGGACAAAAGGGGTGTGGGGCAGCCAGACAAGAGAGACGGAGGGTGGAGCGAGACAAGAATGGGAGAGGAGCTGCGCAGACAAGAAGGAGGGGAGGGAGACACGCAAGCACACAAAAATCAGAGAAAGGGAAAGACAAGGGGATAACAAGGGGGGAAGAGACCACATGGGGAAGGGCGTTCCTCACCTGGCCCACTCCCCCTCTCCTCGCCCCATGCTGGTCCTCTCACTCTTTGCTTGTCCCATGCAAGGACACCGGAGCAGAGCATCAGGTCTTTGGGTTGAACCCCCAAATCTGAGGGGATTTTCCTGCTCACCCAAGTTTTGCATGGCTACTGGTGAAGCTGCGGCCGGTGGTTCTGCAAAGGGACCTGGAGTAACTGGATGTGTTTCTCACCAACATCCATATTTCTCATTTCTGCTCCCAAAAATGCACCTCAGATGATGCCACAACCACCAGCACCCACCTGCAAAACCAGGAGCTGGTCCTAGTTAACACCAGCTTATGGACAGGCATGATCAGCTGGGGCTAACAAGCCAAATTTACTACTCATGAGCCTCGGGAATGAGATGCTGCTGGCTCACGGAGCCTCTCCCCTCTGAGCCCCTAGACTTGCAAAGGAGCATAAAAATCCCTCCCCGCTTGGCGTGTTTCTCCTTTAAAAGCACCCCACTAAACCAGGGAGTCCTGGGGGAAGACGCTCCCCTCCCTCCTGCAGCCAAGTGGCCCCAGCAGCCTTGCCAATATTTTAGGAACAGGCTGGCAGAATACCAATAAAACTCAGAAGAAGGGAAAGGTCCACATCAGAAGATGCTGTAGATGTAAAACACACATCAGCTTTAGTTTCCCGATAACACCCTTATAAATGATGGAGTAAATGACAGAACAAATTTAAAACTCCCATCGTTCTCGAGGATATTTGAAAAGCTCTCGTGTTTCTAGTGTTTCATAAAACAAGAAAGTCAGAAATGGAAAACACATTTTTAAAGTATGAACTTGCAGGGAATTCAATAAAAATGCTTTTTTTTCAGACTGAAAACATTTCTTTATCTTTAGGAATGAAAAATAACACCACTGGCTAAAGTGTCTCAGGCTGGCAGCACTCAGCTTCGTCTGTGAGCTCTGGTACCCCTCACACAGCACTGCAGCCAGTGCTCGCCCTGCTTCCCTCTTCTCTCATGGCCAGAGGTCCCATCTCCCTCCCCGATTCCAATTTCAAGGCCGTCTTCTTTATATTAGGATTTTTCTAGTTTTACTTCTTTCTTTTTCCAGAACATCAACTCTCTGGCATTTGCCCTCTAAAATAAAGTAACGTTACCACTTTTCCTTCTAATGCCACTGCTGCTCTTTCAGCCACATTTCTCCTGGTTACCAACACCACCATGAGAGCTGGTTTCACAGAAAAGCCCATTTCTAGTCTCTATACACTGGTTGCCACAGCACACTATTTCTCAACCCACACCATCCAAGCAAGACCCAGCACCGGACTGGTCCTCCTCGAGCCAAAGTTCTGCAGAGCAAATAAAATATCTGAAGTGATCAAAAACTACATGAAAGTAACCAAAAGTGAGTGCTGACTTCTCCAACCTTCCTCTTTAAACCTTCCCATACCGGTGAGAAAAAGGTCAATGAAAAAAAGGGAGAGAAAGGGAAAAGGAAAAAAAGAAAAGGAAAAAAAAAAAAGAAAAGGAAAAAAAGAAAAGGAAAAAAGAGAAAAGGAAAAGGAAAAAAAAGAAAGGGAAGGGAACTTCTTGGATTGATCAGGAATGACTCACATGCATGTTCATAACCTAAAACAGTTAAACCTTGACTTCAGCTACAGCTTAGCTGGAATAAGGATTTCATTTCCAAATGCTAACTTGCACACTGCTATTTATTTCGTAAAGCTGGGGCCATCGTCATTTCTGGCTTTCCAGCAGGGCTAAAGCAGAGAGTTGGTGGGTGCAAGCATTAAAATGTTCACAACACCTTTAAAAATGTTTTTTAAAAAAAACCCAGATACCGTTGTTAGGTTTCAAATGTGCAAAGTGTTAACCTCCCCACAAAAGCGACTTGAAAGAAAGATTTTTGATCAGCACCAGTATTGAGAATAATTCAGTTCATATGCGCTGAGATAGCTGTGGGAGACAAAATATTTTAGAAAACTGTTGCCCAGGATCCTTTGCAATTTCGATTTTCTTCTCCTACCGAACTTTGAGGTCTAACCCAAGGATGAGCTGCAAAATGTCAGGCAGAAACCGTCAACAGGAATAGAGGGAGACAGCAAAGACCCCCACATGCACATGTGCTGGTGCAACACGTTTCAAGCAATGGGGAATTCCTCCCTTCAGCACAGATAACTCTCTGCACGGGCTTCATGGTTTGCATTTTAATTTTTTTATCCTTGCCTTTTGACTTCCAACACTAAGCATGGTGGGTAATTTGGATGCTAAAATAAGTGACGTGCTTTGAAATAGGAGAGAAGACTAGGTTCATTTGGATGTAAGAACTGATTAGGGTCAGGGGAGATGGGTTGGGTTTTGGGACAGCAATAGGGGTATGGCAAATATTCCCTCTGGGCTAATTTCTGCATCTTTTTCCTCCTTCACGTTCAATCCTGTGCAGCTCAGGATAACCTGGAACACACCAATTGGGTTTTCCCAATGCAGAGGACTCCAGGAAGTGGTTTAGGTGCGTGATTTCAGACGCAAAACTTTCTTCCCAGCCCAGGCCATGTCATGGGAGCCAATTCCCGAGCAGCACGGGGACACCTCAGTCTTCAAATTTTTCCCAAACTCTGTCAGGATGCCCTGAGTCTTTGTGATTCTACCAAACGTATGTCACGCTTCCTCAAGTTAATAACAGATGTCCCAGGAAAGACAGCTCTTGAGGTCAGGGATTTTTTTTTTTCNTTTTTTTTTTTTTTTTTTTTCTGTTGTCTTTTTGCTTCCCATTTGGAAGAGGTGGGGGGAGTCCGAGCGCAGCCCCCAGAGCCGCCTGCCCGGCCACCCCTCGCCCACCTCCCCAGCCAGCGGCCCCAGAGCCCCGTGGCTGTGAGCGCTCTGTTTATCTTACACAAGTGTCCCCTGAATGAGGAAAAATAAATAGAAGAAGCAAACATATGACTCCCCTTAGCACAAAACCTCCCCCCCTCCTCCTCGCCTTTTTTTTTTATATTATTATTATTTTTCTTTTTTTCCTCCTCCTCTGGCGACATAAAAAGAGACTGCGTCTGCCCCTGTTGAATGTAAATGCCTTTGAAGTGGAACTAATCATTTCAAGGATAGTTTGCGTTGTCCTA
>VYXH01007820.1:48587-71126 GCA_013397275.1 Burhinus bistriatus
TTCCCCGGGCAGGGCTGGACCGGGCCGAGCCCTGGCCGCCGCGCCGCCGGGCAGCGCATCCCCGGGGGTTGCGGGGGGAGCCCGCCACCGAGCAGTCCCTGCGCCCGCAGAGGGGAGGGGCGCAGCCCCGGGGAGGGGCAGGACAGCCAGCCCTGCACCCACCCATCCACCCATCCATCNTGCTTCCCATTTGGAAGAGGTGGGGGGAGTCCGAGCGCAGCCCCCAGAGCCGCCTGCCCGGCCACCCCTCGCCCACCTCCCCAGCCAGCGGCCCCAGAGCCCCGTGGCTGTGAGCGCTCTGTTTATCTTACACAAGTGTCCCCTGAATGAGGAAAAATAAATAGAAGAAGCAAACATATGACTCCCCTTAGCACAAAACCTCCCCCCCTCCTCCTCGCCTTTTTTTTTTATATTATTATTATTTTTCTTTTTTTCCTCCTCCTCTGGCGACATAAAAAGAGACTGCGTCTGCCCCTGTTGAATGTAAATGCCTTTGAAGTGGAACTAATCATTTCAAGGANCACCCATCCACCCATCCATCCATCCATCCATCCATCCATCCATCCATCCATCCATCCACCTCTGGGTACCCTTCATCCCGCCGCTCCAGGCATCTCGCATCCCCATCGGTACGTGCCTCCGAGCATCCCTCCCCGGGCCCTCCGGGCACCCCCCCGGCTCCCGTTAATGCCATTAGTGACAGAGGTCGGGTTTCAATCGAGGCTCGGTGACACTGCGGGGCTGCAGCGGGTGCCTCGGAAATTCAGGTCAAGCAGTGCGGACTCGGGTTTCACGGTCAAGGCTAGCGGGAGGCAGCCTGGGAAATGCCCCACCGGACGGGCAGACAGACAGACAGACGGATGCGCGCAGCCAGTGGACGGTCAGCAAGGGGGCACCCCGAGGGCCCCTGCCCAGCAGCACAGCTTTTCTGAACCCCCCTCCTCACAGCTCTTCTGGGCTTGGATGCTTTCCCTACCAGTTCGCATTCCTGGCCTGGATCTCTGCGGTGGGGCAAGTTCTGGGTTAACTCCCCCCCAGTGGGCGTTTGCCGGCTGACAACCCTTTTTTTTAAGAACACAGAAACATATTTTATTTACTGCCTCCTATAAATTATTTACTAGCAGGGCTGAGGTAATTCCATTAAAGCCGCATGGTTTGCTTATACCAAATAGTTATCTGGGGACCACTTCTTTTTTTTTTTTTTTTTTGGCCATCATAAAGCCACACAGTTGCCAGAGAGCAGGGAAAGAGGGGGTCAGGAGGAACCGACTGCCAGAGACATAGGCCTCAGGAAGCAGCACAGGAACAGAAAGGAAAGAAATATCTTTGCCCCCTCTGTTTACGAGGCTCTGCAAGCACAGAAACAGCCACCTCCCAGGTGGAAGCCAGCAATGGGGCTGGGACCAGCCCTGCTCCATCCCTCCCTGCCCCTGAGTTGCCCCAAAGATGGGGCAGGGGGTGACAACACCCTGTGGTGGCAACCAAAGCCACCCTGGGCTGTTGGTGCTTCCCAAGACATGTCTGCTTCCCTGGGAGAGCAGTGGGGCACCAGTGGCAATGCTCCCCACCGTGCTGGCCTTGGGACAGCTCTGCTGTCACCCTAGGAGACTTTGTCCCCACAGCTGTCCCTCCACAGAGCCACAGTGGGACATTGTAAGGCTCCGTGGCCCCCAGCATGGGCTGGTGAAGGGGTCTGGAGGCAGCCCAGAGCTCTCCCCCTGCCCCGGTGCCCCCTGAGAATGCAGCTCTTCCCGCTCCAGCTCCATCTGCCCAGGTGGACACCCACACTACAGGTTCAGCACCTCTGGCCGGTGGTCCAGCAAAGCTCAGCTATCGGGGACAGGGTCACTTTAGCACCCACAGCCCCCACGTTCATCACCCTCGGGCCTTTCAAAGCAGCCGGTGACAACCCCTCAGAGGAGACAAACACCCAAACCTGTGTATGCTCCCCGGGGGGGAGAGAAAAGCAATGCGAAAGAGTAAGATGAAGGAGAATTCCAGGTGAATATCAAGAAACTGTTTACCCTCAGAAAGTGGCATATTAGCAATCATTACCGGTCTATTAGCATCTTCCCTTAGAAGAAACTCCCAAAGTTTCCCCGTTTGCAAGGGTGTAAAGAAGTTGGAAAGCAAACTCCACACAGGCAGCACTGCATCTGGTTGAGAGGTGGCATACATGTGCTACTGATGTTTTTGTATTTCTTTAAACAAATAGCTCAATCACACACAGGTACCTTTATTGCAGCTGAAGTTCTCTGCATTCCCTGTCTGTTACCTTCTAGTCCACGAATCCTCTCCATCCCCTCAAGCTAACACAGGGCCTGTGAAGAAAAGAGCAGAAATTGCAGCTCGCTATTTCACCACCAGAAAGATGTAATAATGTTTCTAATCAGTGAACTTGAATATTTTAAATTTGCTTTAATTCCTTCAAGCAAACACTTCATTTTCACATGGATTCAGTCACACTTCGTTGGCATTTTCCTGCCCAAATAGTCTTGGCTCGAGAACGTTAATATGTTCTTGATATAGCATTTTATATGTAAAGCATGGAAAACCTGTTTCAGTGTATATTAAACCAAGGTGCTGCTGATTAGCGTGGATACACCAACTTCTGGGAGGCCAGAACCCGAATGCTCAAGACACAGCCCAGATGTGGAGCGGGTGTCTGCCAGCCCTCCCCGCGCTGTCCCACCGCCCCGGCAGGAGGCAGGAGAAGTCCCGTCACAGGGATTGGGGTTTTTTGCCATTTCTCTGGGCTTTACAGTAGCCTCAGAGCAGCTGAGCAGCAGATGCTTCAGCATTTCACCTTGGTGGGCAGACACACCCCAGCCATAAGTGCTTCCTGGCTGTGCGTCTCGTCTCACAGGATTTTTCAGTGCTTTTAAAAGTCAGATTTAATAGCACTATTTATAGAGCAGACACCAAGCAGGCAAGTCTTTTTCCGTCAGCTCCTGTAGGTCCTCTCAGCTGCCATACTGGAGGCTGAGATTTTCCCTCGAAAAGGGCAGCCCGTGGAAGCCGACCCTGTCTTCACTCATCTGCGGCAGCCACTGCCTGGTGTGCAGGAGAGACTCAGGGATGCCCGGGGGGGTTCATGTCTTGGGAACGTGAGTTCACGCCTCCTGATTCATAAGTTAAGCTTAGAAATCACACAGCTCTTTCTGGAGAATGTATTTAGTCCTTTTAAAAGTTTCTAGCTTTTTGGTTGTCCAAATCATGTTTTTGACCCTAAAAGCAGAGATTCTAATATATAGACTAGAACTTTGTGGTAACCCCAACAAACCTCAAAGACTGGCAATATCATAAAATCATAGGTTAGGGTTGGAAGGGACCTTAAAGCTCATCTAGTCCAACCCCCCTGCCATGGGCAGGGACATCTCCCACTAGACCAGGTTGCTCCAAGCCCCGTCCAACCTGGCCTTGAACACCTCCAGGGATGGGGCAGCCACAGCTTCCCTGGACAACCTGGGCCAGGGTCTCACCAGACTCAAGAGTAAAGAATTTCTCCCTGAGATCTATTCTAAATCTCCCTTCTTCCAGTTTGAAGCCATTACCCCTCATCCTATCATAACTAATTTCTCAAGTATCATCATAAGAAAGCAGGTTTCTTTCTTTTGTTGACTACATTTGTGACATTTGCTGGTGGCAGACACAGAAAATATATTTGGGATTTGTGATGGTGCAAACCTGAAATATCTGCATTGGTCTTGGGGTTGGATCCAAAGCCCCCCAAAATCAGCAGCTCCAGCTGATTCCAGTGGCCTTCACTGGGCACTTAAAACCATCAGAAGGGCGAGCAGGCTGGTGGGGTTTGCAGGAATGTTCACACCCTCAAAGGGATGTGCTTGAGACCCGGGTTGTGAAGGGACACAGAGTTTGAGCCAAGGGACAGGTTTTCCCCTGCTGTAAGTGGGTGTGATGCCTTGGGCATCCCGGGCTGCAGGGCTGTTGGCCCTGCTTGCACCAGCACCAGATCAAGCCCTAAGCTTCCTAAACTGAAATACTTAAAAACAGAAGTTACCCAGTACACCTCTGCTTTCATTTAAGAGACACCGACTTTTTAACATCTTAATAAGTACTTTGATTTCTCCAGCCATGTCACCTTGGTAACCATGGAAATTGTTTACGAGAACTGGTAACCCCACTACTCTTTAGTAAGTGTCATACCCAGTTACAGAACAAGTGCTTTATGATAACAAAAAAATACTGTGCAGGAGTTGCCCAAGAGTTTGAATATTTCATTCAGCAAATTCCCTCTATGTCTTGAAAATACACACAAAGCAGCCACTTTTACGATACAAAACACCAGTGTAAAATATGCATACATTGGGCAACACGTGCTTTTGTTTTTCCTCTTTCCATATCATCTTTTCTGAAAGTATCCTACAGGGAGTTTGAAATTCTCACCCAGCCCTTCGCCGGCTCTTAGTTTCCTGAGTTAAGACAGAAAACAGGCAGTAACAAAAAAAAAAAAAACAAAACAAAAACAAAAAAACCCCAAAACCCAAAAAAGCAAAAGCCTCAATTTGAAGCATCTGGGAATAAATTTTAAAAGGTTTGTAAGACAAAAGAGTGCAAACAGCATGTAGCATGAGAAAGGCTTAACGCTCAAAGAAACACTCTTCAAAATTAATACGTCTGTTGGACCTGCAGAAACTCCTTTAGTTGCAGCCTGCCTGCATTAACACTTTAGGACAGCCTAGCGCCTCTGAGACTCGACTGAGCAGATACTTCAGATACATTTTCTTTATGATGCTCCAGATTGTCAATCTTTACATAGCATCAAGAGTAGATTCTCTTAAGAAAATATGATGTGAGTCCCAATAAGCAAAATGAAGAAAAAAGTAAGTCTAAATTAAAAAAAAAAAAAGGAAGGAAATCTGGTTTTTTCCCCCCTTTAAATGGGGCTAGATTCTAATCAGTGACAGTGATCCAGGACACAACTCTTCTAGCCATATGATGCAGTGAAATATCATTGCAGCCGACTATGAAGGCATTGCTTGGGGTTTTTTTTTATGCTGAAAAAGACTTAACCAGATCTCAGCCCTTAAAGAGCGATGCTCATCCTTCCATTTGAGGAGCTGCTGAACCGAAGTAAAAACATCTCAAGCGCAGCAGCAGGAGAGTCCCATCCGATCACAAGCATGCTCCCCTCTCCTGGATAACACATATTAAGTGGCAATACCACGTACGCAGCGATGCAGCTCAGCACTGCCTGCTCCTGCATGCAGCCCGGGCAGCCGCCCCTCTCCCCGGCTCCCCCATCCCCGCACCCTCCTGACGAAGCCGTTTGTAGCACCGAGCTCCGGTGAGACACTTAAAATCTCACTCTTAATATTTTTTCTTTTTTTTTTTCCCCCCAATAAATCTCTCCTCATTCAAACAGTCCCAGCTTGAGATAGTTCAGTATATTACTACGCCTGTCAGAGAGATGCTGAGAATAATATGGGCAAAAAGGCCGGGGCTGCTCCTGGTTGGGGCTGTGGCAGGGAGCACAAAGAGGCTGGAGGGGGGCGAGGGGGGCACGGCCTGGCATTTCCCCTCATCCACCTACCTACGTGTGTAATCGCTGGTGAAAAAGGCTGTAGCAAGGCGGCTCCAGGCTGGATGACACAGGGAAGCTTTGAAGTCCTCTCCATTGGTTCCACCCTGCACCCTGAACAAAGCGGATGGATGTGTCTCCACGACACGCTCTGCCTGCGCCACACCATGGCAGCAATGCCGGCACCTACCCTGGCACCAAAGCATATGCCCCCATGCCAGCACCATGCTGCACCCACCTTGGCACCAATGCGTGCACCCACACCAGCTGGGACTGCAGCAGGAGAGCCCTTTATGGGGCCACAATGGTCCCCACCTCTCCAAGGCTCTCCAAGCCTCTTCCCAGCCTGGTGATGATGTGCACTAATGGGCGAAAGCAGCTGCCAAGACAGAGCTGCTGAGCTCATCTGCACGTTGTACCAGGATGGAGAGATGCACCTTCTGCAGGCTCACATCCCTGCAGAAGGACGAAGGTCCCACAGCCAGGGATCCTGCCCCATTGGGGTGGTGGGGACAAGATTTGGGAATCCTACATGTGTCAGTGAGAGCATGCTGTGTGGCAGCATCCTAAGGGTAAGAGCCAGGACAAGTCTGCAGCATGGCAAGGACAAACAGCTTCATCCATGGGGTGAGGCAGCCGTGCTCCGGAGCGGTGAGAGGGGCCACCTGCCCTCCAACGATGGTGGGTGCACAGAGACATTCCCTGTGAAGAAACTAACTCCCCCATTGGCATCTGCCCTTTCTGAGCCAAACCAGGCTGCTCTGCATTTTTCCATATTTTTCCCTACATCTCTCTTAATTTAACAGGCCCTGCTGATGTCTTCAACAGCACTACACCAACTTATTCTAAGAAGGTTCCTGACCATATCCCAGCTTACTCTGAAGCAACCAGGACGACCTACAGCCTCGGGAAAGCACCTCTATGGTAATTAGCCCGGGTACAAAGTGAGTTGTAAAGGGGTAATCAGGAGAACTGAGCCCAAATACCTCACCTGTGGCATGCGCAGAAGTTGGCTGCGGTTTCCTTGTTGCTGGGGTTTATTTTGCTCACTAAAAACCACCAAGATGAGAAAGTGATAGTATTTGATTGAGGAAGACCATCTGATTCACACCTCACACCAATTACAGTGCTGAGTGCCTTGGTACCTGCAGGCCAGGCTGTTCACCCTCCGTCTTTACGTACCTAAGCTCTGCCCTGGTTCTTTGCTCAAAGACTTCTCCGAGATCACGATTTTTCACTGGGTATTACAAATTTCCAGTAACCAACAACAGGCAGGTGACTCTGGCCCGCAGCGTACAGCCCAGTGACCCAAACCCAGCACAAAGATCCCTCTTGATTCCTTTGCAAACAGGAGGTTTTCATGAAAAAAGCTGCGCTCACTCTGGTACCACTGAGCTGAGCTGCTGCGGTCCCACCAGCAGAGACCCAGGATCAGGCCCCCTCCGCAGCCCTCATCGCCCCTTCCCTCCTGGGACACGGGGAGGGCTCAGCAGAGAAAGAGGGCAGGATCAGGTCATTGACTGTTAGAATTACAGCCTGTGTGTTTCAAACACTTTTGTACCCATCTGAGGAATTAGTGCCTGAGTCGACTGGTTAGGTCACCCTGAATCACAGCAGAGTATCATCTGCACAGGATTGCCTTGACGTCCTCCGTCTCTCCTCATTTCTTTAATTCTCTATCACAATTATACACTAAAGAATTTTCCAATTAAGATAATTTACATAAGCAAATGTGGCTTAGTGTAAACAATTAGCATCATGTTATTGCATGAAAATGTGTAATTAATCCACAGATTTTCCTAAAGACTATTGTATTAAGAAAGAATCTGGGGCCATCCTGGTGCCTGCCTTGGTTTCCTATTTGTGCTGCTGAAATGCGAGCGGCGGTGAGGCTGGGGCGTGTGTACGCTCCATCCTGACAGCACACAGGCACGCACATTGCCCTTCGTTCTGCCTGGGTACCGCATGTTTCATGCTCTAGGATTCACCTCCCAGAACAGTAGGCTGAAGGGAAAAAAAAATTTAAAAAATCACATCACTGACTAACCTTTAACACCATCAATCTATTTGTTCCTCTTCCAAACTGAAAAATTACAAGCCAAATTGTATTAAAGTACCCTTCATAAATATTTTCAAAAGGTGAAACAAAGATCAAAGCAACATACAAAACAGGTCCCTAATTTTGCTTTGTTTTATTTGTTTTACTCAAGCATCAGAGGGGCATCAGGAGGCAGGCTGTGGTGATTTTTAATGATTCTGTCATTCCAATACTATGCCAAATCTTTCTTTGCATTTTATTTTTAAATGTTTTCTATTATGGGGCAACAAAGAGCTATTCATTCTGCCTAGCACGAACCTTAGTTTTGATTAAGCACTTCTGCTAACCATTTAGGGTGCTAAAATCTATCATTGCATTTAATTATCCTTGGTTTTTTATAGTCTTCTTTATTGCTCATTAAATTACTAAAGATGCTTCTGCGGTTTGTTCTTACGGAAGGATCCAGCAAGCAACATATGCTGGTGAAAGGTTGTTCAGGTTTCCGCAGCATCTGAAGCTGTCAGCATAAATTCACTGATTTTGTTTTATCAAAGGATAAGCAGCTCTTGTAAAACCCTGGCACTTTGGTCACCAAAGTAATAGTCACATAAAAGAGGTCTTTTAGGTATTAGGTTTGGTGAGCAGCATTATTCCAGAGTTCAAAACATTTGGAGAAACATTTCTGTAATTCAAAGCTGAGCAAATCATTTTGGCTATGAACATGGAGGTGAAGGTGTTTGTTTTCCCTGGGCCAAGCCATCTTGGCATCTTTTGCAACTAATGCTATAAGATCTGCGACGCACCCAGGTGCATGACCAGGGGCTCCAAGCTGGCAATGGACTGCACCACCCTTCGCAGCTGAGCCCCCACTGAGGCAGCCAGAAGACCTGTGTACCAGTGGGAGATCTCAAGGGTGCCAAAGCACTTGTCACTGTTCCTGCACAACATAGAATTATAGAACGGTTTAGGTTGGAAGGGACCTTAAAGCTCATCTAGTCCCAATCCCTTTGCAAGGACACCTCCCACTAGACCAGGTTGCTCAAAGCCCCGTCCAGCCTGGCCTTGAACACCTCCAGGGATGGGGCAGCCACAGCTTCTCTGGGCAACCTGGGCCAGGGTCTCACCACCCTCACAGTAAAGAATTTCTTCCTGAGATCTCATCTAAATCTCCCCTCTTCCAGTTTGAAGCCATTACCCCTCGTCCTATCACTATATGCCCTTGTAAAAAGTCCCTCTCCAGATTTCTTGTAGGCCCCTTTCAGATACTGGGAGGCTGCAATAAGGTCTCCCCGGAGCTTTCTCTTCTCCAGGCTGAACAACCCTAGCTCTCTCAGCCTGTCCTCGTAGCAGAGGTGCTCTAATCCTCTGATCATCTTGGTGGCCCACTGGACCCACTCCAACATGGAAAACATGGTCCCAAAGGAGCCATGCCAGTATCCTGATTACACCACATCTGCAGATGCCATGCACCAGCATCCCCAGGGCCGGTCCCTGTCGTCCATTGTAGCTCCAGCAGCCCCTGGTTTGACCACGTGTGGTTCTTACCCCAAATCACAGACATCAGTGGTGACCCCTTGGGCAAAAATCCCACTGAAAAAGCACACAGTTAATTTTTATTACTGCTAGTCATTTGTAACTTATTTCATCCTAATCTCCTGACACTCACTGCTTGTTGCTTCCTCCTTCCTCGTGCTGGGACTCTGTGCCCCTCAGCAATGCTGTGGATGGATACTGATGGGGCCAGGGAGCCTTTGCTCCTCCTGGACATGCTTCCTCATCCCCCTGGGATGCTGCAGCAAGGATGGCTGTGTTAGAGTAGTGCATCATTCAGGGAAAGCTGGCACCCAAACAAGGGGGATTTTTCAGTCTCAGAGTAATAACAGATAGAGCAAAGCCACAAAACCTCAGTAAATTCTTCACAGACAACATCCATCATGGGCTGTGCTGTGCCCCAACAGGCAGTCTCTGCACCGATGGCACACTGGGTGCCCTGCCTCAGCCCAAAAGCCATGTGCATCACAGGAGACTAGAAAACCTGGGCTTTCCCTCTGAAAACCAGCAGCCATTGCACACTTTCACCCCTCTTACCTCCCTTCCCTTGTACAATGAACTCAATTGTTTAAACTCATGTTCCCTACCCAGAAACACAAAGTCTTCTCCGTGCTTCTTCACTGAAAGGGTTATTTTTCACCAAAAGGGTTATTTTCTTCACTGAAAGGGTTATCAAGCATTGGAACAGGCTGCCCAGGGAAGTGGTGGAGTCACCATCCCAGGAGTTATTTAACAGACACGTAGACGTTGTGCTGAGGGACGTGGTTTTGGCACTGTTAGGTTGATGGTTGGACTTGACAATCTTAAAGATCCTTTCCAACCTAGGTGATTCTATGATTCTATAATTCTAAGGCTGACACTAGCAGTATGAAGCATCCTCTCAGCCCCTTCCAGCTGCCCCAAAATCAAGGCGTCTGCCCTGCCCCAGCCAAATCCAGGGTGGCAGCATTTTGGCAGCACGGTGTAGCCTGGGTCATCAGGCTGTGCTTCGCATCAGCCTTTGCAGCTTGGTGAGATTCAGAACCAACATGCACTCCTTTTCTGACATTTTTTTATTCCTTCATCTAGTCTGTCAAGTCAGGGAAAAATGGTGATCATAAAGTACATGGTTATATTAATTCAGTAATAAGATTACCAGCTGATGCTAGGACAAAACAGTGGTTTTATCTCTGTTCGGTTATTTTATGTAATATTGAAGCTGCATTGGTATTTAAACATTATATTACACTGTGTTTTTGTAATCTCAAATGAAAGCTATTCAGTTAATTCTCTGAGCTTCATTATGTTCTCAAATTCCCTTTAAACTGTTCTTATTCTGAACTATATTTACTTAACTACGAAAGCGTGAGCAGCCCATGTGAATACAGCAGGGATTTCCCCTGTTCATCAATTCATGCACTCTACCTTTTATCAGCTTAGCAAATAACATGGCTCTAAGGTTTTACAGGTTTCAGCTTTCTCAGCTGTTACCTTTTTGCATGAGGTTGTCTTAGCTTTCCATTTAAGCCACCTTCTAGGCACATCCCAAGTCCCAGCAGTTGGCAGTGGCAGCTTCCATGGGGCAGGATCTGCTGGGGCTTTAGGAACCCTGTGCGTGTGGACAGGAGTTCTGCATGCCACCAGGGCAGGGAGACACTTAGTCTCCTGAATATGAGGCTCTTAGTGTGGCGGGTATGTGAGATGCCAGGTGTGGTGCTGGCATCTCATGTAGCATCCTCCACAGGGGCTGTTTACCTTTTCAGATGCTGGACCCAGTACGGCCAAAACCCTGCCATCTTCACCCAGGCAAAATGCCTTCCTTCCCTCTACTTGTGTCTCTGAAATCAGCTGTGCATAAATAATTATATAATATAAATAATTATTTTCCCCTCTCCGCTATCAAACCCTTTTGTCTGAGCAACAAGAACATGGTCCAAACTGCAACATCCATCACCTCAGTATTCTACCATGTGCCAACACATTCCCTTTTACACCTCCCACAGAGCAGAGATGTTACATCCAGGACTGTAGAGGAGGCCACCCTGAATGTTTGGGCTGAGCTGGGATGAAGCGGGTCCAGAGGGACCGAGCCCTGCTGGCTCCAACGCACCTCATGGCAATAGGGCTGATGCCAGTGCATGGGTGCTCGGCTTGTGCTGCAGTGCCCTCCATCACCGCTGGGCACATCTCCTGTGTCAGTGAAACATCAGAAAATAACAAACCTAAGCAGGAAAGAGACTGGAAAACATCAGGAAATGCCCTACAAGGTTCATTCACGTCTTGTCTGTGACTGCAAAACCAAACCCAAGACTGTTCTGAATGGTCATGCTCTACTCCCTTCCCTTTGGACCCCATGTCCTCAGAGCCTGAGCCCACCTTTGAGGCCTGAAAGGCACAATGAAACAATTAGCCACGCTCCATAAAGCTGCCTCCATCCAGCCACCCACAGCTCTTCCCAGCATCTGGAGGACACCAAAAGCTGGGCTAGCAGGAGCACTGCACAGACTACACCCAACAGCTGTGGTGGCAAAGGTCCACGATGAAAACGTCCAGGATGACACCTCCAAAGGTGGGAGCACCAGGCAGCCAGAGCTCCATGCCTTTAATCAAGGCACCAGCAACCCATCCTAAAACCAGGGTCAGTGGGTTTAGGGACACCACTGAGCAGCGCCAGTCATCCCCCCGCCTAGTATCCCTGCAGCTCTGGAAGGCCACCCAACATCCCTGCATTGTGTTCAGGCATTGCCACCACAGCAAGCAGCACCGGGAATCAAAGCCACATCGCTTGAGTGAAGGAGGGGAAGAGGCATAAGAAAGAGAATATTAATTGACAGTTACTGTCAGAACAGCACGTGCTAGAGAAGTGATTGGTGCTCTCTTCTCTAGAAAGCTTTCCCTTCCATCTCCACTCCTATTTCTCCTTCGGGAAAACTAAGCGGAGAAGCACAAAGCTCCTAAGTGCTGCCCAACTACCAGCAGCAAAGGTAGGAGCCCACCTTCCCCAGGGTCTGTCCCTTCCGCCACCCACATCTCACCTCCCTGTGCCCCAACCCACCCTCCCGAGGGGCTGCTCTCCACAGGCTGAGGCTCCCTGGGATCGCAGCAGGAGGGGGGACGGCTGCCAGCACAAATAACAGGGACGTTTATCTGGAGCTGGTGCTCCAAGGAGAAGTGCAGAGATCAGACCCGGGGTGGTGGAGCTGCACGTTGACGCTGGTACACCAGCTCCGCAGCCACGCGTGAGCTGAAACAGCACAGCTGCTGTTTTATCCGTTATCTGTCTTACACAGCTCCTTCTCCCTTACAATTGCTGGGCAGCGTTTCCACACACGGATGGGCAGGAGCAGGATGTCGAGGCTCCATTTAGCCAAACACAGCCTCGGGAGGACAGTGCCTGCAGGTGGGAGGGAGTGTGTTGCAGGGGTGCCGTTGGGGTCTTAGCAGGAATTGCGGCATTTTAGCAGCTCCTGGGAACTCTCGACTGAAACACAGCGTAATTGCCGCGGTGCCTCCCTGCTGCAAACAGCCACTCGCCCAGATGACGGCTGCTGAGTTATCACCTGTGCTGCATTTTGCATCGCGTGGATTTGGCGCGGTGGGAGATCCTGCCGCTGTGCTGGGGACACAGTGCGATCATGGGGGGATGCAACCCCGATGCGCCAGTGCATGGCAATGCTCAGCAGATGCAGGCAGCGCCTGCAAAATGCTCGTCCATCTCGTCTCACCCCTGTGGGCTGTCCCGACCCACCTGAACATCTCCGTGGGCTAGAAGGGTGTCGTGGTTTAGCAGGGTTTCTGATCTCCTCGCTCCTTGCCTGTCTGATCCTCCCTGGTCAGTCCAGGCTTTTGATCTCAGAACTATTAACCCAATCTCCCCCCAAGCTGCTCTGGGATGCTGATCTCCCCTCCGCAGCTGCTCTCATCTGCACCCTCGCTATCCTCCAGCCATGGACAAAGCACCAGCTGCAAAATAGCTTCTGCCCTGCCCTGCCTGCAGGGTGGGCACTGCCAGGAGCTGGGCAACATACAGGGTGGGGGGACAGGCAGACCCCCAGCCTGGGCAGGACCCTGCTGTCTGGTGACTCCAGGTACAGAGCAGGTCCCAGGGGGGTGCACACAGGAAGGATGCCCCAGCAAACACATGCTCTTGTGTTACATTCATCATGTAAGGCTGTTTGGGTCCCCAAAATCTTGCTGTTGACTCCCACAGGCACCATGCATGCACACTTTGGACCCCGTAACTTATCCACATGGACACTGAACCCCATAATGTGCTGGTACGTTTGCAGTGGGTGGCAGAGGGAGGACAACCTCCCCGTGGCTCCTCGAGAGAAGCTGCACCTCCACCAGAGCCCTCCACTTGCCTGGCCACTACAAACAGAAAATGAAAACGATTTGCAAAAGATAATTAGTATTTTCAAGGTTTTTCACCCTCCCCAAGAACTAGTGTCCCTTTTTCAATGGAAGTGTGGAGTCTCTCATGCTCACAGGACTCCAGGAATGGGGCACAGGGCAAAACCACAGCGAGTTCACAGCAAAACTCCAAGCACTGGCATTATCTTAGGAACATGTAAAGGAAACAGGCTTCTGGTGTGTAGTGTTTCCTTCTGCACCGGCACCAATCACTGCTGTGGCCATAAGCTGCGCTCCACCATGGGTCAGGAGGAGAAGGTGGATGGAAGGTTAAAGAGCTTTTGTGGAGAGGCTCTCTTTCCTTCTAGTGACATGGACAGAAAGCGAAGAACATGCCAGGTTGGATCATGGCACAAAGCATTATCCATAACTCTATGAGAGAAAAGGATTCAGTGCCCCAGAGAAGCAAAGGCTAAACGCTAGTATTTTTGTTCCCCCAGTGGCAGCTATGTGCTGGCACTTTTTCTGCCCTAAATAAAAATATTTACAAATTATTTAACTCGGGCAAGAAAAAGATCCAAACATAAGGGAGGCAATGGAAAGCTGAGAGGGGGAAGCAGAGGAAGCAGCATCACCACTGCCAGAGCCGTGCGAGCTGCTCCTGGGAGCTGGAAAGGACCTTCCCCACATCGCTACCTTCTGCATCACAGACAGACAAACTGCACTGCTCCGAGGCCAAACGGTGGGCGAGGAGTAATCTCCGTTCCCAAGAATGTTTGCCCACTAATCGCAATGCAATATCAGCTAAAGCGGTTTCATAATGAAGCAATAAGACCCAATGAAGTTGACGTTATCATAGGATAATTGGCCGTGCCAGGCAGCCAGATGCCTCAAGGCAAAAGCAAAAGCTGTTTAACATACCGAGAAGGTCAATCAGCAGATAATGTCCATTTCCTCTGAATTTATTGCCACTGTATTGGCCATTTCATTGAAGGAGTGTTCAACAGTTTCATCCCTGATGGTATGTAAATCTACTTGTACACATGTTAAAAATGCTCCAGGGTTGTAACAGCATCTAAGAAGTTCTCCAGTTTTTAAAAATAAAAAGGCGAGACAGCCTGACTATGGTCTCAGAGAAGCCAAGCTCTGAGCAGGCAGTAATTACTACAGGAGGGACCAACAAATTAGGCTTCTGAAAGTCTCATCTTGATGAAAACTTCAGATAACCAATGCATTACTGCAATTCCAGCCATTGAAACAAATGCAAGTTGTGCATAGAGACCTGCTGCCAGATGGCCACAGCAAGTCGCTGCCCCTAATCCAGCTCCCGTCCAGGGTGCTGCCATACATGGAGCCACGGGGAGCAGGGGAAAGTGGTCTGGCATCGCCCTCCTCCCATCCCAACACAGGGCTGCCATGGGTGCCCAGAAGACATGAAATGCCTCTGGAGACAGCAGCTCCCATCCCAGGAAGATAAGCCCATCACTGCTTGCAGCAGGGACACGGGGACACCAGGCTTGCTGGGTTGAGGTCTGGGCTGTAGCACCTGCAGGATCCAGCTCTTGCTAAAAGCATATTTCTTATTCGCATGCACCATGCCATCGCACTTCCCTCCTTCAGGCTCTAAATTGATGGTAACCACCACCTGACAAGCCCTCAGGTAAATTGTTCCCATCTCCTGGTCTCCTCCAGCGGGTGGGCAGAGTCGGGGCCGCACTTTGCAATTACATGCTCCAGCACGGAGCGATTCACTTGGAAACAGGTATGCATGAGAAAGAGAGACAGCACAGCCAAGAACCAGGCTTTGTGTACTCACATGAGACATCTGATCAGATTAAACAGCTATAACCATTCAGGCAAAAGCCATGTTCCCTCCAACCCAGATAAAAGGGAGGCTGTTTCACTGAATGGCTGGCTGGCGCTTTACAGCAAAGAAAATAAGAGCAATAATATCTTTCCATGAGAAGCATAAAGCAGGGCAGGACACACAGCAGGGTAGGCCAGCTCTACAAAAGTAAGAAACCAAGGCAGGGAGAAATGACTTGCAACAGCAGTAGGGAAGATGAGAGCATGTCCCAGCCCGCTTCAAGGCTGTCCCTCAATACTAATATCATTAAGCACATTCTTGTCCCTCCATAGTACTTAACAGGGCTTATTAATAAAAGCTGGCCATCTCCACTCTCATCTGCAAATAAAGTGGTATCCCTTGAAGAGGTTCATATACTGGGAAAAAGAGGGAAATTTATATGTTCCTGGAGGCCTTTCCAGTAATCACCGGAAAAGACACAGATAACACCATGGTAAACCTCTCCAGGCCAAGCCAGACAAGAAAAAAAGGTGCATAAAGCTAAGGAAGGGTCTATACTCAGAGGGATGATCATAGCACGTGGGGGCTGCTATGGTCCAGAAAAGCAGATGGCCCATCAAGGGTCCCAGGGAACCGAACAAAGGACCCAGAGCCCAACACTTCCTCTTTCAGCTGCAGGGCTTGGCACAGGAGAAACCACCATGACTTTCCCAGGCAAGAGCCATGAGCACCCATATTTTCACTGTTATTTTTTGCTGAACTCTTCTGGTCTTTACAAAGCAGAAGGTTCTGGTGTTTAATGGTCCAAACTGGCAAATTTTCACCCATTTTAAATTTCTTTAAGAGGGAAATCTTCAAGCAGATCAGTTGCTGGGAACTGGCTCTAGCCATGCCCTGCTTCTCAAACAATCCACCCACGAGGTTTGGAGTTCAAGTTTACTGCAGTGAAGATAACCCTATAGTGCCCACCAGTGTCTCCCCAAGGGTCCCCACACAACGGGCTGGAGGATGACTGCTACGGGACTCCAAAGATTTCAAGTTTCCCTTCTGCGGAAGGGGGACGCAAGTCATGACTGTAGATATCAGCAGGGACTGGCATTTTAAACTACAGCCAAAAGAGAAATCCAGAGGTGGTGATGGACTGAGTGTCTGATGGACACAGAGGCACCTCTTCAAGTCAGCATGCAAAAGTCCTGTGCCAGGGAGCTTCACCACCCAGACACCCTTCATTAGCTAATGTTGGTGGAGAGCACAGCCTAGGGAGGAATAACAGAGATATGTAGACTAAAAAGAGATGTGAAAAAAACAAGTCTCTGGCTCTGCAATGGTATTTCCATAGTGGTGAAAGTCAGAGTTGGAGAAACATCTCTGACCAAACCTGTTTGTTTCCTTGCTTTGACCTTCTCTTCTCCTCTCCCAGAAGATGACCAACGGCACCATTTAAAGCACCAGTCCTGGACACACTGCACTTCCACTGACTGTATCACACATGTCTACCTTTAGCCAGACACCCTCAAATCCACCCAACTCTTTCCCTGGTACCTCCTTTCAATGCCTGTCACCACCTGCAGCCCACACTGTAGGCCCAAGCACCTCTGGTTCTGGCATGCTCAGAGTCATCCCCATACACAACGGGCACCCCTTTCCCTCCTGCACTCACACGTCTGATGCGGACAAAATCCAACAGGGAAGGAGAAGCCAAGAGTACAAGGCTGCTTCTTTTCTCCCAACCCTACTCGAAGCCCTGGTAGCAATAGCTCCTGTTGGCCTCCAGTAGCAATCCTGACCTTGCTTGGGAATCCTGCACAAACTCTCTCCGATAAAACAGACATCTGCTACTGTGAGGCTGGACAGCCAGCATCCAAGGGTCAGCTCCAGGCAGCCCCCAAGGGGCTGTGCAAGCCAGAAAGAGGATTTCTCACAGTAGAGGCCAGGAAAAAGGCTGCTCCAGCCGGGAGATTGATGGACCCCTGCCCCTTTTCCATCCATATACATTTTTTTCCTTCCTGATTTCAACAATTTCGAGCGATCCAGAAATTCCTCAAATAAAGCAGCACAGAGGCTCTAATTCAGCATGGAAGTTGGATCTTCTAATTGTATTAGGGATTTATACACCGAGTTAGTAAAATACCATATGGCCCCTGTAATGCAGGCTGGTTTTTCCTTGGCAGGCTGTGTAAGCTGCTAACAGCAGACAAGGTCATAACACGTCTCCTTGTCACTGCTTTATGTTCTGCGTCCCTGTCCAGCTTTTATTGCGTGTCATCCAGCAGAGAGATCAGATGTACTTGCTAACCTCTTGCCTTCTCAAAGGATTCCCATAGCCAAGACTCACGGCAGAAGCACAGCCCCTGGGTTGCCTTCAAAGCCATTGCTGCATGTCTGGGTTTAAACCTGCCAGCCAGGTATTGTCCTGGGTGCAAAACATATGCTAAATATGACTTCCAGCAAGCATGAAGATCCTTCGTGTAAGAGGTGCCCAACCTCCATGGACCCCAGGGGTAGGAGTTGCACTGATTTGGCCCAATCAAAACAACAAATCAAACTTGTCCATTCACATATAGCCCTTGTTTTGGGTTCTGTGGTGGCTCGTTTGCCACCCCTGCTCGACACCATCTGTGCAGCTGCTTCATCACCTTCCCAGTGGTGGCACAAGCCTGTGAACAATGGCATTTCAAACCAGACACAGTTCCTGTGCCATTTCCAACCGCTGCCAGTCAAACCAGATGGAAATCAATAAGGACGGGCTGGCTTTCCTCTGCTTATTAGGCATTTCTAGCCGGACACAATACACATCGGCCCAGCAAACAACTTAACGCAAGCAACCAGAGCAGAAATGCAAACAGTGCATGCTCTTGCTCAGCCTAAGCAAATCTATGAAATATATCAAACAAATTAGTAAAATGAATGGGTTGACCCAAGAAAAGCGAAAGGGTAGGCAAGGGAGAACACCTGCTCTCAACTATACCTCCAGATCTCTCCATCAGCTCCCCTCCAAGCCTACTTTTGCCCACTGAAAGCCACACAACGTGCCCCAAGGAGGGGGCAACACAAGGACTGCAAGCACAGCTGCCCACCCCAGAAAGCAGGTTTCTTGTGTAAACTCCTGCTGGCAGCTGGATGTTGTTTGTCAGCTTGGCTTCAGGAGTTGCCATCATTTCACAGGAGCAGAGCCCTGCACTCCTGTTAAATTAGTCACCTCCAGGTCTCCCTGCTTGGCCTCACCCCATGATGATGTCCATCTGAAGGACAGATATCACGAGTGGGAAATTTTCCAGATTTCCAGGAGAGGGAAGGTGACTCTATTTTTTTCTCAGGAAAGCAATCAAGTTTCACAGGGTAAAATAAGTCTGAATGTTTGGTCCAGAAATGGTTTCTCACCAGCACACTCCAAGTACAGAAAATAATGACAAAGGCAGGGAGCAACCATTCTGTCACAGCTGCATTACCGGCTCCCAGCCGGCCCCCTGCATTAACTACATACATTCACTTTATGAAATCACCGCAGCAAGCTATAAATGATGCATGAAAATTAAATGAGAGAACTCCAACCAAGGCATGAATCCCCGGCCACATGGCTGAGTCGGGCTCAGGGAGGGCGGCAGAGGGGCAAACAAAGCAGAGGCAGAGAGAGAAGGAAACCAAAACAGCCTCCCCAGCACTCTGCTTTTGAAAGCCAAAGCTGCATTTCACGAGGTGGTTGAAACAGCATCAGTTTGAAAGGTATAAACACCCCAGAACAGGGGGAAAATCAGGCTTTATCCAAAGCACAAGGTGTGTTCAGAGAGACCCCCTCTAAGTTGAAATTAATTTTAAGGAGAGGTATTTTCCATGGCTATGGGTTCACTTACACATACCAAGAGCCCTGGTGCAGCCATGCAGCAGCAAGAAGGGATGGCACACAGGACCCAGAGAGTGGCACAAAGGACCCAAGAGATGATGCTCAAGACCCTGAAGATGGCACACAGGACCCAAGGGATGGCACACAGGACCAAGCCTGGGCGATGCTCTGCCCCAGACACTGCCTAGTTGAGACTTAATGAGCACACATGGGCTTAGCCTCTTCCCCATCACTCCTCCTGCTTCTTGACAGCCATGGGCATTTCTACTATAGTACTGCACATAAAAGCATCAATGTGGGACATTTCTAGAGGAGGACTGTCATCCTAACTGGTCCACAGCTGCCCGGCTATTAGAAATAACCTGGACTTTAAGGGCAACTCTTCCAAAACTAGGGGTTGCACCTTGAATCCAAGCCAAGGTAGCTCTTAGGAGAGCTGCCAGTCCAACAGAAAAGCACCTGCTTACATCAGGATTTAGGGCCATTGGCTCCTCAGAAGCAGGACCTGCAACTGAAAGGGAGGTCAGAAGAAGAAATGCCAGGAGATGTTCTTTCAGGGTTTATATTATTTCGCATTAATGTGCAAATGGCTGGTGGACAACATGCCCTCTCCAGAGACTGGGCAGAAAAGCGTAACTGCAATTCACAACTCTCACATTTGCTCCCAAACCTCAGAAACTCCATAGCCAGCATCATTGCTGGCCAGAGAAGGACAACAGCAAGAGATCGGAGCTGTGAATGCTTTGCAGATGCAGGATTCGAAGAGATGTCTAAGTAGGGGGTAGAGAAGTGATAAGCTGAAACTTACCCACAAAAGCCTGGGATTCCTTACACAAGCGCAGCTCCAAATGAAGCCCACAGGCTGTTCTCCCGTAACATCTGCAAAACTAAATTGCTCTAATTGCTCTAAATGAAATAGCCAAACCTTAGACCCTAATCTGGCTGCCTAATACTCTTGCTTGGTTGAAAATAACTCTTGTGAAAGCAACCAGCTGGGACAGAGCTTATCAGACAGCAGCACGGAGCAAGCTGGGTCTTACCCCGCAGCCCAAGCCTCGGGGACCCTGGGGGGATCCCTGCCCAGGAGGCAGGGGCTGTTGCTAACCCCTGCTGACCTCCGAAACTCCTCTCCCCGTGGCCCTAATGAACTCTCCAAACTTTCTGCCCAGGCACCTCCTTTTAAAGAGCAATGTTGGACTCATTTCCTAAAATCTACACATCTCCCCGGCCAGCCTGCCACAGGATGACCAGTGCTGGGTTGGTCCTGCCAACTCCCCCTGCCCTTCATCTGGCCAAAGGATTCAGGAGGGCAAACCCCGTTTCTCCCCACATGTACAAGCCGTGCCTGGAAGAAGCAGGCACGGCGCTCAGCTGGATCCCTAGAAAATGTCATAACAACAACAATAAATGCTCATCATCGTAATTTAAGATTCCTGCTGACTGCATAACATGGGTTGCAGCCAAGCATTCACGGCCAAAGTTTCGGTGCCTGGAGTTACACATCCAAATAAAGAGCTGGACTGTCGGGGCGCTACCCGTGTTGCCTCCCATCAATAACAGGAGCTGACTATCAACAGAAGACAAAACACGAGAAAATGTGCACCCATCCAAACAGCAAGGCTGCTTGTTTAGACGCCAAAATACTTAAAAAATGCTTCAAAAATTTCCTTAGCATTTTGTTGCTTATGTTAAATAAACAACTGCATCCAAAATGGTCATGCACACTTGACACACATGAAGACACCGGCATGTATATAAGAGGGGGTGAATGATTAAAAAAAAATTCCAGGTGGATATGAGAAAAGTATTTAGGAGCTATCAAGTATCTTTTTTTTTTAAAAAAAAACCCCGAAATATTTAGTTTTCTTTAAGCATTTCAGGTAATATACAGGTGAATTGTCTGGAAAATAATCAGTTGCCAAAACAACTGATGAAGTTTGATTTTGGAACTTTTTTTTTTTCCATGAAAAACAGAGAATAAACTCTCAGCAAACTCTAACTCACAGAGAAAAGGAATAACTATTGAGGAAACAGATAGCTTTTTAACTGCTTTTTTAATACTCCATAAAATGTGCTGAGCAGAAAAAAAGCAACCCAAAATCACAAACCAGAATCTCATCTTGGGAAGTATATTAAAACCAGACAGGCAGATACATGCCAGCTTTACTTTTGTGTCCCTTCAAAAATGATTTTTGACTTCCTTTAGCTTTCAGAGTGCTCTTTTGCCTCCGTCGCCGTCCTCAGCCAGCACATGCGGTTACATCGGTCACACCAGCCACATCACAAGCCTTAATCCAGTGCATTTGTTCTCAACAGACATGACACATCCCAACACACGAACGGCTTCAGAAAACACAGCTTCCCTTTAGAAAAATGTTCTTCTCTCATTGAACACAATGCAGCTTTAAAAAGAGAAGGTATGTCATATCTTACTGGATCATCGGGAGGGAAGTACTCAGAAACACCAGTGCTGCAGGCGCTTTGCCTCCTCTCCCGAGCCTGTGAACGCTCAAGTTTGCTGTCCCAAATGCCACTGCCCCAACTGTCCCCAGCCTGGCTGCCCGGGGTGCTGTCAGTGCAATTGAGGGCTTCTGGAAGCTGACTTGGAATTGTCTGGGTATTATTGCTGAATAGCACTTTGATATAAGAAAATCAATCTATTATTCATTATTTTCATTATTATTATCCTATTAGTCTTATTCTTTGATCTATTATTATTATTATTATTATTGGTCTTATTATTAACAACAACAACAACAACTTGGGGCAGCTCTGCTTACCACTGTCATTACGAAATCCTAGACATGAGGCTAAAAGTTTTAGCAGCAATCCAGCAACAATAACTCTGCCAATATTTGAGCTGTTCCAGGACTCATCCTGCATTCCCAGTACCCGTGGAGAGAGCTGGGCCACCCCAGCTGCATTTCTGAAATAAACTTCTAAAGACACTCAGGAAAGGGATGGTGTACGTGGACCCAGAACTGTACAGACCTGTCAAGTACTGGAATATCCCTCCTGGCTACAATACGAGTATTTCGCTCGGGTGCTGGGCTCCCTGTACACCGTCTCAGCGATTTGGGGAGCCCTTACGTTCCTAAATCAAATCCCAGTGGCCCTTGCAAAGCACCTTCCCCACACCTCTGCCTCTCTCCTTTGAGCACAGGAATACCTACATCGCCTGGAGAACGGGGAGGTGCAGCCCCAGGAGGTCTCAGCATCTCCACGGACCCGAGAGCCCCCTCAGCCCCCTCACCCCTCCATGGGCACCCCCGCCCCTCCGGGCACACTGCACAAACCCCCCTGGCACCCAGGCGACCCCCCGGGAGGGTGGGCAGGCACCCACAGTCCGGGGTTTTTTAATGTGTGTCCCCCCTCCCAGCCCCGCCGCCCCCGGGCTCTCTCAGCCCCGGCAGCGCCCGCGGCCGGGC
>VYXH01007820.1:71206-82637 GCA_013397275.1 Burhinus bistriatus
CGGAGGCGTGGGGGGAGGCGCCTCTCACCCACGAGCATCCTCCCACGCCGGGCCGCGTCCAGCCGTGCGCTGCCGTGCCATGCCACGCCATGCCATGCCGGTCCCACTCAGCCCTGGGACCCCTGTACGTGTCTGCCCACGCAGGAAAAGCAGCCTCCCTAAATCCCAGTTATAGGATTAACTGCCACGGGAGTGGGGTGGAGGGCACTCGGGGCAGCAGGTCCCCCGCCGTGCAGGAGCAGAGGGACAGCACACCCGCCGCAGCCCTACGAGGAGCATCGTCCCTGGCCGGACAGCACGGGAAAGAAGTCGCGCAGAGCTTCATGTGACACAGCGCCAGCACGGCAGGACGAGCAAGGCCGGGTTTAGAGGCTGTCTGCTGCTCAGAGACTCAAGTCCCTTTTGATCCAGCAGACCCAGGTTTTTTTCGCTTTCACAGGCACAGCTGGAGCCCATCTGTCCACGGGGGCTTTTACCTCATGCTAGGACAGAAGCAGGGCTCTCCGGACAGCTCTCGCTGACGATGTTGCCTTCCAGGTGATCCTTTTTATTGTGGCAGCCGTCCATTTCAGTGCTTTTTGGGGTAGTGGTTTGTTTTTGGTTTGGTTTTTTTTTTTTTTTCCCTTCCAAGGTAGCTTTTGCCAAGAAAACATTAGCAAGCAGGATTCATTGAGTAAATGCACCTACAGGCTTAAACTGCAGGCATTTAAAAAAGAAATAAATCAAAGTGTAAATATGTTATCATGCATACCTAGGGCCTGATCCTGTGGAGATTTACTCCTGAGAATAATCCTTACCCAGGCAACTGCAACAGCATCTTTGAACTCAGCCAGACTACCTGGGAGAGCAGGGAGCATCTCATAAATACCCAATGAGGGGAAGCTCAAACGCTAGACTGCCTTGGCCAAAGTGGACAGAAATTTGGAGAAGGTATTACCCCTGTGGAGTTCTCATGATTTCTGGGAGCGATGGTGACTTCTGGTGTTATCTCAGTCTGCCACCAGACACCACTGGTCCTCAGCCCTGGGCCCACCCATGCAGACACATGCTACACCAGCAGCTCAGGGGCTGCCTGATTTCCATTCTGTTTTCCATGGCCTTGATGTCTTGCTGCTGCTTTCGATCCACAGTGCCTCTGTTCATAAAGCAAATAGATTGGTAGATGGAGAAAAAGCTGCTTTAAAGCTTTCTGCTGAGAACAGAAGGATGTTTGTCCTTCACAGTTCCCTGGAGAGTCCCGTCCTAACTGACATCCTCAACTAGATGGGTGACTCTCAGGCAGGTCAGGGTATATTGGGCATCCCCACGACACACCATTGCTTCTGCTATTGCATACAAATGCAAACATAGATGCAAGGCTCTCTGACACTCCCTTTTGTGATTCCCACAAGACACGTTCAGATCTAGTAGAGACAGGAGACAGAGATCATGCTCTCCAGAAGAAAGTTTCATAGATTTCTCCTTGCAAATAATCCCAGGTCACCCACCAAGACCTGTCTTCAGCACAGTGAAGGACAGAGAGAAGTGGCACTCCGGTGAGAAAGGAGGCTGTTGCTGGGGTTGGTAGAAAGTCCTGATAACAATGACCTCCAGCCTTAGGCACCTCCTGCAAAGCAGAGCCCCTGCCCAACCACAGATTAAGGAAGAAGTGAAGATGTCTCAGATTCAGTTCCTCTGCTCTGGAGCCCATGGTGGGACAGGGCTGTTGGGGGCCCTCTGTGTTGCTGTAGTCCTGTCTGTGATTTATCATCAAAACTCTGATTGACAAGCTCTTAGGAGAACATGAAGGGCATCTAATCAGGATGGCTATTGGCCGGAGTTGTCAGGTCAACCCACGACTGCTAGGTGTTCAATCAATTATGTGAATCAGCCTCCATCAATCCAGAGACGGACATTTTTCCTTCCACATGGAAAGTCAAGGAGAGCCAGATAACACAGCGCCTTTATGGACTCAAAAGTCCCAGCCACTGAAGACAGTCAATGGTACAAGGTTACGGAAAATAAATGAAGTGCTCCAGAAAATAAATATCTATGTCTTCCTGCTTCCCACAACCAGTTTGCACCCTGGAAGTCATAGATACAAAGTTGTCGTCAAGCTGCAAATAAGAGTCTTTTTTATAAATCTTGCCTTTTTCCTTCTGTATTGTGGGCAAAACTTCCCCCCTGCCTGTGCCGCGGCTCAGTGCTGGGTATCCTGCCCTTGCTGCCCAGGCAGCAGCAGGGAGAGCCCTGCATGGGGACCCAGTGCAGGGTATGCACCGGGGAGCTGTGGGCAGAGGAGAGAAGAGCAACTGTGCCCTGCACCCAAACAGCAAATATTCTGACCTAGAACAGCACCCCTGGGCATAACCTTTATGTTTCTTTGATATTCATTTTTCTTGATCTCGGCAATTCCTTTTTCTGCAGCTTTGGGTTTGATGATGCATACGCACTAACTTCTTCTTTGGCTTCCAGGTAGAATTACAAATGTATCTCCTTGCAAAATTATGAAGTCTGGAAATAAGTTTTAGTTTAGCAGGAGAAGATTCCTATTTATTTTTCTTCTCCCTGATGATAATTTTGATTTTATTCCAGAGTAAGTTACTTGCAATCAGGCCTGTTGTGCCTTGGTACAGATTTGCCCTCCACAACAGCCACTTCCATGTTGTTCAAGGTGCGGATTTGTCACTTTCCCTACAAGCAGCGCAAGCAGGAGCAAGCCCCGCTGTGCACGCCAGTGTGTGAAAAGAAAAGAATGGAATAAAAAAGAAACACTATTCTGACCTAATTCTGAAAGTTTCATTATTAACCGATAATTAGCAATCATAGGCTTAGAAACATCATTGAAAGGTGAAGAAATATATCCTGGGAATGGAGCACCGTGGGGCAGGGGGAGTTCAGGGAACCCCAACTCCGCTGCCAGCAGCAGACGTCAGCCTCAAAGCCCGGCCCTCCCACTGCCCAGAAATACATCAGCCAGGTATTTTGGACCCTCTCACGTGACCTTTTCTGGGTCTCAAATAAATAGAGCACAGAGCCTGTGGTTTGCTACAGCAGGGCACGTGCTGAAATCTCCAGTCGGGGTTTTCCAGCGGGTTTGTTTTGTAGTCTCTGACAGGGCTCGGAGTTAGCCAAGAACAGTGAGTCCTTATGTATCAAGTCCCGCTTATACCCTAGGTTAGTCGTAATTTATTTACAGCTTGGCTTGCCTTCTCTCTGTCCTACAACTACAGGAAAGACAGCGATAATTTCTGTTTACAAGCCATATGATTTGGCAAGATCAAAATATCCTGCTTTGGTTTTCAATAGTCCAGTGTTTTCACGTCAAACCTGCTGAACGTTTTTCTCTAACGACATGCAAAAGAAAGCCATATTTTTTTCCTTGCTTGGTCTGAGCCCAGAAAGTGAAGGAGGACACGCAGTACCATCCAAAACAAAGCCTAATAGTGCACGAGGGAGATGTTCAGCACAGCGAGTTCACAAACATCACTACACAATGGCTTCACGCAGGCAGAAACTAGCACCATTTCTGAGCTGAGAAAAAGGTGAAATATAACATAAGGCTGGTTCACCCTTGCCCATAAAATCCTTTCATGCCTGCAGTGTTTACATACGCACAACCTTCGCAAGAGCCAGGACAAGGAGTTACTTCTCCATCAGGCTGAGCGAGGGCACAGCACATGCAACATGACCTATTTATACACTTCAAATTTTTGTCAAGACACAACACGAGGGCTGTAGACATTGGGAAAGTCCCAGAGATGGCTCCTGCAGATATAGTACATCAGAGTGAACCTAGCAAGATCCTTGGATCTAACACCCAGGAAGAGTTGAACCTACTGCACAAAATTGGTGCATAGCAAAGGCCACAGCTGCCCCGACTCCTTGCACCCATGGTCCACCCTGCATGCCCACCCATCTCTGCCTGGGAAGTCCTGCACAGGCAGCTCAGCCCTGGAGGTCAATGCAGTTGTAAACTGGAAAAAAGCTACTCGTCTGCAAGGGAGGGCAACTGAGCAGTGAATCAGCTTCTGGAGGGGCCGTGCAAAATTATTTGTAACATTGACTCTGTCCCTAAGGACCACCTCCCTTTTAAGACAGTGGCTCTTCTTGGAGCCAAAGCTGATGAAGTCTCCTGAGTGAAGCCTATGTCTCCGGTGTGCCATGTACCAGACAGGATAGTCAGAAGATCAATTCCCAGCCTTAAAAAACCCTCCTAAAGAAGCCAGACAGAGATGCAATGGTACTTTTTACTACCCAAGGCACTTACAAACACCCAATTACCGCATACATTTGGAGGGAGAGAAAATTAAATCCAGATCCCACCTTCAGGTTAGGAACTCTCAAACCACCAGTCCTTTCTGGCACTCACGATGCCTCTAGACAGGCTGCAGTGCCCCAACAAGGGGGAAAAGCCAATGTTTGCTAAAGACCCTGTTCTTCTCTCTGTAGCCCATCTCCTTGGGAGGCTGAACTTCCCCATTGGTTCTTCTTGCTCTTTCTCATTTATAAGAAACAACCCGTGGCCATTCAAGGAACAGAATTAACACCACCATGTGATTTACATGACCAAATGCAACGAAATGAAGGTGAATTTCAAATATTGAGTGTCATTTTGATTTAGAGGACATCAGTCAGCTCAGAGGAATTAAAAAAAAAAAANNNAAAAAAAAAAAAGAAATAGCAGCCTGCTTTTAGGCATCCCAAGAGGAGGAGTGCAACAAACCTCATCAAGTAAATAATACGCTTAGCCTTAGTTTTAATTTAAACCATATTTTAGTGTGTCAGCATAGCAGGAATTCCATAACATCATTCCAGCTCGTATTGTTGGTACAAATATTTCTGTCCACATTTGACATGCAGCTATGCAGTAGTTGTGGTCATAACTTCTGCACTAGGAGACAGCTGGAAAAAAGCATGATCTTCACAAAGTTGTTTCTTCTGACCGTTACTTCTAATTCAGTTCAAATTCAAGACCTAATGTGGAAATGGCTATTGCAGTCATCAAAATTATAGTTTTACCAGCAAACCAATAACCACAGCACAACTATTCACTAAGAATGAAAGGCAAGAAATGACTGTTCAAAGCAATGGGCCCAACACAGCAGAAAAAGTAATGGAAACCAGTGACACAAATGTACAAAGAAAAATAAGATCACTAAAATATGCAAAATAGAGGAAGAAAAATATTTTGCAAGATTCACAAGTATTTCAGACAGAAAGCTTGGGTTTATCCTAGTTTGGCCAAATAAGCAAAGAGCAATGCACCAGCCTGCAGTGTGACCGGGCACACAGGTCTAGGAGGAATATCAGCATTCTCGGTCAAAACTCCCAAGTTGGAAAGTGGAGCTCCAGAAACGCCCTCCAGTGTCTTGTGTCAGAGCATCAGTGTACACATGGTGACTTCATGAATGGGGACAGGCCCCCAACATAGGTACTGGTAAGCAAAGACACTCTTCACGGCAGCTAATAAGCCATGTTAAAGCAATTTAAATCTCAAGGAGATTGCCCCCACTCATCAGGAAGCACAGACTCACAACGGAGGTTTGGTGCCAGAGGAGCAGAAAGTACAAAAGCCAAAAAATGGGCTGGGAGTAAGCACGTGTCACTTCAACTTGATGACATTTCTCCCAAACTCCTCTCCAGCAGGCTTGGAGACAAATCTCAAGTCACTGGGTCAAATTAACTGCCCCAGAGAAGAAGACACACCTTCTGGAAGTATCTGCATTGTTTCAGAAGTCTAGATCATATCAATGTCCAACATTGCCTAGCTCTGAATACACAAAGGCACTTTGGGAAGTGATGCCCAGCAAAAAAATCACTGAAGATTATGGGCAGAGGATAAAGGAAAAGAGAAACCATTTAATACTCAACTGTCAGGTTGCTAAAGAACAATTCAGGCAGACATAAAAGAGAAAGGGTTGAAAGCTTTCAAAGTGAAGAGGCAGAACACATTACTTGTGTTTAGTTAACTAGATAAAAAGCACACTGGACACACATATTTGATTTTCAGCTGGGGAGACCTGACAAGCCAGTAAGCCTCAAAGAAAAGGAAAAGCAGATGAGTCCCCCCGCAGCAGCAGCAGTGGCCGGCACAGGGTGCAACATCGACCGAGCCTGGTTGGGAAAGGGGTGCACAGCCATGGCTAAGCAGATGGTTGGATTGAAAAGCTGGGGATGTTTGTCTTAAAATGTGTTTTTGTTTGGGCTTTTTTAATGCTTCTCACCTCTGGAAGCACAGGGGTGCTAGCAGCCTGCTGAAACACTTTGTACAGAAACAGGGCAGCAACACAAGGAAGGCATTTCGCTTCACCTGGGGACATCTCTCCGTCTTCCACAAAGATAGGTCTCCACTGGCATGTTCGGTTGTCCAGATACAAGGCAGCTCCAGTTAAAAGCCACGGTCCTTCCCTAAATGAGAGCTTCCTTTACAAGACGTTAGATGCAAAACTATGAGGGGACTGCAGTATGAGGGACGTGAGCATGGAGTCGCCAGCCAGACCTCCTCCCTGCTTTCCTCCAAGATCTAGGTGAAGGTACTTGGAATGCAAATTGGGTACAATTTGTATGTATTTTATATATTTCATGTAACCATTTTATATGTATGATAGAATTTTATATAGAGAGCTTCCAAGCTCATTCTTAATCCATTTCCTTTGTTTGTTTTAAAGAGATTTATAGATTTGTCCTCACAGCAGCATAAGTCCCTGAATATATGTTGAGTTTTCTGTGGCTCAGATAGGCTTTTTAAACTTCTGCGAGATAATTGGCACAGGAGTTTACTTGGCTAAATCAGAGAGAGATTTTTCAAAGGCTGACATGGCAATGAAGCACCTAACTCCCATCGGCATTCAGAGACTTGCTCTCCTTAATCACTGCAGTACTTTGGCAAGCAGAAAGCTTTGTCACAGCTGCACTGTGGTCTCCTCTGTACTCTGGGCAATAAAGGATACTACGTTTACATTCAGTCTTAAAAAAAAAAGAAAAAGTCCTTTGAATTCAGGCTGAGGAACGTGGTTCGTTTGCTGACTTCCAGAACCACTCTGATGGTGACCGGGAATGCCAGCAGCAGCCAAGGGTTCATCTCAGTTGCCACTGAGCCACAGGGAAAAGCCACAAGTAATATTTTCTTTGAGGGTAGCCTTGTTTGGAGACATCATTCTCTCCCGATTTCCTTTATATTTAAACCTTGCAAAACCACCAGCCCATCTATTCCTCACCTGAACTTCTAATCCTGTTTGGAATCAACTCCATGACAACCAGCTTCGATAGAAGAAACACAGCATGGGCAACATGACTTCAGTCGGATGCAGGGCTTTTCTGCTCGGTTTGGTTTAAAGGCTGATGACTAAAGGTGCTCTATTGGAGAAGGCTGGCAGCAACCCGGATTGCCCTGGGAGAGGCAGAAGTTTAGGCTCCCAAAGGCTCTCAGAAGGTGCAACTTTGGTGTCTTTTGGACTCGCTCAGTTGCCTACAACGGCGGACCCTCAGCTTGGGGCTGTGCCAAACCCCTCCTGTTTTACCTTCAGTCTGCTGGCTTTCAGCGAGCAGAAACCAGGAGGAAGACATGCAGAAGTCATTGCTTTTCGCAAAGGTCCTTGCCTTGCTCTCCTCCTGGTCCCATCACATTTCCAAACTGCAGCTGCCCGGCAGGCAAGCTGGGGAGCTCTGTGGAAGGTGGGAGCTGCAGAGAGCCCACGAAGGGAGTTGGGGACAACAGTGGCTCTAAGTGACAGTGGCTTGGGAGCAGGACTGGGAAATCACAGACTCAGTTGCCACATGACAAAACCAGTAACAATTTAGTCCTGCTCCACCCCACCAGATGTAAAATTGTTCCGCTTTCCTTCTCAGAAGCACAGGGTCTCCATTTCATTGAACCCAGAGCGTCCCTCTGACCTCACACCAGCAGGGACGAAAAAATTTTGCTTTCAAGGACCAGTGAAAAATCCCCTCCAGGACAAAAAAAGAAAGAAAAATATTAACTAAAGGAAGTGCAGAACAGTTTCACGAGACCACTGGAAGGGGTGGAGTGGTCTCCCCTTAGCCAGGAGGTGAGAGCCCCCAACCAGCATGTGCAAAGTGAAGGTTAGGTCCTCCACCAGGGAGACCCCCTTTCCAAAGAGCTCTGCCAGCCCCGCAGCTCAGGTCAGGATCCCCTTTCAGCCTCCCCAGCATTCCTCACCAGCTTTCTTTTCCTCTCTTCCTCCCTGCTGCCTTAACCACCAGCTTCCTCTCTATGTTTGGACTTCAGCAAAGCAAGAATTTTCAGTTGAATCGTAAATTCATCAGATACGTGGTTTTGGTCACCCTGAAACTATTAGCTAGTCTGGGTCAGATTTGTCGAATAGTTTGGGCTGGAAACTATGCGTTCAAGGATGGGCGGGGAGATAGGGTTGCTTCACGGTTGAGGCAAGCGACCCACAACACATAGATGGAGGCCATGCATTCATCCCCTCTCACTCAGAGCTTTTTTTGAGCTTTAAAAAGTAGAACAGGTCCTGTGGGAGCCCAGGAAGCCAGCGGCAGAATTTCCAGAGAGCCTGGGATCAGGTAAAGGGCTGATCTGTGCATATACCGCACCTCAGGTGAGGCTGGTCAGCAAGCAAACCTTTGTGTTGGAAGATCTTATTGGAAGATGTTATGCCATCCAGAGGGACCTGGACAGGCTTGAGAGGTGGGCCCGTGCCAACCTCATGAAGTTCAATAAGGCCAAGTGCAAGGTCCTGCATGTGGGTCGAGGCAATCCCATGCACAAATATAGGCTGGGNGGCTTCAAACTGGAAGAGGGGAGTTTTAGGTTAGATCTCGGGAAGAAATTTTTCACTCTGAGGGTGTTGAGGCACTGGAACAGGTTGCCCAGAGAAGCTGTGGCTGCCCCATCCCTGGAAGCGTTCAAGGCCAGGTTGGATAAGCAATCTAGTCTAGTGGGAGGTCTCCCTACCCATGGCAAGGGGGTTTGAACTAGATGATCTTTAAGATGCCTTCCAAGCTAAACCATTCTATGATTCTATGATCTCCAATTGCTACGAAAGTTTTAAGGGCCATGCAGAGAGTGAAAGGAGCAGGACTGTCCCTGGGTGAGGAGGGCAGGAGTTTGGGAGGTGGGATCACACATCCCCATCCCTGCTCTGGGGGGTGGTTCGTTATTGACACCAGAGGAGACGAGAGCCCACGGAGAGGGCACTTCCCCAGGAGACCCTTTTCAGGCATCTGTCAATTAACAGAAAACTCAAAGGTACCAAGAGCTGAAGAAAGAAGAACATAAAATAGCCTGGCTTGTAAGCATGTTGTGAAGCTGTGCAAGAAAGGTAGGACTGGTTGCATCAGGAGCCTCTCATTCTGAACTAAATTTCCCAGTTCCAAGATTAGTAAGACAAGTGATTGGTGACATGAATCAGCCCAGAAGGCATCTGGTGTCCCACATCCCTAGAAAGAGCCTGTAAGTTTGTACTGCCAGTGCAGCTATCAAGAAGCAAAATCATATGCAAAGAAATCAAAGCCAACACCAAAACTGATGCTTTATCTCCATCTGCCTCCAGTCTCCATCATTTTCCCATGCACCAGAGAGCACGGCCATTCCCTGCATGACACACCTTGAAGCATGGTTTCTGTGGTCTTCTGACCTACGTTGCCTCAGGGACTGGCACCTCGTACTGCTGCCTAAGCTAGAAATAATAGTGACTTATCTGAGTGCTTCCCAGGAGAAGGACCTTTAGGACATGGTAAGAGCTATGAGCAGCCATCACAAGAACATTGCACATACTCCTACCTAGCAGCCGTCCCAAAAACTCATTGATTTTCACTACAATATTAGACACTGATGTCAGGGTGGGTCACAAAACCACACAGGCTTTCCCATCCTACACAGGCACCCAAAGTGTCGGGGAGTCTGCAGGGAGCAGGGAATATCCCTGTGGATATTGGGTTAGTACCTCCCAGGGTGCAACAAAACTGGTCCCCAGTCCATCCTGGCATCCTCAAGCCCCCATGATTTCCACAGAAAGAGGACTTCCCACGGCAGGTAGATTCAGCACCAGGGTGATGTATCCCCAACGCATCTCATCCTGCAGTTTGGCAGTGTTGCAATCTTCATTAGATGTGGCTCCAACACACGGGACTCCAGTGCTCTCCCCCAAAAGCCAGTGCTGTGGGGTTACCTGCAAAGGGTCTTGGTGTGTTATTTAAAGGAAGAGAAAAGGGTTAAAACAACCTCCATTTTAAGGAGCAGTAACACTGTCCCGACCCCGGTATTTCTGACATGAGAGGAAGATATTCAGGATCCGGCCGACGTTGGGTTTGTTTTGTGAGACCTTGATCTGCTCCTTTTCTGCTGACAGCATCAATGGGAGAGTTTCATACCAAGTATCTGGGCTGCAGGAGTCTGGAAAGTTACTGACTGAAGGGGAAAAATGCTGAAATCCACAGAAAAGTGAAGGGAAGATGCAGGGAGAAGAGGCACATTTTGCTAATTTATTTTTTTTTACATTGCAACAGCTGTGCTTACATGAAAAGGGTCATTAACTGAAGATGCACGGAGTAGCAGCATGTCTACTGAGGCTTTATACAATTTAGGAGATCACTGCAGAGTACAATGCAGGATCATTTAAAATTCACAAACAAATCCTATAAAATACCTTTGTAGGTATTTTAATGGTCCAAAATAAGTACTGTGTACTACTCGATAGGTGCAATTTTTCCTTTTTACTAAATTCCATACGTAAAAATCAATCTGTTCTTTTTAAAAACAGAGACTTTTTTTTACTACACTATTTTAAAAGAATAAAGACAGCTCCCACTGAGATGTCTGTTTAAAAGTTCAGTACATTCTGCTGCCTTATTTTATCTAGCAATGATGAACTAAAAGAACACTGAAAATTCAATCATGATGGCAATAATATTTGAAAAGGCTATAAAAAAAGAATGATTTAGGTGGTAAGAAACATCTTTTGCTGAAATTCTGAACTCTGTGTTTCTGTTTCATTACATGAAAAATAATACAGGTCCTATGCAGAAAATGTGTTTAGTGCACCACTTTGATGGAAACAAAACAGCCTTTTAAAAGCACAGTGAAATGAAAGGTGATTTTTAAAAAAAACCACGCAGGTATTTACATACAGCCATTTACTCAGCGTTCGGAATCATGCCATTCCCTCTCTCTAGTTGAGTCATCTCTCAGATAGTTTGCATAAGTATGCATTTATTTACTAATCTTCAAAGAGTCCCCATTTTTCCTAGCTTTCCACTGTAGTCATTAGAGGTCACAACCCTGTAGGAAATATGGGCTGCCATGGTAACACAAAATGTCTGCTACAGGCTTAGTGTAATTCCTCCCTAATAGAAAAACAACAGCAGCAAATCCTGCCTTTGATAAATGGGCTTATATGTTGTAAGAAGCCACTACCTAGAAAGGTGTCTATCACTTCAAAACGGTTCTAAATGAAATAAACGTTAT
>VYXH01007820.1:94594-121530 GCA_013397275.1 Burhinus bistriatus
CCACCCCCCCCCCCCCCCCATACTCCTGTGACAGACTCCTACCCGGCCCACGTGGAGGGTGCGGGTGGGTTCCTGCAGGTGTTGTGCCTACACGACGTGGCACCAGCCTACGTCACACTGCACATACACATCTCACGCGGGCACAGAGAAAATGGTGCCGGCTTTTCTGCAGCATTAACCTCGTTCCTTGTATCACACTTGACCGTGCACCCACTACCTACAGTTCCCAGCAGATATTACCCCTACACACCGACACACACACAAGAGACGGTTTTCTCTTCCCACCTCCCGTACGTCCTCTCTTTTCAGTCCTTTCATCTGTGCCGTGGGGTACTGGGACCGGGCATCCCCTGGGATGCAGCCAGGAGGGATGTTACCTGCAGGTACCCACGCCGTGCTTTCCACCTGCTCTATTCAAGTTTGACACCTGCGTCTGGGCAGCGCCGAGGGCGATCTGGCTCCCTCAGCAAACTTGGCCGGGCCACAGATGCCTTTCCCCCCCGCTTCCCCTCACTGCACCGCCGGGATGTATGGGTGCCTCCTATGGAGAGTCTACATTTCACTATAATACTCCTACCCTCCCTTTGTGGAGCACTAATCCTGAGTCACCAGAGCCAGAAACTCGCTTTGCATGACCAGAGAAGCGATTTTTTTTCTTCCTTTCTGGCCCCCCCCCCTCCCCCCACCTTTTTGGGTTTGAAGTTAATCCAGCTCTGGGCAGGGTCTCCCCACAGCGTCCCCGCCATCGGAGCCATGGATCCCAGCGCAGGCGGCGGGTTTTGATGAGGATCTCCAGCACGGACAGGGCCATCCTCAGGGTCCTGACACCCTGGGCTAGCTTTCCTTGGCCATGCAGGGAGCCAGGGTCAGCCCAAGGCCGTCGCCCGCTGAGCGGGGAGCTGCTGTGGGAGCAAGCGCTTCGCTGCAGGGGTTGCAACTAGTTGCACATGGAGTGGTTGCACTGCCAAGGCTGCCCTGCTCATCTCTCCTGAGGCTCCCCAGCACACTGTCCCCACGGTAAGGGATTATGGGGGTGCCGCAGACCCTGGCATCACCCTTCAGACCTCACCTCAGCAGCATCCCAGCAAGATTCAAGGCTTCCCACAAGGGTGAGAAAAGCCCAACATCAATGATCATCTGTTGGACGGCCATCGTCCAAACCATTCCCCAAACATGCTCCACTGTGCACATTTGCTAAAGAAGTTCTGCAAAGGCAGGTTTTTAGCAAAAAGTGCTCTTTCTCACAAAGAAATAGAGATTGCATGTTACCTCATTGACCCAGCATGGTTCAGAGCTGCCATAGGCTCTTTCTTGTTCTCCAACCAAGACAGGCATGACGTCCCAGACCAGCAGCTCCACCATGCTCGCAGACATGCTTCTGGAGACATGCAAAGAGCTGCTTGATGCAAAACACCCCACGTTTCTTTGGGATCCTTCATCCAGCTGTTCCCCAGTGAAGAGCAAGGTCCTGGGGCCACAAAGAGTAGCCAAAATCAATAGACACCTGATGACCTTAATAAATCTGGGTCATAACCACATCCCCAATAGAGCCCACCCCTGCGTGGGCATCTTTTCACAGGTCAAGTTCATGGGTCCTGTTTTCCACACATTGCATCTGTGTGCTCCACAAAACACTGCTGGCACCACCTTGCAGATGGACAAACACCGGCATACAGGAGAAAAAGCACTAGCACCGTTGCTGTGTCATACACAAACTCATGCCCCCATCTGGAATAGGTGCCTTTGGACCAGCCAGGCCTGCTCAGGTGCTTGTTGTGTGACAAGGCTATGGTGGCGCTGGGCAGCTGCTGGAGAGTGTGGCAGCGGGTGCAAGCTGGATGGAGAGATGCCTGGGCACAGCCCTCATGCTCCAGTGTTGGACCACAGCCTCCAAGGCCACCTCCGTCTGGAGAAGTCTGGACCAACAGCAGCAATCTGGGGGAAAACTCGTCCTTGGAAATCAGGGTCTTTTCTCATCCCCTCGTAAAAGAGATGAAATCCCTGTGGCGTTGGCATCAGCAAAATTGCCTTTGCTGCTTAGGCCCGCTCACAACTAGGACTGTAAGCAGAAATTATAGAGACATGCTTATGGTTAAACACTATTTCCTCTGTTGGTTAAACACTACCTACTTCTCTCTCCATTAGATACAACAGCTCCAAAGCCTCTAATAATAACCCTGAATGGAGACTTCTTCCTTTGTGCAGCACTCAGCTATGGAGGGAAACAATTTGCAGTTTAAATTATTTCCTTTCAACAGGTTTGAGACAACCACGGTGCAGTAATTACACACACTGGACAGGTCCTGTACCCCGTGGTCCCTTCCTGAGCAGCCAAATATTGTTCCAAGGCTTGAATCAGACCTGACGTGTCGAGATCAGTCATTTCGCACAGGACAGAAAGTCCAAAATTTGGTCCATCCGCATGCATTGACAGCTCAATCGATTGCTGGGCTCCTGCCACCAACAGTCACATGCACGTGGGAGGACGGATTCAATGGTCCTATTTAAACCTGCTCCCGGCGCCCTCGGTCCCTACATGTGTCACCAAGTTAGATGCCATTGATGCCGAGGCAGCTTCTTTACAGGACGTCAAAGCATAATGGAGCAAACCCCTCATGTGTGAAGGGAAAGCCGGCCTTTTGCACCAAGGAATCCTCGCTATTCAGCCCGGGAGAGGTTTATGTTTGGAGTCAGACCAGACAAACGTCAACGTGGCCAAACCCTATGGCTGCGGGAGTGAAACAATGGTGACAATCAGCCAGGACATGCCACTGCCACCAGGCCCCATCCCCAGGGGATGGGGGGAGAGGAGGATTTGGGGTTTGGCAGCAGGAGGGGGGTTTGCCTCCCTGAAGGCATCCAAAGGGGAAGAAGCCCAACCAGGCTCATCTAGGATGGATGAAACCGGGCTGTGCCATCCACGGTGCTGGGACAAGATGTTGGGAAAGCCCAACCTTACTGCTTCTCCAGGCGAAGCAAAGGCTGTGCCTGCTCGAGGCAGCTCTGCCACTGCCCTGGTGCAGCTGAGAGCACAAAACATCCAGCACCGCGCAGTTTCTGATCCCCAGACCAACCCTGGACGTAGCCTGATGCCAACAAGGACAAAGCCCAGGAGCACATGGATCCATTGCTATTTTAGTTGGGTGCCAACTTCCGTTAGGGCAGATCTTGTTAAGGAGACCCAAACTGGCCTGTTTGCTGTGGATGACATACTCCTCGCCACTCTGCAAGGTCTGGAAAGGTAGTGGCACTAGCCTCCCACGATGCAGTTTATCCTTCCCACCCTGGGACTTTAAGCCAGGAGCGCGGCTGTGTCCAGCTGGCAGGAGAGATACAAGTGAAATAAATAGATGCTGCCACGTTGGAGCAACACTGCGTTGGACACGGCTCTTTCCTCACACTCCCTGTCCTGCTGCGCTGACCTGCAAATGCCACTTTTCCAAGTGCAAATTTGCATTTCTCAGGGGACGGACCCAGCAGGCAGGGGGCACAGGATGGGCTGGAGCAGCCAGTTTCCACATGTCTTGGGAAGAACGGCCGATTGCAGCCACACACTGAGCCGTGCCAGCTACCACGGTTGCAGGAGGAAAGGTGCACAAGTGTCCCCACAGCTCCAGATACGTGGCACATCCTGAGCTGATGCTGTGAGACCCTGCGCTATCTCCAAGGAGAGCTCTGCACCAGATATAAAACATCGTGGGAAGTCTCACCCTGCTTCAGTTTCTTCTCCTCATTCAGCTGCAGACTCCTAAATGGACACTAGTCTGATAATCCTTTTTTCCAAGGCACATCTGCCTTTCTTTTCTCTCTGTTCAATCTGTAGCTTAGCCTTCCCTCCGGAGGAATCATCTAAAGGATCTCTCATACTTTTTGCTGCCCAGCTTTTGCAGCGGTTGGGGTATAAACTGTTTGATAGACTCTGAAGGGTTGCCTTTGTTTCCCCAAAAAGGTGCTATTTTGTTCACAAACACTCTGAGGAGCTCGACAGTCTCTTTTCCTACCACTCTCTTTTCATCATTTTAACACAAAAGCTAAAGCTTTTGAAATCCCCGTTTCATGTCGGTACATTAGATATCTGAATTCCTCCCACATTTGAAGCCTGAGTCTGAACATGAACTTACCCCCAAAATCTCAAGTTTGCAATTTAAGCAATTTCCTTTGATGCATTATTTAAACATACATTTTAATTATTAATTGAGACAGCTTAGTGCTGTCATTTAATAGCCAAACCCTGCATTGGGCCAGATCCTCACCTGCTGCAAACCCATGCTGGTCCCTGTCCCAGTGCCCCAGCCTTCCTCCCCCCTGCCCTCTACTCCTACCAAAGCACTTCATTAAATTATTTCAACAAGCTCCTCTAATTTGAGTTCAAAGAATTCAGCTAATGGAGTATTTAAACATTCTTGTACCCCAAATTAATCAATTTACAAAACACCTGGAGAAAACAAAATGGTAGTTTCATGCAAAATCATGCTTCGCAGTGCATCACTGGAGGGAAAATTGTGCCTTCTTTGTTCAATTTAAGGAGGAAACCATCAACTGTTCCTTTTCTTGCCTTTATGAGAAGTGGGGGATCTCCTCTGCAGATGTTTTACCCTCTGCCCGCCCTCCCCCCCACCCCATATCTCCCAACCTGTTTAGCTGCAGCCACCATTTCCCCAAGATGAATGGGTTTTCTGCTCCCACCCCAGGTGGGTCCATCCCTCCTCAGTGCAACACTGCACCAGGAGCAGAGTCAAGCCTTATCCATGGCTTCTGCAGCATGGAGGGTCCCCCAGGCAAGACCTACTTTCTTGCTCCCCTCCTGCCTCACTGGGACTAGAAATTGCTTCTCCTCAAATGTCCTTTTCTCAAGGTCCATACTTTCCCCACAGAGTTTAACAGATGGGTGCAGAGGAGTGATTTCGATCACTCCGGGCAGGTAGAGAAGGGAATGCTGCATCCACTCCTGGTAGCTGGGAAGGGTCTTTAGGAATCGGGCTATGGCTTAGGGTCAGCAGGAGAGGGAAGCAGCCCTGGAAAAGCTGCAGGTGTTGGGGTGCATGCAGGGACCCACCTGGTGCTGTGTGCTCCCTGCTCTTGGGAAGCCACCCTTGGTCTCCCTACAACCGCAGCTGGGGATTTTGGCTGCTCAAATTCAGGCTTCGTGCTGAATTTGGGATGTTGAGCAGGAAGTTTCGAGGGGTGGACTGCAGTGAAAGCGAGCTGCCATACCCAGGTGGGTCAGAAGAGACCCCTGCCAGCAGAAGGTGCCCAGCCACCTCTGCTGAGCGGGATCTCCCACATGTCCCCACTGCAGCCCTCAGAGAGGAAAATGAGAAAACCAGGTGACCTGCATCCACCCAGCAACAACCCTCTCTATCCTGGCCCCAAAGCCAACCCCTGGTTATCCCAAGACATGAGCAGGAGCCCAGACCAGCTGTGCCCATCCCACAAGCACTAGATTCACACGCACCCCTTTGCATTTTGGGCATCTGCCCAATGAAGACCTCTGCTGTCCACCTGAGCCTTGGTAGAGATGCCAAAGGTGCCCAGCAAGCAGCCCCCTGGCTTTTCCCAGGGTATCCGTGTTATCCCTCCCTTTCCATGCACCAAGAGCCAGGAGGGGCTGCTGCCTGCACCATCTGAAGCGCAGGGGCTGTGGGAACAACAGGCTTTGCTGCTGCTGGACACCTCCAGAAGAGCTGGTGGGTTGATTTATTACTGCTGTGCTTTGGGTCAAAGTCATATGCTCCCCAAACCATAATTATCTGCCATGCTAAAAAAAAAAATTAAAAATTCACTAAACAAAAGCACGTGGGCTGCCCCGACGCGATGCGCTTTGTGCGATTACTCAGCGCAGTGCGAGGGCTGGACCTCACAGGCCGGAGATGCTCACCATGTTCAACAGCACCAAATTCATCCACCCCAAATCTTCTGCCTTTTGTTTTAGCTCCCCAGGATGCCATCCTCAGAGAGACCCCCGGGATGCAGGAGGGCCCTATTTCTCCGGGTGGTGGAATAAAAACCCATCCTTAGGAGCAACTTCCATCTTGGCTCCGTGGTGTTGTAAGGAAGGGTTGTTGTTACTGNGCAATTTAAGCAATTTCCTTTGATGCATTATTTAAACATACATTTTAATTATTAATTGAGACAGCTTAGTGCTGTCATTTAATAGCCAAACCCTGCATTGGGCCAGATCCTCACCTGCTGCAAACCCATGCTGGTCCCTGTCCCAGTGCCCCAGCCTTCCTCCCCCCTGCCCTCTACTCCTACCAAAGCACTTCATTAAATTATTTCAACAAGCTCCTCTAATTTGAGTTCAAAGAATTCAGCTAATGGAGTATTTAAACATTCTTGTACCCAAAATTAATCAATTTACAAAACACCTAGAGAAAACAAAATGGTAGTTTCATGCAAAATCATGCTTCGCAGTGCATCACTGGAGGGAAAATTGTGCCTTCTTTGTTCAATTTAAGGAGGAAACCATCAACTGTTCCTTTTCTTGCCTTTATGAGAAGTGGGGGATCTCCTCTGCAGATGTTTTACCCTCTGCCCGCCCTCCCCCCCACCCCATATCTCCCAACCTGTTTAGCTGCAGCCACCATTTCCCCAAGATGAATGGGTTTTCTGCTCCCACCCCAGGTGGGTCCATCCCTCCTCAGTGCAACACTGCACCAGGAGCAGAGTCAAGCCTTATCCATGGCTTCTGCAGCATGGAGGGTCCCCCAGGCAAGACCTACTTTCTTGCTCCCCTCCTGCCTCACTGGGACTAGAAATTGCTTCTCCTCAAATGTCCTTTTCTCAAGGTCCATACTTTCCCCACAGAGTTTAACAGATGGGTGCAGAGGAGTGATTTCGATCACTCCGGGCAGGTAGAGAAGGGAATGCTGCATCCACTCCTGGTAGCTGGGAAGGGTCTTTAGGAATCGGGCTATGGCTTAGGGTCAGCAGGAGAGGGAAGCAGCCCTGGAAAAGCTGCAGGTGTTGGGGTGCATGCAGGGACCCACCTGGTGCTGTGTGCTCCCTGCTCTTGGGAAGCCACCCTTGGTCTCCCTACAACCGCAGCTGGGGATTTTGGCTGCTCAAATTCAGGCTTCGTGCTGAATTTGGGATGTTGAGCAGGAAGTTTCGAGGGGTGGACTGCAGTGAAAGCGAGCTGCCATACCCAGGTGGGTCAGAAGAGACCCCTGCCAGCAGAAGGTGCCCAGCCACCTCTGCTGAGCGGGATCTCCCACATGTCCCCACTGCAGCCCTCAGAGAGGAAAATGAGAAAACCAGGTGACCTGCATCCACCCAGCAACAACCCTCTCTATCCTGGCCCCAAAGCCAACCCCTGGTTATCCCAAGACATGAGCAGGAGCCCAGACCAGCTGTGCCCATCCCACAAGCACTAGATTCACACGCACCCCTTTGCATTTTGGGCATCTGCCCAATGAAGACCTCTGCTGTCCACCTGAGCCTTGGTAGAGATGCCAAAGGTGCCCAGCAAGCAGCCCCCTGGCTTTTCCCAGGGTATCCGTGTTATCCCTCCCTTTCCATGCACCAAGAGCCAGGAGGGGCTGCTGCCTGCACCATCTGAAGCGCAGGGGCTGTGGGAACAACAGGCTTTGCTGCTGCTGGACACCTCCAGAAGAGCTGGTGGGTTGATTTATTACTGCTGTGCTTTGGGTCAAAGTCATATGCTCCCCAAACCATAATTATCTGCCATGCTAAAAAAAAAAATTAAAAATTCACTAAACAAAAGCACGTGGGCTGCCCCGACGCGATGCGCTTTGTGCGATTACTCAGCGCAGTGCGAGGGCTGGACCTCACAGGCCGGAGATGCTCACCATGTTCAACAGCACCAAATTCATCCACCCCAAATCTTCTGCCTTTTGTTTTAGCTCCCCAGGATGCCATCCTCAGAGAGAACCCCGGGATGCAGGAGGGCACTATTTCTCCGGGTGGTGGAATAAAAACCCATCCTTAGGAGCAACTTCCATCTTGGCTCCGTGGTGTTGTAAGGAAGGGTTGTTGTTACTGTTGCCTCTTCATCTGCCCTCGGCCCCCATCAGCCACCCGTGTCTGCTGCTGGCCAGATATGATTTGCTTCTCCTACTCACACACACGCCAGAAGTTAAGGCAATAACAGCAAAAATTTCCCCTCCTGCAACAGGACGTTGGGAAGCCCACGGCACTGGTAAATTAGCTGCTCGCAGTAAAACTGAATTTGGTTTCCTCTCCACAAAACCATGAAGATATTTATATATAATTTATCTTTCTAAGTTGTCATGTGGCAAAAGACCTCTCGCTGTGAGGCAAGCTTCTCTTCCTACTTAGAGAGAATTACGTGATTAAATAGAGACCTGAAAAGTTGTGAACAAGCATTGAAGAAGAAAAGGTTTCCTCTTAAAGCCTTAATGAAGTGGGTTCATTCCTCCTCCAACATCAACTTAGCCTTGTGTAGTTTGTTTTCACTCTGGTTAATCACTGACCAAAGCTGTAGTGCGGACCACCAGTTCCCAATAACCCATAAAAGGCAGATCAGAAGCTATTGTTCTTTTCTGTAGGGCTTAGCAGACAACAGCTGAATAAACCTGTTCAAAGTCAGAACAGTCAAGGAGGAACAGAAGCCCGGCCATCGGCTGCAGGGAATCCTGAAAAGGAAATTCATTTATTATGACATAATTGATAGCGTGCACGCATATATGCAGCGCAGACCTGGTGCAATCTTGGGCAATTAAATACAGAGCAATTAATGGGTTGCCATTAGAGACAGCATTGCTGTTGCAAAGGGGGAATTTGGGCCCACTTGCTGCCCGTGGGTGCTGGCACCTGGTGGGTGCTCCTGGCATCCCGTGACTGAGATTTGGGGAAAAAATCCTCCCATGGGGGAGAAGAAGAAATTCATGCAGCTGGGTCTTTTGAAATGACACCCCGTGAAACTATTAGAGCTGAGAGAGGTGTGGGAAGGTCTGGAATTTGCTGGGAAGAGGCTTAAGGTGGCAGCTCATGGTGAAGTATGAGGAAGTACAAATGCAGCCTTTGACAGCAGGCATGTTTTGCCTCATCATTTCATTTGGATTCGCAGCACTTGTGAACAGGCACGTGGGGTGCTTTGGCTCTAAGAGGGGTCCCTGGTGCCATATGAACTCAGCCCTCTCCTCCCACCACCTACCCGAAATGAAAGGTTTTTCAAGAACATAACTACCTTTTGAAATAAAGAATCATCAAGTAAAGCATCGAGATGGTGCTTTTGCCCCAAATTTGCTTCTGCCCCTTCTCGAAGCAGCAGGGCAAGAGCCTTACTGGAGGCTGTGCCCCAGTGGTTCACAGCAATGACTCCATCAGCCCTTTCTGTTCCAAGATGCTTCTCATCAAGCCACTTGCCGGGCAGAGGCCAGGTGAGAAAATAAGCCTACAACAACAAATTTAAAGGGCAAACAAACGCCACGACAAGCCCTGAGCAACCGCGCTGGTGATGACATGACAAGGATGGACATGTCCCCTCCAACACATGGAGGAAGGTCTAGTTCAGCCACCTCTTCCCCTCCCCAACAACTTGAAAGTGGCTCCCACCCTGCATCCCTGCCTCAGCACCTGCTCCCAGGGTGAGCTCTCATGCTTTTAAGAGGGGGGGAAACTTCTCATCTCTGTGCCCGAGAGAGGACATTCCCCACTATCTCCTCCCAGCCAGTCCCACCACCAGCCCTAGCACCAGGCTCCCTCCATCTGCTCCGGCAGCAACTTTTCCCCGCTGGGTGTCATTTCTATTCTCCACACTGCTGACAGCTAGTCCTGCCCAAGCGCCGTCCTCCGGTACGCCCGGGCGTGGGACGTGCCTGCCCCTGTGCAGCTCAATATCCACCACATGTACACTCAGCACCTTGTCTTTCAGCTGAGGCAGAAGAATTTCCAGCATCGCGGAGAGGCATCCAAAAATAAATAGCAGGACCCATCTCAGCAAGGCTTGAATGCTGGGCTCTGCTCTTCTCAGTGGGCGATACGCTGAGGTTAAGGGGACATTTATGATGCTTGACCACACAAAACTTGCAGTTGCAGTGAAAAATCATAGCCCCGAGGGGAAAAGCAAGCACCAGTGGGGCTGGGCAAAACCCCCAGGGAGTTATCCTGGGAGCATGTTTTGGAGGTCCCTTGGGAGAGACATGGCACTGCTTTGATCTTGGTGGGGGAAGGAATAAGTAGAAAGGTTCAGGGGAAAACCAGGAGGAGTCAAAGCAGCTTTTCTTCCCTTTTCTTGCCCGAGTGAAAGCAAAATAAATAAATGAAACGTGTTGGTAAAAATCAAGATTAAAGAATAATAAGCAGAGGCTGACGAAGAGCAACAAAGTCTTCGGCTGAAACAAGGANAGAGCGCAGCAAACTGAGTTTTAGACATCATTTTCTATTTTTCAGCAGTTTATTCCTCTCACCTGCGTGCTCCATGGGGAAACACTGATTGCTTTAATTCTAACATTTGGAGTGGAACCCATTCACGAAACTTTCTGGCTGTGTGATTCAAACGAGCCTTCTCTTTCCTCTTTTTGTTCTCACAAGAAAATCAATTCACTTGAAGAGCCTCTTAATCCCATTTTTGCAATCAACAATTGCCACTTGTATATCGCTCTAATAGATTAAGAAGTGGGATGATGCGGTTGTCTGGTCTAATTCAACCCTATTCAGGTAACTGCAGCCCGAGGCACTTTGTAGTGCCAAGTGTAGAGCTCTACAGGAAGACTTTTGCTATCATAATTTCCTGTGGAGCTATGCACTGCCCCCACTGAGTAGCCTGAATTACTTTGAATTAGGCCCGACAACCACAGAGAGCAGAAATCCAACAAGCAACAATAACCAAGTCTTTGAGCATGACTTGCATGGGTTATTTTCCCCCCACCCCTTTTTTTTTTTCCCTTTGCATTCGAACAGAAAGAAGGAATTTCAAAACACGCATCTATTTAAATGACAGCGACCTGCCATAAATCAAGTGGGAAACAAAAGGGGAAAACAGTTTAAGTGAGAGAGAAGTTGAAGTGGAGGAAAAATTAATCAAAACAGTTTTCAAAAAAAACTTCATCGTAAGAGCCTGTGAAAAAAAAATTCGGGCCTACAGCATCTCCATGGCAACAGAGAGCAAGCACATGTTGGATACCAAAATCATAAAAGGTTTGTTTTGCCGGGATGAAACAGAAACAGATGGATCCGTGGTTAGTTTTAGTTTAATTTGTTAAAACGTTTCAGGCAATTTATCAGCCGGTATGCCCAACTATTAAAGAAATACCTAAAAAAAAATAATGATAAAACCTGCACAAGCTTTACCAACAGTTCTGCAACACCCCCGCAAAAAAGCTGAGAAGTGCCAGAGGGGATTTAAAGCCACAAATATACAGCTTAAAACCCAGGTCTGACTTGAAAATTAGGCTGACGTCGCATCAGGTAAACCAGCCTAACGCTGCTTTTCAAATATGCGCTTCAATCGTAAAACCGTCTCTACAAAGGAGCAATTCTGTGTGCAGGGAAAAAAACCCAGCCCCGGCATATGTTAAATCGTTGTCTGGTTCCAAAGAGTGAATAAATTGGACAACACAGTTAAAAGTCCTGTGTCTTGAGGGGGTACAAGTTTAAAATGTTCTGGGTAGCAAAACTCTGATCTCAGAGGGGTGAAAAGAGGTTTCTTTCCTTTGCCCTTTTTTCTTTTTTACCCCTCATTTTTTTTTTATTTGTTATCATCCCTTAATTATTACCAACATGGCAAAAAATGAATTAAATCTAAATAAATATCGAAGGTTTCTCTTCTTAAGAGTTTCAATCGCTATTCCTACTCTTTTACCTTGCTGTGTTCAGAAAATAAAGAGAACAAAGCGGGAGCCCTACTGGTTCAAAACTAGCAGAACAGACAAACAACAGAGCACAACTGTTCCCTCATGCATGCCTGGGATTAGGATAAAAGCAGAAAAGACTTCTGAGAAAAAGAAAACAACAAAAGAAACAGGAGTGCTGACAAAACTTTTTTTCTTTCTATTGAGGCAAAAGAGAGAGAAAAAAGGAGCCCTGCTAATAAAAAAAAAGAAAGAAAGAAAGGGAAAAAAGAAAGGATAAAGAAAGATAGGAGAAGAAAGATTAACAAACAGAAGTAAAGGGTTTCACCTCCTGTTTTACTTTTTACTTTTAGCCCAATCTGGTCAGGGAAACAAGGCACAGGAGGAGAGCAGATCCCAACCCAGGGCGCCCGGAGGAGAGGACTGCGCTGCGCCGCCTGCTCTTTGGCTCCATCCCGGCTCTCCGGCCCCGCGGGCACAGCGCGGTGTCAGCCGGGCTCTGCCTTGCCTCTCCCCGCCGAGGAGCAGCTCAGCTTCATGCTTGGGTGCTCTTATACCCCAAGCTCTTTTAAATCAATTCTTAAGTTTAAAAAAACCCCAAAACACACACAACAGAATTGTTTCGAATGGCCCCCAAGGTCAAAACGGCAAACGGGGTGAGAATTTCGGATCTTATGAACTATAAACTCCAAACAAACAAGTTAGTCTAAGTTGACCAGTGTTGCAGTTGGAAGTCGGCACCGCTTCACTGGCAGCTGCAACTCACCCGAGAAACCCCAAACTGGGGCGTGCAACATGTTTGCATTGGGCCAAGACAGAACAAAGATTTTTCCCCAGAGTTTTTTTGGGTTTCAGCAAAATTGGCCCACTGAGGGCCCAAAGTGGTTCCTGGCATCTCAGGGGCATCAGAGGTGCCCATGGGACGGCTTGGTCCAGCACCAGCTGCCACACAGGAAGGGTCAGTACCCTGTCGCTGCATGTACCAGCTCACAGAAGGCTTACCTTTGTCCCAGATTCTCAAAAATCAGTCCAGATCTTGCAAATGGCAACTTACTGGCAGTCCCGTGATGCGGCTAGACACCTCGAGCTGCTCACAAAACCGCGGTTTCCTTTGCGGTATAACCAGATGTGCTCATCTGCATCGTCTACCGATTCATGAGCAGCAACGAGGAGACCAGCAGCCTTTGAACTGCCAAAAAGCAAAGGCTGCCCTCCCCCGTGTGCCCGCCCTGCTGTGGCCCCGGAGAGGGATGCTGCCACCTCCCTGGGAAAGGGACCAAGGCCTGCCCAAAACAGATGGCAAACGTGGAGCAGGAGGACCTCGAGCCCTGCCAGCTCCCGCACAGCCCCAAACTTCTCTCAGGAGGGGAAAGGCTGTAGTAAGGTGGTGTGCTAGACACGGTGCCGAGTCCTTGGGGATGCTGCAGCTCCCAGGTGGAGGCAAGCAGTGGGATTTCTGCTTTTCCTGGGATAAAAGTGTTTGGTCAATAGCAGGGTCCTCCGCAAACAAAGAGCAAGACAAGCACTTTGGGGTCTAAATGACTTCTTTGAGGTTGACTGGAGGTAAAACAAAAATGAGCAAACAAAAGAGTGAATTGAGGCTGCAGAGAAGCTGCTCTGAGCTGCTTCGCCCCTGCCCAAGACCATCTCGCTCGCACCAACAGAAAAGGGGCTGATGCTGTTCAAGTTCGAGTCAAAACTGAGCTTTTGGAGACAGTGGCTTTGCTCTGGGATATCCCAGTGAGAAGGCTCTGGTGAGTACATCACTTGGGATGAGCTGGTGCTTGTGGACCCTGGGGAAGCTAGCACAGAGCAGGAACACAGAGCCAACGTACCATCACAGCTGCTGGAGGAGTTTTGCCAGCAGAGTTGGTGACATGTTAGACAACATCTGATTATGCCTCCCAGTGCAGACCCCATGGACCCTCATCTCCCCAAAAAGACAGATGCACCAGGAGAGGCCACTTGGATCAACACAGCCTGTAAATCTACAGGATCCAAATCTCACGGGGGGCTGATGGAGCTGCTGGGTTACAAACAGACCTTTGGGGAACAGACATTTGCTGCTTCCCTCCTTCCCAGGTACACAAAATAAAGTCTTACATGAGGTGTTCAACCATGTACTATGAGGTCACATCCATTCGCAACACACAAGGATGCAATAAGGAAATAAAGGCTTTGGAGGTAAGCACATGTCCAAACGTAAATTGGCAGCATCAGAGGCTTAACCTCAGCCCTTCTTCCCAAAGCATAAAGGGCATGGTCTGCCCTCTATGACCATTTACACCAAACATTGTCCTCTAACTGTGTTACAGAAGTTGAGTACCTGGTACCAGAAATTCAGCCCAAAGCTACTACACTGATGATTCACCTGTTAGCAGCACAGGATCCCGACCCTGCAGAAGGAAACTTCAAAGCCTGCTGCTCTCAGGAGCCTCAGGCAGAGCTGTGCCAGCCTGACCCCGGCCCTCTCCAGAAGCGAGCACCCCAGGGTGCCCAGCCCTGGTCTGGAGGGATGGCACTCATCCCAGATTAGCCCAGCTGGCCACTGGTTGTCACTGTTGCACCATTAAAATTGAGCTATGTCCAGTTGATCCCAGCTGTACATAAGGTAGTCTTTAATGGCAGGAGCTCAAAAACATTCCTGGGAACATGGTGGTATTTACACTCTTCAGTTGTGATGCTGGAGTGTCTTGAACTGATCTTAACATACAACACCAAAGACACCAATGGGCACGACCTCCATTGCAGCGTCCATCTCTTACCATGGGTGTATCTGGCTCCTAAGGTTTCTCCTAACATAAGGAAATCTCACACGTGTGATGACAACAGTAAGCCTTACAGAAGTCACCTAAACTTTGCAAGCTGCTCCATCCATGCAGGCCTGCTGTGTTCCTCACCAACACTGTGGAGAGCACTTTCCCCTCTGCACCTGCTGCTCCATTCTCTTCTCTCCTCTTGCCCTGCTCTGACTCCAGCTCCTGGGATAACAATGTCCCATCCAGAATAATTCCTCCAAAACCAGCAAGACTGAAACCCTAATCACAAAACCATCTGTAAGCACCAAATCCAACCCACTCAGCTGTACATACCCCATTGCTGACCTGTAGCACCTGTGCTCATGGTTTCTCACCAGCTTTCTTATCTTCTGAACTTTTCTACACCCCCATCTCCTGCCTGCATCTTTCTGGTGGGGTGATCATGTGTGCAGTGCCTGTCCCCAAGGTGGGAGCTGTCAGAGGACCAACGCCCCTGTGGGATGCACCAAGATGGGACTGGGTTTTAAGGAGTGGGGAAAGAGTGGAATAACTCTTAGGGATTTAGAACAAGTGAAAATAATTGCTTGCAGTCACCTTTTTAAGTTTGGTCCAATGGAAAGGCTTAGCTCTCAGAAGCGTCGCTGCATCGCATCCTGTTTAGAGACACAGTTAAACTCACACCATTTCTACAATAAAATTAACCGCTGGCAGATACCCAAATAGCAAGATTCAAAGGTGATGATAATGATTAAGAGTCACTATTCCCTCTGCATGGTCCAAAACCTCAGTCTCTTTAGAAAAGCTGGTAATTCCTTTTCCGATAGCAGATTATGTTCTGTCGTACTTCACTCACACGCACTGAACGCAGGCATGTGTTTGTTTTTTCAAAGACTCTCCAAGGGCTTTTTCTCCATTCACACCAGATTCCTCAGACTCTAGGCAACTCAAGGAGGAGTAACAACTATCCTGCTGTAATTAAAAAAAAAAAAAAAGAATAGAAATCAACTTGCAAAGTTATTTTTACAGGAGTTATCTTTTCTTGCAATGTTCTGCTTTGCTGAACTACACAACTTACGAACAGCTTTCAAAAAGCAGGTGAGACAACTAGAGCAATCTCACTGAAAAGTAAATATGAAGACCAAACCCTGAGACTTCCCCCCTCATTAGAACTAGTCCACAGAAAAAAGAGGGAATAAAAAGACTATAAAAAAAAAATAAAAAAATCCCATGTCAAACACCCCAAGTGTGAGATATTTGGTCTTTGAAATGTCTGGGATCTAGTCTGCTGGATACTTAATACACACACATTTGCAGCCCTCTCTGCTGCTGGAGGTGTTCCAGGTTTCCCTGCTGGCAGGGCCCCGGTTGAGCTTGCAGAGTCTGACGTTGGTGGGAGCATGTTCCTGCAACACCCACCCCGTGGGGTGCATTACCCTGGGAGTGGGACCGCAGCCTGGTCCTCCCCAACCAAAAACACTAGGAGACGGAGAGAGGTGTACAAAGCAGTAACAGCAGAGAAAGCGGATGAGACACAAGCAAGACTAGAAAGAAGAAAAGACAACGTATCACAGCAACGGCTGTGCACAGAAGGGTACGTCCCATTAGGTGATGACGTGGTTGGAGAGAATGTATTGACGCCGTGATGCTGGCCATCATTAGTGCATCATTAAAGCTGTTCCTGTTCGTCAAAAGCACAAGCATGTGCTTAACTGTAACAGAAGGCTCAGTTCCCCTCGGTGGCCGGGGTGCTCAAGCACATGCTGAACTGCTTTGCTGCTTCTGCCCTGTCGGATGGGTAGCTCTGGTCTGGGATTTCTGCAGGGAAAGGCCCCCATCAGCATCTAAGCAGGATAAAATCCTGAAAACTCATCCCATAGCCCACACAAATTTTGCTCAGTAAATCTACCTTTTTGCCTGGATTTCCCCAAGAAACCAAATCATCTCAGTGACTCATCTCCTGGCTTTTTAATCCAGTATTCAAATCACACGCACAAAATCATCTATAACTATCAAGATTAATTATGTAATCAAGTCTCATTTGGGTAAGATACCATCTTGCTTGTACTAATATTTGATTTCTATTACAAGTTCCTCATGCTGTTAAAACCTTCCCCTCCGGACTAGTCCGTAACATTTGCTGCTGAGGATGTACATAGGATGGAGATGAGGATGGAAAACACCAAAACCCCACATAGAGGCAAAACTTAGATAATTATTTAGTGCATTTACATAGAGATAATTCCAGTTTTACAGTGGGCTAAACCACTGGACTATGTGCAGAATTAATCTGGCGTAATGAAGATAATTTTTTGGGCTTACATATCTCTTTTACAGCCAGATGCCAAGGACCAGAAAGGTTTTCAGACAGCAGCATCGCTGCTTGGCTGGCAGCTCATTAGCAACCAAGCGCTTGTTTCGGCAATGCTGATGCAGCTACAAGTATTGCATGAACTCCTATTAGGTGATCTGGGCTTGATGCCACACACTTCTTTAATAGCAGTTGTGTTTTTTGGGGCAAACAAATTTTATTCCTTTCATGTTCAAATATGAAACACTTTCATGCCACATAAAATTATGTTAAAATGCCCAAACTTACACACTGAAGTTTATTTTCACCAGAGAGGCATCAGACATGTATAGATAAAATGGAAGGATATTTCTGAGTTGTATATTATAAAATGTTCATTGAAGTCAAACAGAGTGGCTTTCACTGACTTCAGCAGACACTGGATGAGATCTTTGAAGATCAAAGGGTGCAATTATATCTTACTTGCTGCTGTGAATCTGAGTCTTAAGCAAATTATTCTGTTGGTCTCTTTTTTCCTTTTTTTTTTTTTTCCTTCAGAGAATAGCTTGTTCTGAAAAGAAAGGATAGCTTTGGGATTGGAAGCCTGCAAGAAGCACACACCCCCCACCCCACCCCCAAAAAAAAGAGTTGCTATGCCCCCAAAAGACATCTCAGATACCTGCCATGCTCCTTTAGGTGGGAAAACTTATCCTTAGAGCTGTATTGAAGCTGGCAAGCCCCTGGAAAAATAGGTTTTGCATACAAGCATGCCCAGCCCCTCTCCACCATCAGAGACTTGTGCAGTAAGTGGCATCCCTGGCACCCACCCAGCCTGGGGACATCACAGCCACCAGGCGCCCACAAGGTGCGAGCTGTTCACCAAGAGCAGCGGAGGTTGGAGGTGCATCAAGGCCTGTCATCCTCGTGGCAAACAGTGGGTGCTCTTTATTTTTAAAATGCGGGGGTAATCAGCAGGAGGAGGCACTTGCCCTGGGATGGTGCAGGTTACAATTAAGAGCTGCTGATTTTCCAGAGGACTGGAAGCACCGAGTGACACCCACAGCCTGAATTACACCAGGGCCAGACTGAGTGCCAAGGACTCCTCTGCTCTTGCAGCCCAGCAGTAGGCAGGGTGGACCCTTGATTTCTGCTTATTACCTGAATTACCCACTCATTGCACTTACATGAAGGGAGACCAGAAGCATGCAATTATTTAGTTCATCAACTAATCCCTTCCCATCCAAGTTTCCACTTGGCTTCATTTATCATGCAATTTTCTGATAGACCTTACACACAGCTGAGTGTTTCTCCTCTCAAGGCAACTGGCCACCACTGGCCTGAAAGCACAGCTCATTCCTCCAGCAGTGGAGAAATGCAGTCTCGTATAGACTGGCTACAGGCTGGGGACACGGCAGTTGATAAATCCTCCGCAAAATGCAATTCCACAGCTGAGGTACACAGGCATGGCGAGGCATGGGGAAGGTGTGGACTCGTCCGAGTACCTTGTTTTGTACTTGCCTGCTGTGATCTAACAGAAAAGCCAAAACTGCTTTTGTGCTTTCCAGAGTTTGGATGGCTCCAGACCTCCAGCTGCCTTGGCCAGTTGCCACCTCCAATTTCCACTTGACCGTATGACCATCTCTGGGTAGCTGTTTGGTGCATCCCCATAAAAATCCCTGCAGTCAGAGGTCTGAACCAACCCAGCTCCCAGGGGACCTCACTGGACACGGGCTAAGGACCTGAGCACCCGCCAGGGCAACGGCCATTTTTAAACCAGTCACAAGCAGTATTAGTCTGAATTTCAGCTCCCTTGAGCAAATCTAGTGTCTGGATAGTTAGCTAAAACTCAGCTGAGCCTCCTGCACTTCATCCCTCCCTCCTCACTTGCTTGCCCCCATCCCAACTCAACCTCCTCTCCTACTCCCACATCCCACCCTAGCCATCCCTCTGTCTGCAGCCACATGTGTCCCAGGGATGCAGCCAGCAGCTGTTTCCCCGCCAGACACACCGAGCACTTCGCCACCCTTGAGAGCCGCAGTGGTTTTTCACTCAGACGACACTGTCACCAGCAGAGCTAAGCAAGAACTGCAGCTTCAGCAACAGCAACTCCCTCGGTGCACAGAGACAAAGCCGGAGCCTTTAAGGAGCTTTCAGTGCTCAAACAGAAACTTTCACCCATCCCAGAGAAGCAATAGCTGTGCACAGGGATTGTCCCCTGCTGGGTTCAACTTGGGGACGCAGTGCCACCTCCCCACTGGGCACCCTGCAAGCAGTGCCAGCACAAGCATCCCAACTGCAGGGCAGGAGGAACCCAGAAATCCCACCTTGGGCAAAGATAGACAACAGAATCCCTATATTGCAATAAACCAGTATTTTCCCAAAAAACCCAAGGACTGCTATCAGGCAATTCCCAGTAACCAGCCCTTGCCGCTGCTGGCCCTCACCTTACCCACACAGCGGCAACCAACCATTCCTAAACATGGCTGGTGATCAAGTGCAAGTCACTGACAAACAGATCAAATTAGGCAGGATTAATTAATTAATGTCTGTAAAGCAGTTTGAAAAGGACAAGGATTTGTAGTTGCTATGTGTTGTTCTCCAGCGCACCTTCAAGGTCACTCCATGGAAAGCCACCACACCATCCCCTTTCCCTCCTGTGGGTACTCCTGGGGATAGCAGCCAAGCTGGGGCTGGGAGGGCTCCAGGGGCACCGTACCATCCCCTTGCCCAGCCACCCCCACAGCTGTTTAAACCCAAGCAGGGAGAGCAGAGCCCCGGAGATGCTGATTTTATTCCCCACAATGCTCATTCATCCCCACGTGCCTTCCTCGCTCCTGAGCCTGGGAACTGTGATTCACCTGCACCCCAGCTGATGGCAGACAGAAATAAATGAAATTTGCATTTATATAGCACTCTCCATCCACCAGCATCTCAATGCTTTGATTTTAAANCAAAAAACCCAAAACCCATAGCAGAGATGAAAACTGGCTCTTCACAGTCCCCCCGCTCCTCACAGAGCCCTTTGCCTTTGCTTTCCCACACACACTCACCTTCCACCTGCAGCTGGAAACACTTAAATTTAAAGTGCAGCCTGTATCGAAATATAGCCCAAATCTCTCCCTGTGCTAGCAATCAAACCCTGAGCTAGCAAACCTTCTGGGAGGAGCGCAGACAAAAAGTGTTCTTCTAAACAAGGAACTATAGTAAATTATTGCAATAGTGCGACACCAGTTGCAGCGGAACCACCTCCCCCATCCCACCTCGGACAGCCCCAGGGCCAGCTGCTTGTTTGACAGCAAGATTTTAAACAGATAAAATGGCAAAGATTAGTATAATTAGCCCCAAAGTAAAGAGTTCCCGTTTAAGTGTGTTTTACTGCCATGTGCCTGAACACTTTTCTAGACCGAGCTCGAACCTCTCCTTTCCGCCGGCAGGAACGCCCCAGTTTGTATGTATTCATTAAAATCCTGTCCTAATTGCTCCCTCATCAGCTATGAATCTTAAGAAGCTTAACTGCTAAGTGCTTAAATTGTGTTTACTGACAGAAAATAGAATATTCGCTAATGACTAGATGGTGATGAGTCAGGATTATTGCGGAGGTCTCACACCTAAGGCTTTGGAGATGAGGCAGTAATGCTTGTGCTGGGATTTTTGTCCTTAAAGATGAAAGATGGAGTTTTTCCGGACTGTACAGCACAAAACACAAGCCTGCACGGCTGCTGCAGCCCCGGCTGGAACGGCGACCTGCACCCCTAAAAGCATCTTCCCAAGGCACCTACCTGCAGGGACAGAGTCGCCAGCAGCTCAACACAGGGTCCTCCCAGTTTGACACCACTTCTCCCATTTCTGGACGATGGGCACCCCAATGAGCTCAGTTTTTAAGGTTTAACCCAATAGAAACTCACTACTGAACACAAATATTAGCTTCATATTTATTTATTTTTTTAAAAAACGTCCTATTCCCTGGCTTTTGCTTGGCAGCGGCGGCTGCTGTGGGGCAGCCCTGAGTCAAGTAGTTGATATATTTATGAAGTCTTAACTCCCAAAAATATTGCCAGCAGCAGGCCATAATTCTCTGACATGTGACCTATGGTTTTTAAATACTGACCTGAACAGACTGGCTACTGGGAATAGATGCGTTTTTTTCCTTCCCAAGTTCTCCTCCGAGACATATTTACTGAAATACTTTATTACCTCATCACTGAGCATAATTTAAAACTGCAGTTAAGCACTCAGCATTTAAGTAAAAGCATGCATCATTCTGACAGTGTTTGGTTGCGAGGGTATAAAAATTTCACAAATATTAGCCCCAAAATTTCTTAAAATTCCTGGCTATTAGCTCTGCAAAAACTCTCTGCTTTGACACGTTCACCGACATGCATTTCGAAGCTTTAGCTTCAGCCTTCTGCATTTCAAGGTAACTGTTGTGGATTGGCAAAATGTGTGAATTTAATTAGTGTAATCTAAACAAAAGAAGCATTTCAGGGCTGCTTTAATCCATATGAGACCAATATGTTGATTTGTCAATGTGAATTTAATTAGTGTCTTCGAGTCTAAACTCCAACTCCCCCTTCTTTTATCTAATTATCACATTTATAAAAAACATTATCACATATTCGTTGGCCTAACTGTTTTGCCACGCAGTCAGACTGAAGTCCCAGAGCCAACGTGCACTTCTAATAAGCTCAATATGTTTCGAGAGCACCACGCACAACTCAATAGCATCCCATACAGCATCTGCACACTTCCCCTTGAGAGGCCGAGGAGAACTCGGCCATCATTGTCTCTTTTCCCCATCCTTTGCCATGCAAAGAAAGTGAGATCCTTCTGGTGTAACCATCGGTGAAATGCATCAATTACACACCATTCCGGGGACAGCCACCACGAAGCATTCACTTATATATGACTAATTGAGCAGAGAACAATTGCTATTCATTTCACAAGTGGTTCCCAAGGGCTGCGAGGGGGCAGGGGGGACTGCGTCAATTCACCCTTCATCAAGTAAACATTCAAGTCATAAGCACGACCCAAATCTCTCTGGGGGGGTTAAAGATGTTCTCATCTCTCCCTACAGCCCATGTTGGTGAGACGCAGGGAGGCGGTTCCCAAGACCAGTGCTGCAGCTGGAAGCAGGGTGCCGTGCCCCAGGGAGAGCGGGCAGCAGGAGCCAAGGGCACAGCTGGGCTCACGCCACGACCCTGGCAAAGCCCTCCCCATCCAGGGACCTGCAAGGGAGCCCCGGGGCGAGGTGCTGTACGTCCAACTCAGCCAGCAGCAGGGAAGCCTCTTCCACGCAGAGGGAGATCCCACCTGGCCACCCTGACACCCCAAGAATGCTGCACCCACCCTCCGTTTCTCTACAAGCCAAGGGGCACCAGGCTTAAAAAAAAATCCTTTCTGTCACTTGCCAGAAGTCCCCAGCCTTTGGGTTTTAAGATGAGCAGAGAGACTTGCATTACAGTGAGAAAAAAACCCACGTAGCTGGACAAACTCTCCTGCTGGAGCCATGCAAGGCATGGGCAATGGTTACGTACCTGCACTAGAAGCTATGAATTCATTCTCATGGCTCCAACAGCACTCCGATGTGCCATCCCCTAAAGAAAAGAAATCCTGCTGCAGGTTCTTTTGCAGGGAGCGCAGGACGTTAAAAGTTTAGGCCCAGATATTGTTTTTCTTTTAAAGTTAGGCAGATTTCCCTAAACACAACCCATTGTAGGTCCTCCCAGACAGATAGGTGATCGGTGATCCCAGATCATTTTGTTCCCCTTCACATTAGAAATGACGAAAGATGCTGAATTTTCCCCCTTTCCCCAACATAAGCTAAAAATCCAATGGCAAGGTCCAAGGCTGGATTTCAAGAGGAAAACCAGCCCTCTTCAATGCAGCAGCACCCAGGTCATTCCGCTGCCCGTTCTCCTTAGGCAAGGCAGCAAGATACACCACTGCAACACGCCAAGTTATTTTTCTTCCACATATAATCACTGCATTTGAAGATAAACTGGCCTTCTCACTTACTCCATTTGTGATTATCAGGCAGTTTGGCTAAGAGATACTGTCAGGGCACTTAATGACTGAGCTATTGAAGAAAATAGCATGAGTCTTTACAAGAGCACTTGGATCAGGCTTCTGCTCAGAAATGGGCAGACAGCTCTGCTAGAAGAGCAAAATCTGTGAAATGCTCTTTACCGCACTTTAAAAACTAAAATACTGCCTGGATTGGTGTCTGTATGAGGTGCTTGGTTATCTTGCCTGTGCTACCAGCAGAGATTCAGTCTATGCCACAGAAGGAGAGGAGCTGAGCTAATGGAGGGGAACGGCACACCCACCTCAGAGACCAGGTGTTGGAAATCAGAGGAGAAAACTTGAGAAAACTGGTCTGGGAAAGTTATCTAGGCCAAAATTCCTTGAAAGTCTTGACCCGCGGAGGATTGAGGAGCTGTTGCCCTCTAGAGATCTTGCCTCAAGCACGTGGTCCTTGTGAATTTGGTCTCCTTTAAGTCAGCCTGGGCAAAGGGATAGGACAGAAACAGGGATTTTTGGGAGCTCACTTACACAGCTGGTACAAAGAGCAAAAGGATAATCTCACTTTGGATGGTGAGAAAGAGTTAGGGAAGCATCCCAGCAAAGCCAGATTCAACCGACAAACAGCCAAACCACTACAAAGCTTTCTGGAAAACAAGGAAATTCCAGGGCAAGGCCAGTGCTGGGAGCAGGAGAGCCGTGCAGCCAGCCACCTCCTTCACCAACTGAGCCCAAGTTGCCCAACAGCTAGCTTGAGGAGCAGGTGTCAGAAATCACAGGAAATGGAGCTAGAAGAGACGCCCTAGTCCATTCACCCCCATTCGAGACAGATTGTATAAGCCTGCACATCTGCAAACACACTTACCGTGCTGTTCTCAAACCCTCCGGTGCCAGAGATGCCCTGGGCAATCGCATCCCTGGTGACTCCTTACATCTCGGAAGGGTTTCTGAGCATGAAGCCTACTCATTCCTACTGCAGCCCAAAGCCCTGACTTCTTGCTTTAGCCCAAGCAGATACGGGGAACAAGTTACTCATGCTCCCTGCAGCAGTTTTGGGTATTTGACTGCTACATGTTTCCTCCTGCGTGTGTACGAGATGGAGTGGCAGGAGAGAGGGAATCTCCATCAGCGAGAGCCAATCTTTGTCATGCAAAAAGATGAAATTCTGATTTTTGGCAAAAGTGAATTTTCATTAATTCCCCCAGCTGGAGGTTCACCATTTTCCAGAGGAATCTGGCCATTTTCCCAGTGTGCAAAGCCTCTGTGGGTTAGCACCAGCAGGGTTTCATTTTCACAAGATCAGCCTCCAAATATGCAATACAGCCTATTGTCTATATACAGTACGAGCACAGCTCAAGCCACCTGATCAGAGCCTGGTTTCCTGGCATTTACTTTCCCCATCTGTTGACTTTTAGCATAAATTGAAGCACGAGTGCCTACTAACACTAGTCTCGCATTCGAACGTGCTCACGAAGCCATAATCTAACATGCAGAGCATATTGGACCGAGTTCAGTTTGTGTGAAACGCAAGGCACATCCCCAAGACAGAACTGGAATTGCTTTGAGGGCGTGTTCTTTGCCCAGACCACTCTCTGCTGCACATGCATCTGCTGTAGACCTTTTTGGAAAGAAAGAAATGCACGTAAATGGGAGCTTCCCTCAGGCTAACTCTGATCCTGCTTCATTTCTCATCCGACCCCTGAACACATGCCAAATAAGCTCGGAGAAATTGAGGCCGTTATGTGGCAGACACAGTTTTGAATGATGATCTCCCAAATTTCCTTGCACGTTAACGACTTGGAGGAGCGAAGGAGTGACGCAGCTCTGCGCAGCAGGGTGGCTCCCCGCAAAGCTGTGCACCATCCTAAAACCAGGCCGGTGTTTCCAAGATGACCATGGCTTTTGCAACCTCCAAGGATCCTCTCCACCCAAGGGCTGCAGTAAACCTGAGCTTCTGCACCTCTGCTGTGAAGACAGGCTGAGAGAGTTGGGGTTGCTCAGCCTGGAGAAGGCTCTGGGGAGACTTTAGAGCCCCTTCCAGTCCCTAAAGGAGCTCCAGGAAAGCTGGGGAGGGACCCTTGATCAGGGAGTGGAGCCATAGGACGAGGGGGAACAGTTTTAAACTGAAAGAGGGGAGACTTAGATGAGATATTGGGAAGAAATTCTTTACTGCATGGAGGTAGCAAGACACTGGAACAGAGAATAAATTGTGTATGCCCCATCCCTGCAGGTGTTCAAGGCCAGGCTGGACAAGGCTTTGAGCAACCTGGTCTAGTGGGAGGTGTTCCTGCCCATGGCAGGGGGTTGGGTCTAGATGATCTTTAAGGTCCCATCCAACCCAAACCATTCTATGATTCTATGATTCTGCACCAGGTGAAAAAGCAACCCTCCTAAAAATGCAACGAATGGGTACAGAAACCAAAGCTAACATTTCACCATCAGTCATTTCCAAAGGACCCTCTCTAAGCATTGCTGTTCAGCATTGTCTCGGAAAACTGGGACTCTGAGGAGTTGGGGTTTGTCCTCTGCCCTTGACAATTTCCTTTCACTATTCTGCCCTGTGTCACAGCCCCACGGAGCGGGGACCCTTGCGTGCCACCACGCAGCCTCAGGGATTGCCATGCTCATCCTGGACCTGGGTTTCTAAAGGTCAGTTTCCCCGTAGCCCGGGCAAGGAGGGATCATGCTGATTAGGTGCTGATTTTGGTAAGCTTCTTAGACCCAACCCACGAGGCTTTTCTGGATTTGTGTGCCTGTAATTTCAATAAAGGAGCTTCTTCCATATGTGCACCTCCTCAGCATCTTGGTTTGCCTTCATCTCTTTGATTCATCCTTAAAAACAGCCATAAAGGCTTGCTTCACATTTCATCCTCTATTTCTCAGAAAGGCCTTCCAAGGACAGAGAGGCACCAGGTCTCTTCTCGGGGATGGGCAGGGCAGAGCATGACTGCGCTGATGGAGTTGGTGCATCCATGTATCTTGACTTGGTAATATGTCTAATATTGCTCCAAGGGTAGCCTCTGGGCCCTGCCCTTTGAACATCCAAGGAGCAACACTACACTCTTGATGGGTCCTGTTCAGGATGTTTTGCTTTGCTTTCTCCATTCCCAAGAAAACATGCTATTTTCTACTTTATATTCCTTGGCAATCTCAGACAAGGCGTTACCTACATTCCTGTATGTAGACAACAGACAAAACTCCTTTTGAGCCCAAGTCTCCATTCATCTCCTCCTTCCTCCAGTGCCACATGCCCATTTTGTCCTCCCTCAGTGTTGCACATGTGCGAGCAGTGGGCAGGAGCAGGAGAAGTTTAGCAGGCACGAGACAAACAGGCAATGTGGAGCTCAGCAGGAGGGCTGCAAGCAGGGCTGACGCAGCATGGTCCCAGGAGAGCCACAGCACAGCGATGGTATCATCTGGCAGCTCCTGCTGCTGGCCAGCCCCAACCCACCGCCAGAGACGTGCAGCCAGCGGAAGAGAAAAGCAACTCAAATCATCTGCCCTCCATGCCATCATGCACCCATCCAACACCCTTCCTCGCTGGGACGTCTGAAGAGTCCAGCTGAAACGGTGCTCTCCTGCCTGGCCCCAGCCCAGGCAGCCACAGGAGGAGTCCAAGCCCCAACAACTCCCCTGTGTCCAGTTCCCACCGCTACTTGCTCCTTCTGTGGGAGCCCCCTGCTCAGCAAAACACCCCTGGAAACACCAGCTTTGCAAAGAGGGTGTCAAGGCATCCCCAACATCCCAGCAGCCACTGCCAGGAACAGATATGCCTCTTTTTTTTTTTTTTAATTTTATTTCCTCCCTATCAAGTTGCATCATGGATTGCATAAACCGTGAGCTGCCAAGAGGTCCAGGGACAGATCTGGCACCATGAGGGGCTGCTGGGGAGGAAAGCCTGCAACACATGGACAATGGTGGTGATTGCATCCATGAGCCGACTCTGTAGCACTCCCAGGGCTGGGGCAGATGAAGGAGCCTGAAGGGAGCAGGAGCATCCCCAGATGATAACAACTATCCACGAGAGACCCCTCTCCTCCCTCCCCTGCTCCTGCCCAGGTCCCTGCTCAAACCCTAAGCATTCAGGCATTT
>VYXH01007820.1:121581-153738 GCA_013397275.1 Burhinus bistriatus
TTTTCTAGGAGACATTTCACACTAAAGCTGGAGCAAAAGCAAAAGGCATAGGTGCCCCCCATCTCCCAAGGCCCTGTCTGGCAGGGCAGCAGCACAGGCAGCTGCCTGCTCCTGGCACGAGGCCCCCAAGGACCGGATGTCATTCCTCCAGGGAATGGCGCTTTGGCAGAGAACACCCCATTCCTCAGAGGAGGAACAAAAGGAAGTTGGTTTGAATGGCGGCACCAACATCTCCCTATATAGCTGTGTGCTGTTCTCACCACACGCAGCCCCTGCCCGCCCTGTGCTGCATGACAGCCACGGTCAGGGGCTCGCCAGGAGCGTGCTGCAGGGCATCATGGCAAGCCGGGAGAAAGCTTGGCAGGTCAGGGCTGTTTCCCATCCCCACGCCAGGGTGCTTTGCAGACACCAGCCCTGCTTCCACCAGGAGCTCTGCAAACGTTCACCAAGTCCTGAGAGAGCCTCCACATGGACACTGCCCCACCAAAGGCTGGGCCCAGCTTGACTAAGCATCTCTCCAGGCACAGAGCAAAGGGCTTTTTGACCTCCCTGTGCCCAGGGCAGCTCCCAGCTCCCCACAGACAGGGGCTCAGCTCTCCCCATCAGCACAGACCACATCTGGAAACAGCCGCTGCTTTGCAACGCCAGGAGATTCCTCACCCTGGGGAGGTCTGCAAGCTGTGCAAGACTAGCACTGGGGGCACGCACCACTCCTGCCCCTTGCCAAACTTCTCCACTTAAGAAAAAAGAAATTCACCTCTCAAAGCAACAGCAATTGCTAAGCAGTCCATTTAGCACCATCATTAACTGAGCCAAATGGCTCAGTCTCTCCTGGGCAGAGAAGTGCACGGGATATGGCAGAGGGCAAGACTCATTAGCCTTTACGTTATTTACTTTGTGTTGCACAGCAGAAAAACCTCAGTAAGTTGGCAGTCATTGACCCTGGGAAGCAGTTTTTAACTCTAAAAACTAAGGAAAAAAAAAATTTCCAGACATGAATGGAAGTAGGCTTGGTCACTCTCCAGGTGATGCAGACCCAGAGGTGCAGCCACCACTTCCGCCCATCAGAGAAAGCCCCATCGCCTGCTACAAGCAAGGGAGGGAATCAACCATGCACAGCCCAGAGGGAAATCCCAAAATGCCCATGGGCACTGGCTCCTGCAAGATGGCAAATCATCCCCCAAAGCGTAAGACCCCAATGTCCTTGTCAAGCTAAGCTTCCTCTCATAACGCCAGAAGAGAGCAAGGGTCTGCTGCCGGCTCAGGTCACGGGAGCTACCCAGCTAGGGTGGGATGGGAATGCAGCTCCATGGTCTGACCCCAGCACCGGAGGTGCTGTCGCTCCATCTCACTTACAGAACAGAGAGGAAACCATTGTTGACTTGACTTCCCCCAACAAATGGTTTCAGTTTTGGAACTTGTTCATGTTCACCACCTTTCTAACAGTAAACCACACACCAAGGCTTCAGTTGCTAAAGTGGGTTTGTTTGTGTGGTTGGGTTTTTTTTTTTGGGGTTTTTTTTTTTTTTTTTTTTTTTTTTTTTTTTTTTTTTTTTTTTTTTTTTTGTTTTGTTTTGTTTTTNTTTTTTTTTTTTTTTTTAAGGTGAAGCCATAAATTCCCCCCTCCTTTGAGTTTCCCTTGTGCTGTTGCTGGGGCCCACCTCTGAGGAGAGCTCTGCAAGAGCTGCAGTGTTCAAGCCAGCGGGCTCGCCAAGCCAGGGCAGGAAAGGGTTTGCTAGTGTAAGATGGGGGGGGGGGGAAATGGTTCCATGTTACACCACCCCAGACCTCCTCAGCTAGAAAAAAGCCCCATATTCACTAACTCATCTCAAGGTGGGTGCTTTCCATTCCACAACCCATCGTGACAGCTATGGGCACCACAGCCCATGCCGAGGTGTGCAGACAAACCTGGCAGATGAAGGAAATTTTCACCTCCAAATCCACCCACTTGAGTGGGAATCTTCCCACAGACTACAGAAGGCTCTGGAGGAGGCTCTGGCTGTCAAGAGCAGTTGGATTTAGTTGCATCATTACCTCCAAGTGCATCCACTGCTTTTATTAGTTATTTTTGCTGTGCAGCGCTTCACCTGGACAGCCACTTGCACCTTACTGCGTGCAACCTCTAGCCCATGTAGGAGAGTAACGGCATCATGGCTTAGGAAGTACTTACACTGCAGGGGATCTAGCTGAGTATTTATGCTGCAGCCTTCAGTGTAAGTCACATAAGCCTAATATTTCTCAGTAAATCCACTCTCTGCCAAAAAGAAAACACCGCAGCAAAACTGGATTTGTTCCCAGCTCTGTCCTTTCCTACCCCAGCAGGCAGCTCTGGCTTCTCATGGCTATCAGACACATGCCCTGAAGAGGAAACCTCACCAGCACAAAGTCTCAGTGGGAATACAGTCCAAGCTGGCCACCAGCTCAGGGACTGCTCTCTGCCACCTCCGTACCGTATCTGCAGCATGGCATGCCCCTTCCCACTCCAAACCACCCCGGGCTGTGGCTGTCCCACACACCTGGGAGTGACTCCACCACCCACCAGATGCAAGTCCCATCCCTGTCTAGCACTGCATGGTCAGAAATAGAGCAAGGTCCATGCCTAGGTTGAGTTCTGCATGCCATGGCTGTCTCCCATCAGCAGTCCCATGCAAAACACACTGCCTAGTTGTCACCTCCAAGGATCCCAAGTGCTGGCCCAGTCTTGGGAAAGATGCTGCAAGTTTTGGTCAAGGGCATCTGTGTTACCCTACTATGGATACAATATTTGGAGTCTGACATAACACTCGATTCCAGCAGAGTAAGGCTGTGTCCTCCTCCAAGCACAGGTAAATATTGCACACTTTTGAAATACAAAGTACAGCATCTCATCCTCAAGGTTGGCATTTTTTAAAATGGTACAGTGAGCCGATAGGCATTATGGACATGTCATAACAATCATCAAGGCTAAGAATTCAAAGTCAAACGAGTTGCTAGCAATCCAGGTGAAAACCCTTTCAAAGAGCGGTCTTGTTGCAGCAGCATCTTTCCACTACCGCATGGAAAGAGGCAGCTGGTGGGCACAGAACCGAATAACTCACGTACTTGAGAAAGTGCCTTTGCACACATAGCGTGCGGAGAACCCGAGCTCCTGGAAAAGCTTGCTTCAGTCAGACAAATCAGACTTATAAACTTGTCCTTTTTGGGAAGGAGGGAGCACGGGGAGGGGGTTAACGGCTGCTTTATTGCATTAGGCAGTATCTTCATTAAGGCAGAGAAGAGTAACAGAGGGGAATGTGCATGTAGCGTGACTTCTTTGCTAGAACCCCACAAACCGCCAACTGGCAGCTCCTTGGCTCCCGGCCACCCAAATCCAAGAGACCATCTGGCAACTGGTTCAGTTATCCCTCCCCAATTAACAGATGTACACTAGATGGTGTGGGAACAGCATTTTACAGAAGCAATTAGTTTAATCCTTGGCTAAACAGTTTAAATTCCAAGCCATTTGGAAAGAAAAAAAAAAAAGGAAAAGAAAAACCCAAAAAACAAACCAACTCACTTCCAATTCAGAGAGAATAACTAATGAAAAGCCAATTCTGGTGGTTTCACCACCAATGTGTGCCCATGGGGCTTGTTCCTATTCCCAACTCCATGTGCCAGACACCAGAAAACTGCCAGAATTCTTCTGAGGCTGGAACTGGGTGGTAAAAGCTCGCGTGGCCATGCAATAGCCGCACACACTGTCCCATAGCCAAAACCCAGGTAGGTAGAGGCTGGTATTTGAAATGCAGATCTGTCCTGACTTCAGCTCCTCATCTGACCTTGGGCAAATCATTTAACCTCGTTATAGTGATTTGCCTGGCTCACACACCTCCCCAGCTCCAGAAAATGGAGTAAATGATGTGGTTCTGCTACAGGGAAGGGTAAGGTGGAATCAATTAGGCTTTGTGAAGCACTTGGAGAGTCTTGAATAGGAGGAATCATAGAAATACAGAACACTTATTAATTACACTAACTGATTAATTATTATTAAATTAGGACAATTTTGTTCTTTTGAGAGGGGAAAGATATGTTTTCCAGCCATTTCTTTTGCTCGCGTCCTTAAAAAGAGTGACTTTCCAACTGGAGAAGACTGAATGAGGAGCTTAACCCAAATAAAATAAATTGCCGGTAATTTCTGGTATCCCCTATGCCATTATTGAACAATTTGCATTTGAATCGGGGCTTTTTCCATCACAATCCAGCTTCACCTGATCCTGCTCTATAATCACCATCCCCATTTATGAAATCCCAGCATGTTGCCACAGAAATTATGTCATAAATTCATCATTATGACTTCCCCAGCAGGAGCAATTGGAGCTGAAGATTGGCTGTAAAAGTTGCCTTTTTACTACTCCTGCTTTAAAGATATTTCAATATTTTTTTTTTTAAGGTACAGAAGTGAGATTAGCTACCGTGGGGAATTAGGTGAACATGTCATGAATACCCAGGGATACAAGATTACACCCATGAGTCACAGGAACCATAAAATATGATCAAGAGACTTTATGGAGGATGATCTTTGAAATCAACTCCTAATCTCCCAGCGGTTTACATAAAACAGACTATTAGGGGTTTTTTTAAAAAAAAGGTAATTCAAAATCCAAAAGCAAACCAGACTGATAATAGCAAAGTTACATCTCTTTCCGTCAGGAAGGCTCATCTGTCAAACCACTCCAAACGCCGAGGCTTGCAGGTTTGCACACTCCTTTGATAACATGATAGTCAGTCAGATACCATGTCAAGAAACATTCAGAAGTCAACTCCAGAGGTAAATAAAGTATATTTAAATATTTTAGACTCTGCCTGCTAGGCTACACTACCCTCTCTACAGCTTGTCAGACTGGTGGGTGTTGTATTTCCTGATGAGAGCCACTGAAGAACTTTGACACTGGGGAAAACCTTAAAACAAAGACTATTTATGCTATAAGTTATGCACTTTGCCAGCAATTGTCTTAATATCCCCCTTAATTATGGCAAATAAACCACACTGGAATAAGCCCCTCTTTCTATCACTGCTAGAGCTGAGAAAATAATTCAGCGAAAAATTAAAAATGCCTTCTAGAGCCTGTAACACCTGGTTTGGGGACCACGCACACTGACTGGTGTGTTTGCACAAGCTTGGGGCCAGGCTGCTGCCAGGGAACGCTCTGGCACGGGGCAGAGCCAAGGGTCTGTGTTTGGTGAAGGTTCTCTCCATGCACTGCATTACTGCTCCACTAAACACCTCTCCATCACTCCGATGGCCACTGGCATTTCCCCGAGGCCAGGCGAGCCCTGTGCACACAGGGTGGGCACCACCATGATGCCAGCACCGGTCCTGCCCCCGCCGTGATGCTGACACCTTGCTCTGGTCCTGCTCCTGTCACCTTGGGACCAGCCCTGCTCCAGCTCCACAGGCACAATGTTCCTGCCCCAGCCTCTGCATCCCTCTGGAGAGGGGTACAATGGAGATTGGTGTGGGTAGAGGGTTTCCAAATATCCCCTGGGCATTAGCAAGGAAGAGGAGGGGAAACCTTCTGGGGTTTTTTCCATCATGCTCAAACACCCTGGCAACACCTCCTCCCCTGTCCCTTCTGAACAGCCTGTAGCCGTTGATAGCCATACTCCAGTCATGGGATTTGTCCCACCAGGTTTCAGTAATGGCAACCAGGTCGTTGCTTTCTAGTAGCACAGTAGCTTCCAGCTCCTCCTGTTTGTTGCCCATTCTGTGTAGATTGGTGTAGAGGCACTTCAACTGCGCTGTAGGCCACATCACCTTCTTAGAGGAACATTCCTTAATTCCTTTTGGGTATTTCACTGGTGTGTCCCTCTTTACTCCTATGATCTCAGGAGTAATTCACATTCAGCTTTGTGGTTTGTCCCTAGCTACCTGGCCTGTGGCCTTCTGCAGATATAGATGTTCTGCAGTTTGAAGCATAGGAACTTAGCACACCAGTAGTCTCAGCATCATTGTGATTCTTGGTGGCATGGCCCATCCCACCTTGGTAGAAAAGTACTGTCCTTGGCTGTTTTATCAGTGCTTGGAGGAGCAGCATGAGATGCTTAAGGAAGGGCACAGCGCAGACAGGGTTTGGGGTGCCCTGGACAGCAGAGGAGCAAGGCATTGGAAAGGGCGAGCAAAGAAAGAAATCCAAATTTCCTCCCAGCCATCCTGGACACGCACCAGGCTCTGCTCTCACAGCGCTGCCCAGCTCCCAGCCCTTTCCAGGGCTTGCCCCAAGACATTGGCATCTTCTCCCTTTCTCCCAAGCACCCATCCCTCCACACGGCTAGAGCCCACTCACTCCTCCAGGTTTCGGCAGATGAGCCTGTGTGGTTTCAGAAGTGGCTGCTCCCGTGGCAGAGGAGATCAAAGCTAGCATGTGCCAGCTCCTCACTGCATCGGCTATTAACTCAAACTGCCATCAATTCTCATTTGCACTAACACAAACTACAGCAGCTGGAAAATTACCCAGCCATAAATCACCACCACTTGGTTGTCAACCATCAGTCCTCCAGTTGGATGCGCAGATTTCTCCTCTTCTCCCCACCAGCTTTCCACCCTTTCTAAATTAAATATGAGCGAAGCAGACAGCAGATACTTCCTGTATTTAGTTACAAGAAATCTTTTTGTAGTGTTGTTAAGCGATCTGGCAGGTTAATTAGTTCTTTGGTATTTCCTAGAGTGCAATGTTTGACTGGTAAGGGAGACACCATCCATTTTAAACCAACTGAAAACATTCAGGATGAGCAAGAAACCACAAGAATTTGCCCCCAAAAAAGGTGTAACACAGACAGGGGGCTCAGCCCTCCCCACGTCCCCAGAAGACCCGCGCTACAAGCAGCAAGCAACCATCAGCCTTCAGGTGGCCGTAGCTGTAAACAGGAGTTATTTAGCACCAGTAAGCCTGATACATTGCAATTGTACCCTTCCACTTCTGAGCAGCAACAAGTAATAATTAATTAGTAGCAAATGCTCTAATGGCTATTTCATCCTTAGTCCAGCAATTAGACTCTTTCAACCAAGGGGTCCGTCCCAGTGCGGCACAACTCATTAAGGGAAAAAGCAGGAGGGAACTCGGGAGTCATTCAGAGCTGGAAAAAGGGGGAAATAAAGAGGCCTGGTCCCATGCACCCCGTGGCAAGATCCCAAGGAGCTGGCTAATTAGGTCACTGCTGGTGTGGGATTTTGTACACAGCGAGCACGTTTCTGAAGCCTGGACAACTCTAGTCAGTATGTAAAGAGAATTACATACAGTATGCAAGAATGCTGGTTGTCATGGTTTGGGCTGGATTGGCCCAACCAGGTGGAACGGCAGATGCTCTCTCTCCTGCCCCGCTTCGAAGGAAGGCAGGAAAGAGAGAGAAAAAGAGAGACTTAGGAGTTTAGAAGGAACTAAACTACTTTAATGAAATGTTAATAATAAAATAATAAAAAGGAAATAATGAAATATATACAGAACCATATCAAGCTCCCAGGATGACAATCACGTCACCAGCAGGCACTGGGGAAGTCCCAGACTGGACTCAGTGACGGACAGGAACTGGATTCAGGATCGGGATCAAAGGCAGATGAACAGACAGAGTCCTCCTCAGACACCGGCCATTGAAGAAAGAGGGCTGACCCTTTGATCCCTCAGCTTTTATACTGAGCACGAGGCAGATGGGATGGAACACCCTGTTGGCCAGGTTTGGGTCACCTGTCCTGTCCTCTGCCCCCCACAGGTGTGACCTCTCTACACTTTTCCACTTCCCACCCTCCAACAGGGCAAGTACCAAAGTTGGCTGCCCTTGGCTGTTATAGCAATAAGGATAAGCAAGAGCCTCTCTACATCCCATTCCTTGGCATCAACCATAAACATGGGTCTTGTCACTCTGAGAGCGAACAGTTTCTGCACAACATGCTGGTAATTTCAGCAGTTAGAAGAGGCCTGGCTGAAAAGTAAAGTTACTGAACAAAATTGGTCCTGTTTTACCTCAAACCAGGACAGTGGTTTATATTTATTGATGATGTGGTGCATGGGAAGACACCCTGCGCTTCCCGAGGGATACCTGCATCAGGCCAGGAAAGCACGGCTGCTCCTGCAAAGCACAAGCTGCAGAATCTGCCATATGGAGAGGGAGCTGGAGACAACAGCCACCTGCTGGGCTTGATCTGCAGGCTACAGACCTCAAAGGGATCTTCTTTCAGGCTGGTTTGGGGTTGAGGCAGAAGTTTGGGAGGTGAAAGGTATCCTCTTCCCTACATCTCCCAACACAACGTTGTCCTACAAGGTCTGCAGGAGTTCCCCATACCCACAGCCACGTCAGTTGGCCCTTTCACAAAGTATAAGCCCTAAACACGTTACAGACGTATCTCACCAGCCACAGCACAGACCACAGCATGACAGGACAGGATGTAAGCATGACACATGCCCTGAGGGCCTCTTCTGTGCAACCAAAGGCTGGTGCCACCTGTAATATTTAGCCACCCATGGCAGGGACAGCCTGTCCCACCTCTGAGGGCCAAGCACCTTCTCCCATTGCCACCATGTGACAAGCATCATCCTCCTGGTTTTATACCAAAGGCATGAAAACACCCTGGCTGACAGAGGAAGCTTGCAAGGTTTCATTCCCTACTTCAAATTTCCCAATTTGGACACCTCACCAGGAACCCATTTTGTCTCAGTTAAGCCCAGGACAATCCTTTCCCCCACCTCAAGGTCCTATAGCACCAAGGTCCTGCTGTCCTCCAAAAAGCATGTGTTTGCCAGCTCCTGGGGAGGTGCCTGATCTGGGGGTCCCCAAGCTTGCTGTGACAGTGGCTTTGCAGCCTGGGGACACCCTGCTGAGACACACCACAGCACAGCTGCCCTTCTGCTCGGAGCCACTCCCTGCTCCAAGGGAGCCTCAGAAACCAGCTCCCGCCTCCCAGCTGATCACACAGCCCACTTCTGCCCAGGAAACCCCCATCCCAAGGAAACATCACCACAGTTACTGCCACAAACACTCCTTTTTCTCCTCAATTCCCTTCAGAGAGGGGAGTTCAACAACTACGGTTTAACCTACCTCTTGTCCTGCTGCCTGGAATAGAGGACCAGCAGACACTCCAGCCAGCAGCCCAACACTCACATCCTCCCCCAGCTCTACTCCTCACCACACCTGAAAACCCTAACAATTTCAGAAAGTCACAGGGTCTTATGGGTTTTGCTGCTTAACCACCCCCAGCTGCACAATTAATACCAGTTCACCACTTTCCCTCTCTGATGCTGGAGCTAGCTCAGCTCCCCCAGCCTGCTTCTGCGCAAAGCTGTTTATACAACCCCCCGAGACACCTGCTAGACCATTTTACCTGCTTTTCCTCTGCTTCAGCTTCCCTAATTCCCACAGGACTTCTTCCTGCAGCACAAGCTCACCCTGCAACGCATGAAGGACAATGGGCTAAAGTATCTGACTTTTTGTTTTTTTTTCTCCCTGTTAACCAAGGTTTCCCTGCTGATGCAGCCTCCAAAGGCGGTGTTTGGAAAGGAGAGATGGGAGAAAGCTGGAAGCCAGCTGAGCCTAGGTGGAGCCTGAGGACTTGCAGCCACCTGTGACTGACCCCACTTCCCCCAGCCTGGCTGGGAGCTCCCCCCTGCCATCCCATCCGCACCCCCCCAGAGGGATGCCTGGCCATGTGCAGCCACTTCACCCTGCTTCACCACCACAGGACCCACCCAACATTAACAATGCTTTTCCTTCTGCTCCCAGACCAGTGAGAAACCCAGAGGTTATCTCCTGTTGCTGCCTGGGACCATCAGCAAACATCTACTTGATGCACCCCACGTGTCTTCCACAGAAGACCCGCCAAGAAAGACCAAGAGCTGAGGAGCTATAGCAGGCAGGATGGGGGATCATCCTGAGATGCCCGGTGCCAGCATCAGTAGGAAATTTGTTGGAAAGAGTACCCCATGCTAACCTGCAGGGAAAACTACACATCGGCTCCTGCCAGCCTGATGGACTGTCTCTTAATCTGGATTACGTTTGATCCCAAGCGTGTGACCAGGCCGTACAGAGCGAGGACCTGTGAATGTAAAGGCATGAGCAGCATCTGCCGGATGAGGCGAGCCAAACGCAGCCACAGCTTCTGCACAGTTTGGGGAAACCACTTTCTCTCTGCTGGTCGCGACACCTCCAAGGTGATGGTGTTTCCCTGCAAACCCTCCCAAAACACCCCGATATTATGCACATAGCTATCACAGAAACCCCCATAAGGAAGAGGCAGGGCTGTTGCAGCCACGGTGGTCTCAGGACAGTGGTGGGAAAAGCTGTCCAGGCAGAGGCACTGTCTCATTAAGCCAACTGATACAGCCAGGAGATGCGGCTGCAGGTTGTGCCCCAGCCCCGCTCTGCTGGCCGGGCTGCCGAGGGTGCTGTGGTGGCTGCAGCCCTGCCTGCCAGCACCGGGCAGCGCAGAGTCTGGCCACACTGCCCAAAATGTATTTTTACTACATCTGGTTTTGCCTGCAGCCATCATCCTTTGGGATGAGCGGTTTTGATGTGCTGACGTCGCACTGGTAACTGCAGTGCAGTCCGGGAGCATTGGTTCTCAATCCACCCACCAACCGCACCACTGGGATTTCCTGTACTGCCCTTCTCCAGGAGCAGTTAGAGCCTCACCGAGAGTTCGGATGCATATGTCTCTTCTCTATTAATGGTAGCTCAAGAGGGAGATAAACGTCCTCTGGATGTACAAATATAATTCTCATCCTGTAGAGTCCAAAGGACTTTTGCCAGGGCTCCCAGGCCTTTTCATCTACTGCAGAGCCTGTCAAGGAGCCGCACAGGAGGGAAATGAAACCAGAAAATATGGGAGGCACATGTGCACGTCTGCTTAACCCGACTTTTTATGGTAAACAAAGCAACTCCAGGGCCCTGTTCTCTCTGCCCCTGTAATAAATCTCCCGGTTTTACTGTTTTATGATGTCAAACATCTAAGAGTTTTCCCTGAGTTGCAAATAGCAAGTAAATTACCTTGGGTAAACTCCACAGACACTAGCGTTAGCTATAAAAACCCTGGTGCTAATAACTTCACAGAAAGTCTAAGGGCTTCCCGGTTTGTACGAGCAAAGCTAATTAGCGTGTGTAGCCTGTAACTAAGAGGCATCTAGATTAGCAAGATAAAGTACCATACTGTGAACTCCCTAACTGTAGTTACTTTGGATACCAAAATAGACGGTGACCCTGACCTGAAGTTTTGGGTACAGGCTTGCAGCATCTCAACAGAACATGAAAGACTTCCATCCTGCTTTTATCTCAGAAAAGTCAAAGACATCCCACCCGGGTGTAAAGAAACCATACTAAGACGGATTCACTGTGTCTCCAGGAGAGTTGCATCGCTGGTTGTTATCCTAGGGGAAAGCCTAGGCTGCTGTTAAGCCCTTTCCCACCCGCTCTTCACCGTAGAAAGTCCGTTCCCCACAAGGGAATCACAATGCAGTCAAGTCATGACTTTGCCCTCAGTGAAGAGGCTGGAACAGTTTGATCTCGTCTCGTGTACATGGTACCCTCTGGGGCACCCTCCTGCTCTCCATCACTGCAGGAGTGCACCGGAAATCTTTGGGAAATGGGGCCAGACCCTCTTTTTCACACTTCTCCAGCAGGAGGAGCTCTGCTCAGGGCAAAGCAGCGTCCCCAGACGTGAAAGAGAAAGGGAAAATGAAGGTCACATAACCCAAAGCCACCCGCACCACCCCAAGTGCTTATTCTAAAAATAATGAATGGTTAGTACACACAAGTCATACTTAATAAAAAACAGAAATATTGAAATAACTCAGCTCCATGACATGAGTTTAGCAGACACTGTTTTTAAGACTCAGATCTATGTTTAGTTAAACAAGCCCTAGTCGCAGGCGAAGAGCACAGCACCTTCATCTTTCTATTCTTAAGCCTGGAAACACCAGCAGCTGTGGTGGAGAAGGGCAGTGATTTCACTCCTGCTTGCAAGTGCAAATGCAAAGTAACGTAAGAGCGGCCACAGAAACAGTGACACCTGTGCTGCACTTGACTGTTTAATTTCCATTAGCTTCGGTGATACAGCTCATGGGAATGGAACCGGACATGTGGTGTAAGACCACAGTCTTACAGCTCTCCATCAGAAAATCACACATCTAAGAGTCACCCTTTCCTCACAGTTTCTGACCAGCATGACCTAACCTTGCTCCATCCACTTCAGCAGCCATTTGCCTCGTCCCCAATTCTTACGATGCAAAACGCCTAATGTTCCTTCTTTTATGTGAGATTTTCACAGCTGGTTCTTCATGTGGTGATTGTTGTTAAAGACCTCACCCACAGGTTCCAGAAGAGATCCCGTGTCTACATGAGCATTTAACTGCAGGCAAAGTTTGGTTTACATTTCCTCTCCCCCAGCCCTTTGCAACAGATCTCGTAAACATTTGAGCTATTGGCATAGCAGGCTTAATTCTGAGACAAATTTTAAATGGGAACTTGGAATGTGTTATCAAATACAAAAGCACAACTGGTATCAGGAACGTGAAGCAAGCCACTGAAGCCAAGTTTACTGCGGTTCATCAAACGCCCTGCCACCACAACTCATCATGAAAAGGCCACGTGTTCCCAGCTCCCCCACAGCAGCACTGTTTATAGTCCTCAAGGAGGTTTACGCAGGTATGCACAGCACCCTACCCAACTCCCACCCTCCCTATACATCAGCCTTTACATTCAGCAACGAAGACGAGGCTGCATCTGTTCAACACTGTTCAAGCAAGCGGAATGAAATGTAAAACATCAGCACCGAAATTCCTCCTTCCTTTGAGGTTCCGTTGTAACTTGTCAAGTTTTACTTAAAATGTGACAAACATGACATTCTACAAAGTCTGCTGGATTGGGGTGGTTATTACAAGAAGAGTCTTACACAGGAGATGCTTTACTTCGTCTGCTGTGAGTCCATTAGTTGGGAGTATTGTGAAAATGCAACGTAGATGCCTATACATGCAATTCAAAAAAGCTAAACAGCCTAATTTTTTTCTTTTTTTAAAGAGGGCAGGAAAGCTTCAGTATCCGCAACAGAATAGGGAACGTTTTACTAAGCCCATTGCTCTAATGGGAGTAGATGAGTAACGGTTGTTTCCACGTGGCAGCTATTTTTCGTAAGTTAATATAAAATGGGTTAGAGATCAGACACCACTTACTGGTAACTGAAGTACTTAAAACATCCGTGTCCCCACACTGACCATTTCATCTTCAAAACCCATGGTTGATTCAACACAGAGTAGACAAGATCTTCACTCATAGTTTTAAAACTCCCAAAAGAGCCCTGAGAGTCACTGGAAAACCACGTTACTACAGCCCGTTCTGTGCCCAGTAAAACTAAAACCAAGAAGTTTGTCTACAGCTTCCTAGCTCGGGCTTACACCACCTTTAAACTGATACAAGCTGGTAACAATTAATATTTAACTTACAGCCTGGTGGCTTTTTCTAGAAGTGCAAAGCCAAAAGACAGCTTGCAGCTTGTCCTTAGTCAAAAAAGATGGCAGAAGATCCTTTCTGAGGGCTTATATCCAGATTCTCTGCAAATGGCACAAATCTTGGATCTGGGGCCAGTAGAAATATTTAGATGTAGAGGACTTCAAGAGATGAGACGGGCAGTTGTCTCTTAGGGAAGGGGAGCGCAGCAGCAAATCTCACTGGTGTCCATGGATGGGAAAACAACAATGGACAAAGTATTTTAAAACATGCCCCCACTCAGGTATCAAGTCAGTCAGGATACTGCCTGCCCAGCTCATTCCTGTAGCATGTAAATAAAGAGCATCCTTAAAATTCACTTTATACTCAAATGTACAGCCCACGACAGACCAGAATAATCTACCTGGACTTGTGCAAGGCATTTGACACTGTCCCACATGATATCCCGGTCTCTAAATTGCAGAGACATGGATTTGACGGATGGACCACTTGGTAGATAAGGAATTGGCTAGATGGCCGCACTCAAAGACTTGCGGTCAACAGGTCGATGTCCAAGTGGAGACCAGTGACGAGTGGTGTTTCTCAGGGGTCAGTACTGGGACCAGTACTATTTAACATCTTTGTGGGCAACATGGATGTAGGGACTGAGTGCACCCTCAGCAAGTTTGCCAATGACACCAAGCTGTGTGAAGCGGTTGACAAGCTGGAGGGAAGAGATGCCATCCAGAGGGACCTGGACAGGCTCAAGAGGTGGGCCCGTGCCAACCTCACGAAGTTCAATAAAGCCAAGCGCAAGGTCCTGCATGTAGGTTGAGGCAATCCCATGCACAAATATAGGCTGGGCGGAGAGTGGAAGAAGAGCAGCCCTGAGGAGAGGGACTTGGGGGTGTTGATGGATGAGAAGCTCAACATGAGCCAGCAATGTGCACTGGCAGCCCAGAAGGCCATCCACATCCTGGGCTGCAGCAAAAGAAGTGGGGCCAGCAGGGCAAGGGAGGGGATTCTGCCCCTCTACTCTGTTCTCCTGAGACGCCACCTGGAATACCGTGTCCAGCTCTGGAGCCCCCAGCATAAGAAGGACATGGACATGTTGGAGCAGGTCCAGAGGAGGCCACCAAGATGACAAGAGGGTTAGAGCACCTCTGCTGTGAGGACAGGCTGAGAGAGTTGGGGTTGTTCAGCCTGGAGAAGAGAAGGCTCCGGGAAGACCTCAGAGCCCCTTCCAGCGTCTGAAAGGGGCCTACAAGAAATCTGGAGAGGGGCTTTTCACAAGGGCATGTAGTGATAGGATGAGGGGTAATGGCTTCAAACTGGAAGAAGGGAGATTTAGATGAGATCTCGGGAAGAAATTCTTGACTGTGAGGGTGGTGAGACACTGGCCCAGGTTGCCCAGAGAAGCTGTGTCTGCCCCATCCCTGGAGGTGTTCAAGGCCAGGCTGGACGGGGCTTTGAGCACTCTGGTCTAGTGGGAGGTGTCCCTGCCCGTGGCAGGGGGGTGGGACTAGATGATCTTTAAGGTCCCTTCCAATCTAACCAATTCTATGATTCTATGATTCTAATTGTCTTTGCCATGACAGTATCCATCTATTCTGAAGAAATGAGGCCAAAACTCAAGCCTTCTTCTGTTTTAGATACAAAATGTTGCGCAGCAATAGAGTGTATCCACCACAAAGACTGTTAAATTATGAATTATGCCAGATTTGCATGAATGGGGCCTATTACAAAAAACATACCAAGTTCTCTGATGATAACTACATGAGAATGACTGATTTTACTTTTATGGCTTTGGCTCTAGACTACAGGCAAGCTTCAGAAACTTGCTTAACCCAGTTTCTACTTTTTAGCTCACTAGTAGTCACAGTAAAAGCAGAGAAAGCACAGTAAATACAATTTTACAACTCATTTTACTTTGCCTCTTGTGAAATGTGTATTTATTAATCTGGCAAATTTTCCTGCTGGGATTTTATGCCAATTGTAGCTCCAAATTCTCCCATGAATTAATTTTCCTTTGAACATGTAAAATTCAAAAGCAGCTTCAGCCAACAGTTCTCTTTTCTTTTTTAAAAGTATCCCATAAAAAACCCCAAACTTTCAATATAAGATTTAACAGGAAGGACCTTTTTAAACAGAGCAGCACCGATTTCAATATGAGCATGAAATCTGGTGCTCTTGAATGAGCAGATAACTGCAACTCTGTAGTTCTCCCCCTCTGGGAAGGAACTGAAAGGAAACGGAGATTTTGGAGGCAGAAGGGGAAAATATTTCAGAGGCCGAGTTGCCATCAAGAGCATACCTGAACCTCACTTGAAACAAACTTTACTGCAGCCAGCTCCTCCTGGTCCATTAATGCTGGGCTCTTTTTATTAAGTTGTCTAAAGCCTCATTTTTATGCCACAGACACTGTTCAAAAGATGTAGCCTGGTACTCATCCCATCTTAGCCAGGTCATCTGTCCCACGCTTAAATAACCTGGAAGGAACAACTACACATAGAGGTGAGACTTCAAATCTTCATACCAAAGATTACATTTGGGAAAGGATATTAAACGTTAACTACAATTACCTGGTATTTGTATGACTATGAAAAGATACAGAGTCATTTTGGATCTTGTTAAATTGCAGGCTTAGACATTGAAAAGCAGCTTCCAGCAATGAATGTTTCCATATGCCACTTAATAAGCTTTGAGTATTTCACCCATTAATCTGAGTGAACATCCCTTATTCATCTCCAGCAGGGTCAGTAACACGGCCATTTGAGTTACGTTCTGCAGTGACTCTGTGCTCAGGTTCAAGTGCAATTCAAGATTTTTGGGGACGTTCCTCAGAGAAGAATGCCTGCAATCTTACAACTGAAGAGACTATTAAGATGCTGGATGACATGAGATAGAGTATTTAAGCCCGACCTCTGCAGAGCAGGAAGAAAGGCTTTCATCTTTAAGAATCACCCATTCCCCAAGCCCACAAGATATACAGCTAAACTTCTCAACAAGGTGCACGCAGTCTCCACAAGATGAAGAACAATGAGATGTGTGTTTCGGAGGGCTAAAAGAAGGAAAAGGTTTTTGGTCTTTGATAGAAAGTAACGGTTTGTCCAGCAAAAAATATTTTTTTGGAAAGTCAGAGTAAGCACACAGCTGAGGCACAGGTAATGGCAGCAGCAGCTTCAGAAGCCCCTGTCCGTCCTACAGCCATGGATTCAAGGGACCTACTAGTCCTTCTGCTTGCATACAGAATTTGCAGCCAAAGTCACAGCCAAACTGCTTATAAACAATATAAAACTCGAGCGCTACCAACTGGTCAAACTAATGTGATCTGTGTCCAAGTAGTGTAGGCATAATTAACAAGAAAGGAATCAAGGCAGCTACAGTTGTGCAGTTTTATTTGAACAAAAACCAGTGTCGATATTTTTAATAAAGTCTACATTACACTAAATGCATGTACATTTGTAAGAAGATATCTAGTTGTAAAGAAGGTGCAGGATAATATGTACAATCATAGTTAAGTTAAAAAAATTCACATTTTACATAGATTTACTTGACAGTCCTATGCTTTCATGGTATATAAATGGTAATCAAAAGAGGTAACAAAAAAAAATCCCAAGGAATTTCAGCTGGGGGACTGTATAATGCACTCATTTTTCAAATAAACTAGTTCACAGAATTTTTATTTGTCCTAAATCAAATTTTGGATATAATTTTTTGAATTATTAGACTTAGCATGTTCAATGAGTATACTGATGTAAACATTTTTCCAATGGTGCCATTTCCTTCCATAAGAATCTGTATTTTATGCTGTACTGTGCTCTTCAGCTTTACAAATTAGAATAATCACACAAGGATGTTTTTCAGTACATGGTGAAAATTATCAAACGGCAAGGGAGATATGTTCAAAAGACACTTTGAAGCTTTTCAGTCCACTTTTACAACACTGTAAATCTTACTTACAAACCAGAAGCAGGCAAAAAATCCAATAGTTCCTAAAATGAGAAAGTAAAAACAGTTAGTTTATCTTCCAGTTTGCTCTGAGAGAAAAATCTAAGAAGTACTTCCCAGCAGGACAGAATATAACACTGTAATCCAGCTAACTATCCAGAATAACAGCACTTGTTAAATTTAACAATACACATTCATCCCTAAGCTAAGTTATTGATTTAGAGCAAAGGTAACTTTAAGGACGAGGCTGCTTGATGTACATTTAAACCACTGAAGGCAATGCTATTATCACCACTAGCAGGCACACAAGCACCATTTAAGAAACTCACTGTTATACGCACACAAAGTCAACACCTACCTGGGTTTTTTAGGTCTACAATAGTTCACAGCCACCTATGAATTATGCCACAAACGAGGCCTTGGGAAAAAAAAAAAATCACATGGCCCAGTTTTCTGTTCGTCGTGCTCTATTTATACTCAAGAACAGGGAACTTCTTACTCTCTTTATCCTGTTAGTTTCTTTTGCTAAAGCAATGCTCTTGAGTGTTACAGCAGTTGGGAGCAAGCATCAAATGCAACTAGCAGCGACACAAACTAAAACACTTAATTTTGTGTAACGTGTATTCAAGCTGCGGATTTTCTTGTCACAGGTCACTACAGATAATAAAAACACACACTAGTTTGGGCAACTGAACAAATTCATGAACAAAGAAATCCAAAGGCTATTAGTCACAGAGACACCATTACAAGTGCTAAAAAAGCCCTTGAGCCACAGCTGACGAGAGGCTAGGAGAAAGTACCAGTACATGCTTGCCCTGTTCATGTACCCCTTCCTGGGACTACTGCTGTTAGGGTGCTTAGGTAGCAGACCTGTGGTCTAGTTTGGTTTAGCCTTCCTTGATTCCTTACTAATCCAGTTCTTTAGTCATCCAACCCAACGGTAGTAGAAAAAAAAACCCCAAACCAAACACCACAACTACCTTCTGGAAGCACTTTGAACCACTTGTCAAGCCCTGTGGCTTGACTTAGCACAGTGTAGAGTAAGATGATGGAGAGAGGAGATGCCACTGAATGAGATTAGTCTATACCAATTTTCTATTTTTAAGGTGAAGAACAAGTCTGTAATTTTCACCCCACAGTCACTATTATGGGGCAACTGCAAGGACACTGCCATCACATTTATTTTTAAATTACTTTAAGAACTCATTACGCAAGGAGAGATTCATTAACTCTTACACCTCTAAGAGAAGCGATGCATTGTTCCTCATGCTCTTACCTAGAAGTAAACTGCCACACAGATGTTAAGCCTTACCAGCTAAAAAAAGGGAAGGTCTCAGTTTTGATTGAATTCACTCTCAAAGACACAGCTACATGCCAGCCCTGTGACAGCCCTTACCAGCTACACTATAGGCATTTGCAAGATCATGCACTCAGCTCCTCCAGTGTTACATTCATCCTTTTCTGTTTGTACAGCCCATGTTTAACATCAGCTCCAACTTTTTTCACTATTTCACTGTGACTGGTTTACTAACTAGGAAGTCCTTTATTAAGCACTTGTCTTTTCTACATTCATTACATTTCTGTCTTTCAGACCACATCCACGCATTTGATAAGTGAGGAACCTGTCTTTGGATGGTTATTATCTATATGCCAATTCTTGTGTTCTTTGTGCTACCATGTATATTTGCAGTTAAAGGCTTTTTGACGGCCTACTATTATATGCCACAGATTACCCTTTCCATCCAAGTTTGCAGTTATCATCCTCTGAAACAGTAGGAGACAGCAGATTTACTGCTGCTGATAGGAGATCAGACACCAACCACAGAAGGAATTTAATTCCTTCATAGGCTTGGCATCACTAAGTGTTTGCAGTTTATGGTCAATTCTCACTCCTTCCTACTGTGTCTAATACTCCAATATCAGCATTGTTACTCTTAGTCTTACCCTCATGCTTTTTTCCTAATAATGGTTCTCAGCATCTGCTTTCTAGTTGTTTTTATAATACAGCCCACTTTGAGACTTTTATGGCCTTGAAAGCAATGTTCCTTCCAAATGTTTAACAGATGAGGTATCTTAGATTTTTTTTTTTTAATCTGCTGTTCTAGAACAAAATTGTAACATCATAACAAAAATATATAACTTTAACACAAGAATAAGATTTTCGACACAGTTTTCTGAGCATGCCATAACTTAATATGGTAACATACTCTAAATCCACAGTATTTTCCTCCAATCCTTGACACTCTGAATCTTTCTGATACACTAGCTTTCTCTAAAACATGGCCTCATTCATAGACTTCACACTGTGAACAAGCATTTCATCTATAAACAGATTTTCACAGGTTTCAGTAACATTGATTTTCAACTCCCCTCCCAAAAAAAGTTTAGCAAATCAAAGACCAAGTACCCCCTGCTCCTTTTTTAAACTTCAGAAATTTTGCCAGTGTACTGGAACTAGAGTAAGATTATGTTTTCTAATACAAGCAGTAAGTGGTAATATGTCAGACACCAGATTTGAAGCATGCACTTGGAAGCTCAGGAGAGAAAGGCCAGACTCATCACCAAGATACAGCCTTTATGTAGTCAGTTACCTTCCCCAGTCAGCAGTTTTCTTCTGCTACTTCCACATTGCTTTAATCTCACACCGATAATTTGGCTTTACTAGTACCGTAATTTCTTCTTCCCTCCCACAAACAAGTTTACCCTACAAATTTCCGATGTGGATAGCCCTACGGACCAGAAACTTCAAAAAAAGAACATCAAACTAAGGACCTCCTCATTTGTCAAAATTACCTCTCCCAAATAGTATACTTGACACTCCAAGATCAAAATGATTTAAAGGTGCTGGCAGAATCACAACTAGGTGGAAAATCCACCTCAAGAACCCAACCACAGATTCAAACTGAGAATTAATCACAGCAAATCAACTAAGTGTTTTCAGTGCTCTCTCTTATTTTTTTTTATTCTTTTTTTAAAGTAACACGGGACAAACACTCAGACTAGGAACTTCCAAAAGCTCAGGTCAGCACAGAGTTATGTTGATATTACAAAATCAGTATTAATAGATAGAAATGAATGTAAGTTAAGGAAACATTATTTATAAGCTGCTTTAAGTTGTACTGCCGCTTTGCCTACAGGATTGCTTACGGAACAGCAGCAAAAAGCTTAACATTTTTTGAAGAACATAAGCAGTACAGTGCCTGGTTCCAGTGAAATTCAGTGTTTTTTCCACATTAGACCTGGGGGTGCTTGTGATTCCATGAACTGCTAAGAGGTCCACAAAACATAACTCAGTCAAAAAGCTTCCAATTTTCTACACAGGAGTAAATATCCCAATCAGAAAGGGATCTCCAAATGAATCATGATTGGGGAAGAATAACTCTGAACTAGTTTGGCTTGTTTGAAAATTCTAGCTGGAGTAAGTTTTCTATGTTTCAGCCTATTTCATAAGTTTGCCGCTTATTCCAAATTTTAGCACTTTATACAGAAAAGCATCAACATAACGGATCTTTAGGCCGGTGCTGACTAGTATAACAGGTCCTCAGATTCCCCTTTTAAGTACTTTGAGGAAGGTCTATCTTAAAGTATGCATAAGTGCATGTTCACTTTCCTACAACTGTAGATCTACCCAGTAAAATTGCCATTATTAGTTGCACTAGTTAAAATACAACCTTGCCATCTCAAGTAGCACTGCTTGAAATGTATTTTCTTGAAAAGCATACTCAGCTTTTCAATCTTGAGCATTTTTCCAAGCACATCTTGCACCAAAATTACAACCACCCCTTATATAAAATACGCCTCTCATTAGAATAGTAGGACTATTTCGGTAAGCTTTAGCTAAGACCACTCAAGGATCTGGCTTATATTTGTTTCTTTCAAAACACATTCAAGCTGAAACCAAAGTTTTGAAGCACTATCAACAAGGAGCCTACCTCTTCAGCTTACTGCTTTGCTGACAGACATCAATGAACACAACACAACAGAAAACAGATAACTAAAGGTGATTTTTTTTAAACCCGTTAAAAAAAAAAAGAAGTAACAGTAAGTACTTAAAAAAAAGAAAGAGACACAAAAACCCCCACAAAACTCAAAACCTCCAAACAAATAAACAACCCCACCCCACCTCGTTCTAAGAGTTGAGACCTCTCATTATTTTCCGATTGGTCTAAATTCCTTTCCATGGTAAGGTTTTTACAGCTTTCATACGCACATCTCTATCAAACTACACAGCACAAAGATACCAAGCCTGACAGCAATTCCTCCAATGAGACTGTAAAATCTGTTTGTTTGGTTTAATCTAATATTACAAATTAGTTTTGTGGTTAATGTTATTTTAACCAATCCTAACCACTCACCAGCTTAAATTAAACAAAAAAGCATCTGAATGGCATGCATTTCAGAACTTACTCTTGTGGGGTAGACCTTTATTTTTCCCTAAGTGGGTGACCTTCATATTTTAAGATTCTGCCTTTCTAAATAACCTCTACTAGTCTAGGAAACCAATGCCATCCTACTGCACTGCAGCCCACTGTACATCATTGATCATTCTAGGGAGGTACAGCTAAAAGATCATTTTTGTGGGAGCTATTTCAAATTCAAGAGCCCAGTTGTGAAGATGCCTCAAGTAATTTCTCTAGCCAAGAAGCAAATATGTCCAATACATCCATTTATACTTACTAGGGAGACACTGACACCACAGTTGTTTTTTGATCTTTTTGTCCTCCAGTTTATATACTGTTGAATACTCTGGTCTGCAATATACATACTACCACTCAGCAACAGTTTTGTTACACACAGAAAAAAGATCTTACACACAGAAAGCTAGCATCTAACTGGGTAAGGGAAAGTTATTAGTAAACTAGTTTAAATTCAAAATTGAAAACAAGGATTATTGTACAGAATAATGCCAAAATACATTAAGGAGACTGTTGTGCTCTATTCATTTCTTCTAGCTTTATTGTTTAATGAAGAAAAAAGAATTCAAAGCACGGACAGATTGCAAGAAAGCAAATAGAAAAGCACTCTGCACTTGGCTGATACTTCTTATGTACCTTAAAAGCTCTCTGTATCATACTGGTTTCAATCACCGCACAGTGGTGGGTGCTTCAGAATCTCGGATTCTAAACACAATCTACCCAGAAGATCAAAACTCAATTTTGAAAATGGCATTAATTCACAAGTGAAAATGATGTTCAAAAATAGAGGTCACTGTAAAGCAACATGCTTTGACTATGTTCAGAATTTTTTTGTCTCCTAGCATAAAATGCATGTAATCATGTAGCTACCCCCATTCAACCACACTTATTATTTCTTGAAAGATTAGCTGCACTTTGTACATTAAAATAAAATTGTCTTCTTTGGGTGTGCACATTAATTGTTAGATATCACCGATCAGATTATATTATTGTTGTTGTTGCCATACAAGCATTCAGTTCCTATTTACTTATTCATTATGATCTCTTTTGTAATGTCCACAGTAACACAACACACTGCCATGTAAGGGGTATTAACGCTGCCTTTTACATTTCTGTCACAGTTGCTGAGACCTAATAAGCAAGAATAGAGAAAACCAAAATACCTCATGCTAAGTTAAGTAGAACAGATCAAGGTCCCATTTGGGAACATACATACAGGAAGAACACTATTAATGCAAACAGCGTATAAAGTTATGCTAGCAAAATCCCTCACCTCCATAAACTTGTGAAGGACTGAACTCTTATTCTCCAAAGCAAGTGCTATAATGTAATATTTTACAAAATAAAGGAAAGTTGTCTTCTGCTTGAGTCATCTATCTAGAATAGCTTACATTTCAGCCCAAATATCAAACTAATTAGGGAAAAGAAATTTATCACAGCATTTTACATTAGCAAGGACTTACTACACACTCCATAGACTTACTATAGCCATTACCTGTCTAGTGACTAGCTGTTCTATTAAACATTAGAAAAAAACAAAGGGACCATGTAATAGCTTTCTTTATGAGTTTCCTAGAAAGGCAGCATTGCCATCACTATTATGCAGAGACACTGCAAAAGTAACAGCAGCACAGCTTATTATTGTACTTTTGGGGCCTCACTGGCCTCTGCATCAAGAACTCCAGGATCAGCACGTCTGAAGCTTTTAATACCATTTCAGCAGCTGCCATGACAATTTCAATTATCATTTTAGATATGAAAGGGATATTTTTAATTCTACCAATTTGCATCTTGTGAGTGAAATTGAAATTGGCAGAATAGCAACTAACCTATGCTAAAACCCAGACACATTAACATATTGCTTTAGTTTAAAAGTAATTAGAACATTTTAGACTATAGTTGTTTTGGTTTTTTTTTTAAATACATATATAGATATTTATAATAGAGGACATCTGGAGCTTGTCTGTTTCACCAGGATTTAAGCAGGGGTTTAACTGGTAATTTGCCAACTTTTATGTTTGCCTTCTAATAATTAAAAATTAGAAGAATTAAAGCCGCCTTTTTTTTTTTTTTTTTACTCCTTTTAAATTATTTTTCTTACTTTCTTTTGAAGAGGTACAGGTCTAAATAACAAACAACAATAAAAATCTAGCGGTAAGTGCAGTTAATGTTATTAAATATAATTTCTACAGAGTAATTGCTTTGCTCAAACACGTACAGTAATTTTCTTCAGTGTTTTATTATGAACGGTGGGGTTTTTACCTCATATCAACCAGTATTACAGGCAATAAAGATGAAAGAGGTCCTTCCCACTGCTGAACTGACAAACTTGAAGTCTGATACTAAGACTTACTTTCATTACTTATTTTAGCCACTGTTTTTTTAACTGCATCAAGGGAGTCTAGTGATGCATTTCATAAAGCCAACATAAGGTAATTACAGCAGGTTTCAATAATCAGGCAGAAGATGTTAAGAAGTAACAATACAAACCATCATGCCACCCACAAAGAGATCCTCTCTTACGAGTCTTAGTAATGAATGTAAAGGTTGGTTTTATGAACAATCCATTATATATGAACTAGCATTTTCTCTAGTTCTACCACTGCAGTACTTCATGATGCTAAGGAGAGTGATACATAAAAGATCTGACTTCCTGTGTTAAAATTACATACACAACAGCAGCAGTATGATGAACACCAATATAAAATGCTCCTGGCTATTTTTAAGGGCCAGTACCCTTCAAAGAGCTTCTAATTTCATCTAACACATGGTAAATCTGGCACAGATTTCTCATCAAATCAACCTTGAAATTATAGTTTGAGTTAAGTGATTATGAACATTAGAGGAACTCTGTAGAAGACACTTAGTCTGCATGAGTAACATCAGAAAAGTTGGACTACTAAAAATGGAGAGCCATACTTCAATTAAGTTCCTTCAGTTAAGGTACATTCCTGTCATTAAGAAGTGGTGCTTAATGAGCAGGTAAGACCACCTCTAATAGTACTAGAACTCTCTATTGTCAACATTCACTTTATTCCCAGTACCAATTTGCTTCACTTGCTAATAGTGGAAGCTGAAAACATCTTTCATTCTCCATATGCGGAGCACAATTATCTCTTAACTATGGAACTTCTAGAACCAATTATGAAATCCAGTATCAAGTTAAACACCTGACATCAAAGTGAACAGGAATGGCACTTTGAAAATATAATGGTTTGAACTCACTGCTAATAAAATATGCAATAAAGGAAAATTAATTATACTATAAATAAATGTAATTTCAAGTTAGGAAAAAAAACCTTAAGGAATACCTTACTCTGATGTGTGGTGTGACAAACCAGAAAAGTAACGCTGCCTGAAGAGTCATAAATTGTATTTAATGTTTCAGAGAGTCTAATTTCACCTAATGTTTCTCATTTAAAAAATGGAAACCACTGCATTCATTTTAGTTTGAACACTATACTTACCTGTGAAAAGGAAAAAAATCAAGACCATGATCATTGTGTAACCAAAGTATAAAATGGTACTAGCGGTTCCTGTTATCTGGAGTTTAGAGAAGAAGTAATGAACTGCATAGATAAAAAGATAAACTGCTGTAAAGCTGCTCGTCAAGAATGATCGCCACCACCAATGATAATCCTGAAAGAACCAATAAACCATTCAGTAAGAGATATCATGTAGACAACCGAATACAAATAAGCTGGTTAAAAAAAAGTAACATTGTCTTATGAAATACATTTTATTCCAAATTTATCTCAAAAAAAGAATTCCAACATAGCACATAGCTCTTTTCTTTCTGAAAGTCAGCTGTATTGCTTCCACTATGAACATGAAATTATTCTAAGATTACAGCTGTTTATTTTGCTTATCTGCTGCAAATGGTGGATTTTGAAGCAAAAGGCACATTTCAGAAGAGTGGCTAAAATAGCGATGTCAATGTCTGACAATACAATCCAATACAATCCATTCACGGTATCCAGCACATCACAGTATATGCGAATACCTCAACTCTGTTTCTAACATCTTCCAGATAAAAGTGGTATCTACATCAAAACTGTACTTTTTACCTCTGCACACAGATGGAAGTAGCACAGCAAAACTGTAGCTTCTGAACACGTAATTAGAAGAATTATAAAAACTAGGAACAGGAATCCAAACATGTAATACATCTGATGAGACCTAAAATTAAAAAAAAATAAAAACGAGTCTCATTTTTGGTTGAAGTTTTCAGTTAATGTACAGTGTCACATTGCCAGATGCTAAGCTAATCAAAAAGCAAACCAAAAAAAAAAACCCTCCAAACCCAAAAAACCCACACTACTGGGGTAACTTTGTCTATACCACTATTGGCCGATTCATAAAAAGTTTTCTTCACCTGAATGTAGTCTGTAAATATGCACTCATTTAAGCCAGCAGTAATAAACCCACTGCTTTACAGAGCAACGCTCAAAGTCTTCAATTATGCTTCCCCTGAAATTAGCATCTATAAACTTTCACAGAGAACCATTATGGACAATTTCCAGAGATGTTTATCACTTCAGGTCTCTGTTGAGAGGACTTTTAACTTCCCTGACTCGTGCATCACCCGTACTCTTCCCTAGTTACAATACCCACTTCTCTCCTCCCACTGCAGATAAGTTTCCCAGGTGTCTCTGCATCTCCTCACTACACGCAACCAGATGCTCCTCCACTCCCAGCCCATCCTCAGACCAAGTCTGACTCCAATTCAAGGGCTAACCAAAAACACTCGCAAAAATAAATGCAAAGGAAATATGTTTGTTTACTTTTAATCTGGTGTCTTTCAGATAAGGGAAGCAACAAAATCAACTTTATTGAGTGATGGTGACAACTACTGCAGTATAAGATTTGACAGAGGGAGTATTAGCTGCACATTCCCTCCATGCTTCCCTTCTGTAGGATAAACAATGAGAAACAATTCTGGAAATTCAGCAATTCCAATGACAAAAGTCCAGAGTATACCTCTTTGTCAGTTGATCACATTTTTCAGCATAGCTATATTACATGGTTTCTATTTTTGTTGAGGACTAATGCGTAAGGCTAATATATCTAATATATTTGCATTAAAGAACTGATCCAGAAAACTGTTCTGTAAGAATTCTCAACATAAACAGAGGACACATTAAAAACCTGGCACCTTCCGGTTAGTATGTTCCATTGAACAACAACATATGAAACACTTCATATTTACATTGTCAAAGTTAAGAAAGACTGCACCGGTTTAATTTTCCATGCACCTGCTTGACTAGGTTTTGATAAGATTTAGGAGTGGTATGAATGATCTTGACCTGATTCTGATTTAACAGCTGAAACTGCTAGATCATTTTAGTTTCATAAATCATAACAATGGATTAGGCTCCACCTAACTACAACAGCATGAAACCATGTTTGTGCTGTTCAGAGCCAGAAAGATAAAACAAGGAAATAGGACTCTAATTTTACACTTTGCAGTTGTCAATAAGAACAACTATTTTTATAAGTTCTAAACACATGAATGAATATGCAGATTCTGGAAATTGCGCAAAAATCTGCAAGAAGATCAAAAATTTTTAAAAGTGGTTTATTCCTTATATAAATTGGTTTGGGATGTTCAAACTCATTGTGCGTTTATTGTCAAACCAGCATAACTAGAATAACAAAAAAGAAGTGATACTTACCAAATGCTATTCAGAATGAAAAAAAGTTGAATAAAAATACAGCCAAAGGGCAAGATACCACCCATTATGATACCAGGCAATGGCTTTGTGAAAAAGGACTGTTCCGGAATTTGACGAGGAATCTGGTTTGTACGAACTGGATGTTCAATAGGCTTCGGAATAAATTAATATAATTAAAAGATAAGTTGTTACATCATACATAAGATTACTTTTCCCTAATATTAGCACCTAAAGATTTGATAAACATAACTTTATTTTAATCCATAAGCCATCATAAGTTACCAAACTAAAAAAATACAAACTAGATATCCATTGTTAGGAAAAAGACACATATGCTTTAGACATTCCCACTTTTGGTCAGTAAGCAAGTCAGAACATGAAGGAAAGAAATCTGTTCAGTTCTTCATTAAAAAAAAACAAACGAACCCAAAGCAAAAAAACAAACACATTTTTCTTAGTTGTCTGGCATTATCTCAAACTAGTGAAGTACAAATTGCAGTACTTCTGAAGTACCACTTCAAAAATGAAACTGCTGAGTTATTGCTGAAGTACAAAAGGCAAGCCAGACCTCCAAGAGCACTATTAAATTCTGATTCTAGTGAATGGACACAAAAAAAGTTTGGTGTGACATTACAAGTGTATACTCAGTTTCAAAATCATGACAAAGTGAAACATTTTACAATCATAGGGCCACAGATGTTTCAATCCAACCAGTTCTTGTATGCTTAGGGATTCAATGGGTGAACTACAGAGGACAGGTGTATTTCAAATCTGCATTCAGAGAGCCCTACCTTTTCTTTGAAGCCAAAATATGCACCAACAAAGGTCAGTGGGACTGAAATTCCAAACCACATAGCTAGGATAGCAACCAAAGTGCCAAAGGGGATGGCAGCTGAGGATCCTTTCACCCACAGAATGAGATTCATAATGAAGAAATCAGCAAAGACAATTCTGAAAAAAGTTCGGAAAAAATATTAAAATATTTAGGAAAGAATAAATATCAGTAAGTAACAAAAACTATAAACCTGTTAGAAGTCTGCATCAGAAAAACGTATCTTCTTGCAATCTTTCATTCCCTAACAGCCCTAGTTACTTTCAGCAATACTGCAGTGAATGCAAAAATGCTTGCAACATCCAATGCTTCTAATGCAAGTATCTATGGTAAAGCCACTATTTAAATAGACTGCACATAAAACCAAAAAGTGACAGAAACATTCCATTGTAAATATCTATACAAAGAATGCAAAAAAGATAAAATAAATAAAAAACACTCCTATCTGAATCACCTTTCCTATTATTGCCAGTCATTTAATACCTTTATTTAGGTCCTTTATAATCAGTAAATTCCCTCTGAAAAAAACACAGCGATAGCAAAATCTCTATTTAGGAAGCCACACAACAAATGTATAACCATGCCGCAACATGGTAGAAGGGTGGGTTAAAGAGGGCTCTTCCCTACAAGAATCTTTGTATTCACACTTCATGGAGTTACATAGTTAAGAAGCCCACACCTCTGGAGAATTTAAATAAAGACTGCATCAGTCATGACATGTCTCCAGACCTGTTCTTCCCTCCCCAGTTAAGTGCATCTGCCTCATTTTGTAAGCATCCTGGGAAAACATTAGAAAACAACTCCAAGACATATGATGAAGATTTCAAACATCCCATTCTGAAAACAAAGCAAAACATACTGCAAAGGAACCCCATATAAAAGCCTGCTTGAATTGCCATTACTCATGGGTTCAGAGATGCATCACGGAAAATTCAGCCTCAGGAAGGGCCCCGGCAAACTGCACCATTGTCTGGGGTTTGTGAAAAAAGTGCTCCTGAGGCAGAATTTGAAGTGCCCTGAAGTGAACATGCATCCTCCACTGTATTTAATTTAAAAAGGAAGGATGGAAGATTAGAGCAATAGAGAGGCTCCTTTTTTCCTAGGAGAGGCCTTACACTTGCCAAAATTTTTGGGGGGAATAGACTTGCTAAGCAAGCACACCCAAGCAACACCTGGTGTAAGCATCTTGTTGAACAAAAAATAAAAATCAAACCTATTTTAGAAGTCTTGCTAATCTTTATCATCTGCTCAAGCTCATAACACAGACCCCACTTACCCGCTCCAAAGTTAGAAAAAAATACTGCAAATATGAATTCACAGTCTACTGAGACTATAATGGCCTTAGGCTATTTATGATATTATGCAAATTCACTGAACTAGCATAGCATAATCAAGACATCTGTTCCTATTCTACCATCCCCAATCATTTTACTTCCTCTGTGAAACTTAATTTATTTGGGAGTTTAAATGATCAGCATGATATTTCTTCCAGTGATAAATATTTTCTTCTCTCTCAAGATAATATCTAAATGACAGCAGGGAGACTGAAGCACATTTTGGTTAGAAATAAGATTTCCTCATAGAAACAGTACACTCAGCTGTTATTGAATGCATTACATTTAATTTGATGAAATTCTGCTGCACTCAAAACCAAGCCATGTTTTATTCATTCTGGGCTTTTTTTAGGGGGGGGAGAAATACCTTAAGAAATTATTTATAACCTTTTCCCCAAATTTTGCCAAGGACATTTGTCAAAGGGTAGCTTCACGTACCCAAAATTGCAACCAAGAAATATGGAAGCCTTGCAGAAGAAATCCGTTTCTGTTGCCTTTCCTCACTGACCTAATTCTCACAGAAGATTTTGAGAGCTATGAGAAAACGAAAGGTTGGAGAGCCATCACCCTTCCCAAGTATGACAGTATTGCCCATAGTATGATACATGCTACAGCCATATCTGAAATTAGACACTATCTACATTTATATAAGAGATTATAACCCATTTAAGAGAATCTCTGCATTATTCTCACCCAGAAGCATACTAAACATCTACTGTTTAGTATAGCAGTATATAGCTATTTACTTTAAAAAAAATAAATATCAAAATTATATTTCCTGTGTCCTTTCCAATACCACAGTTACAAGAAAACACTGATACTCTAACTAAGGTAATAGAGGTTCTGCCTAAAGGGCTGTCTCTCCCTGTTTACAGAAGAGCACTACAGACACTCCATAGTTACCACAAAACCACATACTTCCTAACAAAGCAACCACACCTATTACCAGTTAAGACAGGTTTACCTGGAACACAGCAAGTGCTCTGGTACCAAACTGGAATTACCCCATCACTATGCCTCATGTTCTGGTGCAGTGATTCTCAAAGGCTGTGACGCTACCTTGCAGGAGAGTCACATCATTCCTCTCATCCTCACAGCTGATCACAAACCAAGACGTTAAGAAGCTGTGTCCTAGAGTACTAGGCTCCAGCTCCTCAGAATTCTCTTTTCTTTATATTCACAGAAAGGCAATATACAAAAGGAACAGCAACTTGGAGAACAACAAAGAAAATAATCACACAAACAAGCATCATAACAATTCACTTTTTTCCCCACTCCTTCCCCCGAGATTCACTTATACTTAAGAATCAATGAAAGAATGAGGAGAAACAATACTAACCCAGGGCAAAGCAGAGCTGTAAGCAAAACGTTTGTCTTCCACTTCTCACCTCTAAATGCTGAGAGAAAAAGTAAAAACAATTTCAATACTTTTTCCAACTGTTTTGCAGTACAGCAGCAAGAAGCAGATTTGTTGTCTGAGACACCAGCTCCAGTCTGAGTTTTATATTAAGCCCAGCAATTCTGAATTTAACCTGCTGTGTCACATTAAACAAACGCATGTACTTACTCTTGTACATTCTAGCAGACACATAACCAGCTGGAGTTCCCAGTAAGACCCACAATACGACCGCACAGGTCATCAAAGCACCACGGTTGGCAGGAGAAAGAAAACCAAGGCAAGCTAGGACTAAAGAGAGAAAAAGATTTAGTCATTTGTAGACACATGTCAACATTCCCTTGTAGCACGTATCACTGTACAGGTTTATCCCTTTCACTACCAGATATTTAAATGAAGACTATGTGCATAAGCTCTCACATATACCTATCACATGACCATAGCCCTAATGTCACTGTTTCATTCATAATAATGCGTTATTTCCACCTTGTTTTTTAAACAGAAAGTTTCTCATAGCCAAAAGACTGAAAAATAAAATGCTACAGAGATGAACAATGAACCCAAACAAAATTTCAGCTTGAAAACATCTGTTTCCAAAATCCTACAGTCCTCCTGTAAACATATATGGACAATATTTACCCATTCTAAGTAACAAGAGAAATCTAGTATGTGGCATAAAGGACATCTGAGAACAGCAGGTCTGGAGAATACAAGAACTTTGACAGAGCTAAGGGGTTTTGTTGGGGGAAGAAGTTGTTGAGGTATTTTAGGTTTGGTTTTGGTGGGCCTTTTTGGGTTTGGCTTTTTGGGGGTTTTTTGATTTTTTTTTTTAAAGGTAGAAATAAGCGTGAAGATAGAAGATCTTAGAGGTATGAGTCACTTACTTGAAATTCCACAAAAGGCTCTCAGCTACCACAATGGACAACACTTTACTCAAAAATGTGCTATCTTAAAAAAACCTCTTTAATAAAAGGCGTCTGCCTGCATCTGAACGAATTGTAGAAGCCAGCCCAGAGATATTCTCAGAAAAGGAGTTTGTCAGTGATCTCTAGTGGGAAGTTTTGGTTTTAAACATAAAAAGGATTATTTCCCCCCCGCCCCCCCCAGTTTCTTTCTATACTACACTAGTTGCACG
>VYXH01007820.1:153843-177976 GCA_013397275.1 Burhinus bistriatus
GCACGGGAAATTATTGCAGTTAAGTAAGTTACAAAGAGCTGTGATAAACACTGAAAGACAAGCCCATCAAGAAAATTCTATTAGTTTTATAGCATCACGTAATGAATAGAAAAAAAGCAGATCCTCTACAAAAGATAAAAAAATCTGAATAAAACCTGGAAAGCAGAATTTTAAAACCACCTTCTTTTGTAATAAATACCAGTATACTTCCCAATTCTCCTGTATAGTAAGAAAAGGAACGGCGATATACTTTATAGTTAACATATAATAAAACACCAACTTGTGACAGGTTGCATCATCACATGTATATATAGCTATTTATGGCAGGCTCCCATATTATCTCAACATTGTGTCAGTATTATTTCATTGGCATGCATTCTTGCTCTTATTTCTGCATGGCTGCAGGCTGTTGTGTCAAACGTATTAGATAGAAAGTGTTCTGAGAACATTAAAGCTGTGATTACATGTCTTTGAACTCGCATTACTGGATCCTTGGATAATTTACACCATGACAAACTGTTTTTGTTTTTTAAAAAGAAACTTGTAACAAGGAAGCTTCATTTCTGCAATCATGAAGAATCTGAATTAGCCCAGATACCACAACGCTTTGAACAACTCTGCTTACAACAGTGTTACTGAAGATATCTAGACTAGCGTTATGAAACAGCATTAATATTTTGTTTTACTAAAGGAAGGACTTTATTTCCAAAAGAAGGCTTCTATCATTTGTTCAGTAATATTGCATCTTTCTTACACTATTGCACTACAAACACATCACCTTAATAAAATTACTTACATAAAGTAATAAACGTCATAATGAAAATTTGCGTTCCTTGGCCCAAGAAGACAGACAGTAACATTCCCTTCCTTGGAGGTCTAAACACATCTCCATGAACCAGCTTCCAGCCAAATTCCTCTTGGGCATCTTCCTGTATAAAATCAACAACGTCTTTAGCAAAGATACATAATGCAGTAGTGAATTAACGCAAACAAGATGCAAAATACATATTTAAAGTTTGATTAACTTCCAGTTTAGATCCAAAGACAGACTAATTGCATCTGATTCATCATGCATTGATTTTATAACCCCCTAATGGTTCAGTGAAAGAAAAAGGCAGGATTTATCCTGAAAATCCTCATCTTTTAAAGCAAGAAAAACCAAAATGTAATTAGCCAAGCCATATAACATAATTCTAAATTTAAACTAAAACAAAGCATTCCATTTAATTTAACTTGGATTATAGCATTTCAATCTAGTTCACCCATTTATCTTTTTTTGCTTCCATTACAAAGCACATCCGTCTCAATGACAATACTGGAAGAGAATGAAACGGTCCCTGTACTCCAAAAGAAAGCTTGCTCCCTAGAGTTACCAAGGGCAAGTACCAACACTCTTTGTCCCACTGTCAGAGATGAATTGATGGATGGCACAGGGGGGATCCTCAGTCCAGCGGCTCTAAGAAGCCACTGCTGCAGAATAAAACTTTTCAATAAAGTCACTCAAAACAAACACCTCACCTCACAGAAAAAGCCAAACACACATGACGACAAAAAAAACAACCCCTCAAGAAGAGCACTCTCTCCCTCACAAAGTTAAAAGCTACAGGTTTCATTCAACCAAGGAGTACTGAGTTCAGTTCAATGGACTGCTTACCACTAGATTTACAGCACACAAAAAATAGGGTAAGAAAGAATACAGACCAAACTAGCGAATGACATAGAACATCTTAACTTGTGACAGATTATGTAACTATATTCTTTTTGCTGGCAGATTATCTTTCTCTTCCCCATACTGATACCTCTGCTTGCATTTGTTCGCTAGAAATTACTCTCAGAAGTCTGATATACTACTAGAAAAATTGAAAAGTATTAAACACAAGATAACACTTTGATTAAAAAAAAAAAAAAAGAGACACAAAACTATGCCTGCAAAGAAAATGATACCAGGTATCTAGGTATAATTCCAACACATCAGTGTCCTTCCAGTAGAGAAAGGTTGGTTTGGTTAAAGAAGCATAAAGACCACACTTCCCTATAAATCATCGCAATTAGTTCAAGTACAGATGATGAGAAAGTTGCTAAGACAGAAGACTTTTGATAGATAGCTGTAAGGAATGAAAGATTTTAAAAGGTTACTACCTGAAGCAAATCTTTATCTGTTTTCAAAGTGGTGAACACTAAGCAGAAATAAATGTTTAGTACTTTAGTTCCTGGCCGAACAAGGAACATGTTATGCAAATTTGGAATGGCTGATACTAGACTTCTTATCAACACCTAATCTGGCAAATGCACTCAGAAGTCACCCTCTGGTAAATATCTTGGTTTATGAAAAATAAAGAGAAACCAAGCTTGGCAGGTTGAGACCCCTGATTTATATCTTGTATGGGCCTATAGGCCAGAGTGTTCATCTAAAAGACCAATTTTTAATAAAACTCTTCCATTACAGGCTAATTAGCTGTGAGTCAGAGTATTTTCCAGGCTTTTGTTTAAAGAATTCAGCAGTATTTTACATTGCTAACTTCTACCATTCAAAGATGAGGATAAGAATTGCACAACTAATACAAGTAGGAACCTACACTTTATAGTTACAGAAAAATAACTGAGGAAAATCTAAAAAGATGCTTTTGAATCTTGACCAATATGCTAAAAATTACTGTAAATTTTAAAAAAGTGTTTATAAACAAAGCTTCAAACCTCCAGTTTCACTTATATGACTATAAGATCCAAGATACGATGCCAAGGTCTTTTATGTGACTAAACCATATTTTGTAGCAGAAGTAGCGGATATTGAAAATGCTTCTTTTGCATCATTCCATCTTTAGTCTCCACCTTGGCTCTCACTACCAGCTATGCAAGTAAAGAATACCATTTTGTAAATGAACACAGAGAGAACCCAACACACGCTTTTTTAAAAAATTTAAGTGTAACATGGCAAAAGTTTTGCTAACACTTTTTTAAAGAATGTAAATTTTCACCGGGGTAGCATGATCAATGCAACATTTATAATGAAAGCCTTGTAGGTACAAGTACCAAATTGTATGAACTCATCAGTGTTGCTTAATTTTCAAAGAAAAGTATGTTACACATTTGTTACCCAAACCCAACTATCTAGTAATTACTGTAGACCTGCAGTAATCCTCATCTTATCCATTAATTTAGCTTAGTTCTCAAAGTATTCTAACAAAGATGTCAGTCCCCTACACTCAAGTAGTCATGATCGAATAGATTTAAAAAAAGAGGACAAGAGTTTTGCCTCTCACTGTTGAAAAGATACTGACATGAATTCTCTTAAGTTCAGCTCAGGAATCTTCTCTTAGTCATAAGACCCTAAAAGTAATCTAATGATTTCTAAACACTTCATTAATGTATGTCTCACTAAATCTACATCACACTAAAAGCCAATTGGTATTAGCTGAATGTTAAATGGGCATATTAAGACCACAACCACTGGCTTGTGTCTCTATCTCTTTTCAAGTAGAACCACCAGCATTCCCAAAGTGTGAGATACCAATTTACTAAACTACAGCTTCCTCAGCCCAGGTCCTCTTTTGCACAATTATTTCGCACCTGTTTTAAATCAGGTCCTTGAACTGCAACAGATCTTACAGTTTCTTACAACTAGCAGGAAAATAAAAAGTTGTGCTTTTTTGAAAGCCACATCTATGCCTGCTGTTATCCATAAAAACTAAGCAAGCTTCTACAAGTCTTGCTCTTTATCACATTAAGAATGACCAACTAATAAAGACAAGACAGTATAAGATATTGAACATAAGTTAATTGAGAGATCAAACTGGAGCTTCACAAAAACAATCAGTTAAAGGATGTGAAAAATTATTCCACTTTAATTGCTGTCTGGATTTGCATTAACAAAAGATATTAAATATCAAAAACACAAAGAAGAATAAAAGTACTTTCAGATGTTTTAGTTTCAATTTGAAACATTTTTGTGCATTTTAAAGTATTTCTTTATCCAGATAGACAGCAACAACAGTCAAAATTCAAACCTTTGTAGTATCTGACATTTCTCATTTTTGGCTTGCAGATACAACTTTTACCAATGAGAAAGAGTAATTTTTACTCAGCCTTTCACTCACAGCCAACTGATCAAGTCTTTTTAACTCACAACCACCTATATTCTCTTCCACCAAGGTAGCAAACCACTACAGGGACCTGCCCTTTTCCCATTTTAAGGAGTACGTATTTCAAAAGAACTCACAACAGGTCCAGTTGGATGGCAACAAGCTCCAGTCACTATGTTAAGTCAGACAAACCAGGCTTGGATTGACACAGTGATAGCCAGGAGAATTAAAATAAATAAATAAGTTATGCGCACACCAAGTAGTTCTAACAGAGCTAGAGGTCAGAAGTTGTGTTGCATATGAATTGCAATATTATAATCTCCTAACTAGAGACAAAGTATGTGATTCCACCACACTTTCTAGCCACAGACAAAAGGCAACATTAATTTGCATTAGTCTATGTTAATCAGAACCTCTACCATAACATTTAGCATGACAGCTACTGATCCTCACGCTAATTTCACTCTATTATCAGCTGTTGGTTTGATTTTTGATCCTTTTTGCAATAATCATCTGATAGCATTTTTTTGTTTTTTAAATACTTTGCTTTATAAAGTTGCATAGTATCATACTTCTCATGAAATTCAGACCACAAACTTTCCTAACTTCACAAGTCACCTGCTAGCATGCTTGCTTTCTGGACAAGGTATATGACAAACTATTATAAAGAAATACTACCTTGGAATTGGAAAAATTACAGCAATTGAGGTTCCTAATGCAGCTTCATTACAATGGGGACAATACCTGGATGCAGCGGTTTTAAGCCTGATCTCTTGAAGCGGGGAGAAGACCATTATCAACAAAAGTACACAAGTTCAGTTGTTCAGACTATAAAACAGATTTTCAGAGAGAGAATATGCCAGACTGGGTAGCAAAGTCTTTGCTTCTGTGCTACAGATGTCTCTGCAACAGACAAAGCGCAGGTCCTGGGCTAACATCACATAACATGACTTAAAACAGGGCTGCATTGACAAGGTATCTTATGTATAATCCCAGGTTGCCAGAGCCAATGAATCACTCAATGGTTGATGCTGGAAGGGACCTCCAGAGGTCCTCTTGTCCAAACCTCCTGCTCAAGCAGGGCCACCTAAAGTAGGTTACCCAGAACCACGTCCAGATGGCTTCTGAATATCTCCAAGGATGGAGATTCCATAAAAAAGACATCAGCTGCCTTGGTCAGTGTCATACCACCAGCTACATGTCCCGACTGACTCCATAATACAACTACAGGACTCAGGAGCGATGGCCATATCTTGATGGTGAACGAGTGCCAGAACACTTTTCAATGTCTGCATTGTGTCTTGTGGCTGTTGGTATACCATGAAAGTGTTTATTTAAAAAAGAGGCTTTCCTTGGTTGAGACCTTGGAACAAAGGGACTCACATTTCAAATGTGAGTTTCTTCACTACCAAAAAGTTTCTGTGAATCACTCCACATACTTCTAAAACCTGGTCTGTCCTTGCATGAGATGATGCTAGGAAAGCAAGAACGTCACACCTGCCCACGTACTCCTGCTGTTAGAAAACATGAAATAGCAATAAAGCTATTTTTAACCCCAGATATATTAGCATGTATAAAATTCTTGGTAGTTATAAATCTTTTTAGATTGCATTCAAAACTAATTGATAGACATCACTATCATCAGAAAAACATGCTCATGTAGACGCTGTAAATCTTACTCACAGAAGAGTCCATCTGGTTGTATCTTGCAATATCTTTATGAAGAGTCCTCAGGATGATCATAGCCACCATGCCAGATAAGAAGAGAACAATTACGAGGGAATTCATTATACTGTAGATAAAGAAAAAGTCAAACTTTCAATCCACTTATTCAGGTTTCAGGACATGCACTCCAACTCATACCACATGTACAGCTCAAGTCTGAGAAACAGCCTTAGATATTCAGACCTTACGTCATTCAGACTTTTTAGTATTTTCCCACCCATAGAAGATAAACTGTTTTAAGTTTGTATCTTTATGATTTCTTAGGAGACAGAAGTAAGAAGAATAATATTTTATGATATATTATTAATTCTCAAGACAGTTGCATACTGCTTTTTTTTATTTTCCTCCTTGGATAGCTCAGAAGTAACTTCCCTAGTGAACCAGCTCTTAAAGCAGACTTTGTTAAGTAGATTTTATATCTATCAACCAATGAAATCTACATCATGCCATTTAATATTTTGTAGAGACATATTTAATCAGATTAGCCTTTTCAAACACTTTACTCTGCAAAACATTAACATTTCAACATAAATTATATACTTACTTTGTATCATTTCCCTCTGTACCACGCAAATAATTAAGAGCTTTTCACATACATCTTTTACTAGTAAAAAAGTTCTTTTTACTGTAAGCAGCTGCTGAATACAAAACATGCAGTACACATACCTCTCAGCAGCTAGAGAAAGCCATAGTAACAATAAGAACACTGCAGAGCAGCAACGTATCAAAAGTTCTACAGAATGGAGATGATAAAGTAAAACGATGGAAGCTGCTTTCCTTTCGGACACTAATAGCATGTTCCTTTGGTGAAATGCCATACTACAGTTGCTCCCAAAAGACAGAAGACTGATAAAAGTTACTTCACATATGAAAACAAGAAAGTTTTCTTGCCTGATAGCTAACAGACTTTGTTCTACCACAGCACAAGTTATATATCACTAGAAGCACAAGTAAGAACTCTTTGTGCTCACCTGCAAGGTTATTCTCTGAATAAATGTAAATCTTACCTAAACCACTGGATGTTTGTATGTGGCATGGACTCCAAAATGTAGTCCCATCTGGAAGCCCACTTAATATTATTCTTTTCCTATAAAGAAATTAAATAGCAATTAATAGAAACAAGTACAAGTTTGTTGCAGTCTCAGAGAAGGAATAAGCACATCAAATCTCTTCCACAAACCTTCCATTCAGCATTAATACCTAAGCTTGGTATCAACCCTGGATGTTAGACCTCCCCATTGCAATAATTCTTTTTATCTCTTGAGACTCTCAAAAAATATCTTGTTCATTGAAATCTCCTATCCATGTCTTCTACGTTCAACTGAGGCTTCACTAAGCCTCATCTTTCCTTGATTCGGTATGTAGCTGTCTCCAGCTCCCAAATGCATACTGAAAAAACAATCATGCCATCAGTACAAGATACTCCCAGCACAGCACACTGATCTTGAAACTGTAACTTTGTTAAACATACTCTGTGTTGCTAGTTCCCCCCGGAATTTCTCTCTCTCATCACCTTTAATGCGTTTAGCACAGGCTTACTCACTCCCTGCCATAATGCTGTCTGACACAGACACACTGATCCTGGCAGACAACTTTCATTTCCAGATATCCCTGTGAAGGATTTAAGAAGAAGAAATCATTCAGCAACTTTCATCTTTGAAAGATGCTTCCATTCTCTTTATCTCCTCTTCTAAATGCTTTATGTGAGAGCTGTACAAGTGATGACTCTTTCTGACCCCCAAGCCTTGTCCTCTACAGTTTGTCTCATGCGATGTACGTCTGCTGTCCTGCTACCAAATTCTATCTCCCAACTGGCATAAAGTTCTGCTAACTTTTTAATTTATTCACCAGGTGGTAAGTTTGTACAATTAATTCTGAAAATTTAGACTATGTCTCCAGCCTAGAATTTTAGAGTTCTGATCCATGTTCTGGATCAAGAACATGTAAAAATGAAGAACTGCACCAACATAACAAGGTGGCTGAAATTGCCCTAAGTTGCTCTTTATCAGCCCAATCAGTATTTGATCAGTAGTTCACAGCTAGCTGGGAGAGAGTTTCAGAAGTGTGGTTCTAAAGTGTGTTACTTGAATACCAAACTGCTCACATGCTTACGGTTTTGTATGCTTGTGTATTACACATTAGAGGCATGATCGTGTATATTTTTCACACACACAGAGCTAAATACCTTGCCCATTTCAATGAATTAAAGCAGACACCATAGCTTTCTCATCAGAAGTCACGTGCCATATTAGAAAGGACCATAAAACAGTTACGCATTTTACCGGTTTATGTATTCAGGCTTACTGAAACTAATGTTCTCCTATTTAAAGATACTTTTCCCTGATAAATACGCCCCTTTTAACTTATTTTGAAAGTACTGATAAAAAAATAAAGCGTATCAGGTATTATTTCAAATCAAGGCTAATGGACAACAGAGAAAATAAGCAGTTTGGAAGTGCCTGGCAATTGTGATGTGCGGAGTGCCATCTGCTGGAAGCGCCTGAACCCAAGAGAGCTAAGCCTCACCTGCTGAGAAAAGGGAGTAGGCAGCTCAAATGCATAAAACATTGCGAGAATAACCAGACAAAGTTCACATTGCAATTCTAAATTGCAATTTATCATCAAGATTTAAACATAAATGTTAATAGACAGGAGGCTCATTCATGTAGTAAAATTAGAAAGTCTAAGGAGGACTGGGTGTCTCAAGGGAAAAGTAAGAGGATACAGAGCCTTGCACCTCAAGGTCATTGGTTCAAATCAAATTCAATTTGGTAGAATGAAAGCTGTTACCATATGACGGCTGCTTGACTGCCGTTACAAAATAAGCTCATGGTCTCAAGCCAAATCCTCTAAGATTGGTGCCTTACATCAGAAAAACAACCATGTTTTTGGGAAAGGCTGGAACCAAGGTACCAAGGTTTGAAGTAGCTTGAACCAAGTTATTCTCACCCCCACAGGAGGCTCACTTTCTGTGTTGGGGTAAAGAAGCAGTTGCAAGAAAGCCTAATTTCCTCCTGTCTAAGTCATAAAAGCCTGAATAAAGTACTGAAGTTATTAGTAAACATTAGAGTATTAACTCTAAAAGATAAATGGCCACCTACTCAAAAAAGGCTAGTGAATAAAATGAAGGGAATATAAAATCAGACAAAACCTGCAACTTCACTAGAAAAACCAGCTTTACTATATGCTAAAATTAACATTCAACACAAAAGCGTCTTCAAATACAATATAAACATTTCTTCAACATGAGACTTGGTACCCTGACTGAACTCTGAAAACATAAAGCATACCTCAAGGAAGACAACTCTTGCAGTTATTCAATCTACTACCTTTCTGTAGTAGGGCAAAAAAAATGCTTTATTTATACATTCCAAGTGTCACTTAAACTACAGTAACGGAAAAGCAATAGGTTTTGGGAAAACTGCATCACAAGACCATCCTTACAGAATTTACACTGCTTTAATCCAGTTATGGCTATTAGCAAATTATCCAGCTGTTTTAATTTCATTCTTTTGGGGAATTACATATTCAAGTAACACATTCAATACTTACTTCAAATGTCACAGAGTAAGTGTAAATCAAATTCAGTTTATTGGTGAATTCACCAGGAATCTCCATAGGTGGACCTTCACAACTTAAGTTATTCTCATCTGTATGTTTGTAGCTAAGTTGAAAAAAAAAAAAAAAAAGTTAAATAAAGTTGCATATGCCCTACAGGATGAATTTTCACAAATTCTTTTCTAAGGTAACTAAACCAAGTTTTTATTTAAAAACAAACAACCAAGGAGGGCCGTGTATATCGTTTTGTACCAGGTATTCAACTTCTCTGAGAAGCTGCTTTTCTGTTTTTCTACCAACAAAGGTCAAAGATCTTAAAATATATTTTTATTAATACTTATGTTTGTAGCTAGAGATAATATAAGAAAAATAAAGTCACATATATAATTAGATATCATTATTCAGAACTTGGATTACCATCTTACATTCAGTTAATATCTGTTCACACTTCTAGGCATTTGAGAACATTGTAAGTAAAGTTGTTTGCTAAGCATGTGGGAGAAGAGAACCACAGACCTCCGAAAGGTCATGAGATGTGGTTTCACCCTACCCACTTTTCTGCTATGATCGGAATGAAGTCCTAGTCCTAAGCTAAAATGCTGCCTGGTTAACCAGGCTAAGGTCCAAAGTCTGGACATCTTTACCTGGTAAGATGCTAAGTTTTAACACAAAATACCCCTTCTCTGCTGTCACCTCTCATTAGTCTTGTGTACTCTGAAAAATATAGAACAATATTCTACATTCTAAAGTCCAAATACGCAAACCCTTTTCTGCAGTACCTTAGAAATACTGCAGCTATAGAAGCACAAAGTCGAAGAAACCTTAAGGTTTGCTGGAATTCACTCCTGTAAACCTCTTCTAACACTGGAAAATAGCTTCCCTCTCACACCCTCTTGGGCAAGTTGTATTTATCCAATTTAGACAGGCAATTCTACCTTAGATGCGTTATTATATGTCAACAACTAAGTCAAGCCACAAGATAATAAAAACTTTTATGAAAGGCCTAGGGTGCTCCAACCACAATTACTTCCTATCAGGAAAGCTTCAAGGTTGAAGCAAAGCACCAAGCAAAACACCAGGTCAGAGAACTACAAAATTAAGGTTATGTGCAACCTAACGGTGCCCCCTTGTGGTCTGCATTACTAGTGAAAAGACAAATTCTCACTTTTCAACCGTTCAGGATGCAACTGATAAAGCTTTAATCAAAAACGGAGAAGCTTGATAGAATCTTCTTGCTACCATATCAGAGCAAAGGTAAGTGGAAGGAATAAACTTGCGTAGCAAGTATAACTCACTAAAAATACACTATATCATTGCAACAGAAAAACCAAGTGTACCCAAGTCATGTTGTACTGTACACGTCTATATGACTTGAGAAACTGTGGTAGTGTAATTTAGGAACGTATTTAATCTCTGTAGAAAAGAGGGAAGAGTTTAGCTAAAAATAAAAAACCTACTTTGTTATTTTATACACGGACCACAGTTTTCAAATACAGGTTGAACTGTGCATGAACAGACTGACAAGAGGCCAAAGTAATTGTTGAGTCTGTTTCTGACCTCTGAATTGCTGCACCTCCTCTCTGGTCAACACAGAAGCTACTGTTTAAGAAAATAAGTTAGTCTTCTTAGAAAACCAGTCATCATCTTCTGCTGTTCTGAATACCAGTATTAACCTGATATTTCACCTATACCTCAGTATCCAAACTAACACACGAAAAAGTATACCTGTAGAAATACTGTACATTCATACAAAGTACATTTGGGAGGCAACGCAGCAAAGGTAAGAGAGATGACATGGCAAACTGTCACTCAGCTAAAGGATGTTTCTCAGTGTATCTGAAAATATGCCTTTTAAAAGAAAGTAACGCACACCCAGATGCAAATCAATAAAAATATCAGAAAGCTTCTATTGTTTGTGTCAGGTTCTAAAAGTCTGCACAAGCAGTCCTTCCATCAGGAAGGACTTTGGATAACATTTTAAAAGGAAAGTTAAATGACATTTAAAGTCGTGGAACTACTCTTTGTAAATACAGTTCCAGCCGTGAACCACTATACACTGAAAGTTTTAACAGAATTCAGAATAACCAGTTCCTCAGAACTTACTGACAACATATTGACACCAAGTATCATTTCTAAGTTTCCAACCGCTGTTACGACTCCCTAATACTAGAACTTGCTGCTTTAATGCACAATTACCTTTGCGGTCTTAGTCTCGCCATCACCAGTCTTGCACCAGGCCAGTTTTCATCCTTCCCACTATGGTACATGATTGTTATGTCAACGTGGTTGAAGAGGTAGAAAGTGTTCTTCTTGTTAAACTCTGACTACAAAATATCAATAAGAGATTGAGAAACTTCTCCAACAGGAGAGGGCGCAAGCAGTCAAGAACTCTAAAATGAGACTACTGTCCAATGAAGGAGCAAGAAAGGGAAATACTTCAACATTAACTTTTTTTAATATACCTGTATAAGTAACTTATATATTTTTCTATATATTCTATTATATAAATACAACCCACATAATAAAGTATCACATCTGTGTTACTAGTAAAATTTAAATGTATTTGGCACCATTTTTATATTTACCACAATAAGCTGCCAAAACAAGTTCAAAGATGTACTTCAAGGTACAAGTAATTCAGATTCACCTTTTCTCCCCACTCCCTCCCCAGTCTTCCTGGTAGACACTCCAGCTACCAAAGCTTACAAACCAGGTTCTGCTTCAAAAAAACACCTTTTGCTTTCAGCAGCTATTCTGCTTTGTCATCCCAATCCTTTCAGAATTTGGAATTACGAACTAAATAAAGCTCAGATGACACCAGAGTCAACTAAGTTGACCTGGATTTCCTTTTCTGCTCAACATTGCCATTGTTTAAAACCTTTAACATTAATTTGAATTAGGGGACAGGATGACAGACTGCTAGTTGAGTTTTCAAGTAAAGAAATTCCTTTATTTATTGTGTATATTAGCTGCTTTCCAATTGCCATACAAATTCTGTCCCCTGCCCCCTCCCAGCAAAATATGAAGGTGTTTTGCATTAAATTTATCTAGACTCTTTCACTATGATTAAGGTTCCCATCAGGAGAAGACTAGAATCATACCTGTGCCATACTTATAACCCCACCTTTAGGTTTCCTCCATTTCCAAAGTAGCAGCTTGTCGTGGTGACACAGCTGAAGCAATAATATAGCTCATCAGCTGCACAAATGCACTGTAGCTGTGCCATTGCATCGTAACAACCCTTTCCTGTACCCATTTTTAAAGAGCTAATTACGTCTGCTGGAATAGGTATTTGGGTACACGTCTAAAAGAGGATGACATTCCCCAACTCAGCCCAGAGGTTACAGTCATATCCATGGTGCTACATTCTTACTTGCCTATGTAACAACCATCCCGCTAGTGCTATGCCATGCAACTTTCTCATCACAATGACAATCCACAGACTAAAATTGACACTGGGTAGGACAGCTACGCCGGCAGAGCACCCACACCACAGGTAGCACACATGATTTGCACAGCACTTCATGGATACACAGTACAAGCTCCCTAAGCACTCACTAGGAAATTCAACCATTGCTGCCCATGTATGCCTAAAAAAACCCACAACCAACTTTTCATCCAAGTTGCTGAATTTGCTACAACCATTTTCGGTGTACCAGATAGCTTCCAACACAGCATAGGCCAGTATCAATTTAACATAAAACCAATCTCACATCCAAAGTAATAGAGTTGGACACATAACTAGAACAGGTTATTTAATTCACAGACCATTTTCAATAGTCTAGGGAGCCTGAGGAGTAACCAAGTTGGAAGGTGACCATAGACAGAGTAACCTGAACATGCATGATAAATCCATCACTTCCAAGAAGCATCAGACCTGCCGAATACAAATAAATTGACTGCACCGCATACAAGCAGTAAGTCACACGGCAGAGCAGATTCATAGCAGAGAGCTTGCTCCTCACTGAGAGGAGCTGTGGTCCCTCACCCCAGGAGAGATAAAACTGTACAATTATCAACTGTACTAGTTCACCATGGAACTCCCAGGATGACTGACACATTTCAAATTGTTGTCAATATAATTCTTTCCGTGTCACAGCCGTGTTTGTTATTTTCCCGCCATCTGGGAAAATCCTGACACATTTAACTTGTAAACTGTGCTAGACATAACTTTTGCAACTAGAACACAGTGCTCATTTCTAGGTCTTCACTAGAAAGCTTCTATTTGAAACCAATAAAAGAAGATCCTGCATGCAAATACGACATGGACAAAGAACAAATAGGTACAAGGATGGATACACATGAAATTTCAAAATAAACCCCTCAATTTTCTAAGGCTTTTAGACACCAATACAGTCATTTCAAAGCTTTATCTATATTGGTCAAATATCTATATGAACATTTTTTTTGGACCATTGTACCAGTGAGACACTGCATACAGAAACAGCATTCAGCTTTGTCAATGACTATGTTCTTTCTCAGGAAAAGAAAGACTAAAAATAAAACTGTAAATGAAATTACAACTGCTATACCAATGAAAAAAGTTCCACCACTTACATTTATAACGCAAGCATCTTTAACTCTACCATCTGGAGTAACAAAACATCCTATTGGAAATCCTGGATTACAGTATTTTTGTCCATCTTCCACATCATAGCACCACGTTACAGGCATGTTATCGATAATCCTAGACAGAAATCATCAAAGAACATGTCCTCAGAAAAGGATGCACCTTATTTTACATTGACATTTAACATTCATGTAGTGCACATAGTTTTCAGTAGTGTGCACAAGATGCACAGTAGAGGACAACCATCACATCAAAGAAGGAAGAAAGCAACCACTTAGAACATAGATAACAATGTAAAAAGTCAGCAAAAAAAAAATAATCCCAGCCTCAAGCATACATCTCATCTTACCAGTGATGCTGATAATTCAACTGCATTCCTTTCTTCAAAAAAGCCAGTTTGCTTTTATCAGCACTGTTTCCTGGGTCATATGATCTGGTACAAACCTTCTTGCATGTTTCTTGCTTTTTAAAAGTGAACTGTTAAAACAGCACACAAAAACAGTAATTTCAGTTTTGCTTCAAAAATCTTTTAGAGTCTTTTTTTTCATGTAAAGCTGACTTTGAGATACTTCACTTCCTTGCTATAAAAGTTTCAAAAGCCAGAATTTCCCATACAACAGCTTTAACAAATGTCAAGATTTATGTATATCCAGCATCAGTAATGCCCTTTCACATTGCTAAAAAACTCTTCTATAGCCCATATAAACTACCTCCAGATAAACCTTGAGGACTGAATTTTGAAAATTAGTAGAAAAGGTATTGTTTTTTCCTTTTACCAGTTTGTTTTATTTGGGTAATTGTATCATCTGCTAAACAAGACTTTTAACTACACATTTTTTATGAATGTTTCACATTAATTTTAGCTATGTTTCCCCCGTAATGACTACATTTTAAGACAAGGCCCTCAAAAATGCAACAAGTTGCACAGCATCTATGCTTCAAGTGCAGACACTACCTAACACGAACATGCTCACATTTGTATATCAAACTTCTATTCTAACGCAGTTAGGATTTACCTGTTAGGGAGCTAACACACTTAAAACATGACTGAAAATTCTAACATTATCAAGGCCTGAGTGCTAACAAATAACAAAGCATTTTCTAATTACTGTAGAGCGCAGTCATTTCAAACAAGTAATTCTTATACTACTTAATCTATTCAATGGGTATCCAGCCCAAGTGACCCATCGTGCCAGCTTCTTGTGGCCAGCAGTCATAAGACTTAAAATTACAGAGTCAAAGAAAAAGAGACTTCTAGGAGCCATTTACACAAGGGAGGAGGCATCACCTCCTTAAAACTATGAAAAGATGTGACTAGGTCCCTAATGACTGTGCAACAGTAGACTCAGAAACTCTGCTGCCTCTTTTTCTCACAGGGATTTGGATTATCTAGCAACCCTCACACACAAACATAGCCCAGGTTTCAGTTTCACCAGCAAATCCCAGTTTGGAAAGTGCATTTGAACAGTGTAGAGCTTTCAAGCACTAAGAGCCACTGTTTGACCACACCTCCTTTACTGCTAATCATTTTCCCAAGTTGACTGGGGAGCTTTTTAGAGATGCTGCACTTGGTCATGGCTAATGCAGGGCATGAGACAAAAATATTACATACCTAATCTACAATTTACTTCCATACTTTTATTTTACAGAAGATTTCAAGTGACATGCATAAACAATGGAAAAATTTGGTTTTAGACAACAGATGTTAAGTGTGTATGAGCAGGGAAGAGCTGAAAATGAGCCCCAACCTAACTTCCCCTTCCCACTCTGCGAGTTGCCCACTAGTACAACCAAGTGTATGAAAAAGTTCCTGAACCTGGGGTGGAGAGTGGGAGGGGGTTTGTTTGTCTTACATAAACAATACAAAGCTTATGTTAAAAAAAATAAAAAATTAAAAAAAAAATAATCACACAATCATCAAATCTTCAGCTATATCAATGGATTACAGCCATCAGAATGACAGCTATCAAATTTAAACAGGATCAACTTCAAGAGATAAAATAACCTTATATGGAGATGACGCTATTCTCTCCCCAAACAGCACTTGTCCAAGATTTTCTGATGGTCTTTTCTCTTCTGTATCTTGACAGAAGTCAAAACTGGAAGAAAAGTGGAAAAGATTACCTTTAATTTTTAATTGACATATAACCATAAATATCAGCCTAAACCAGTTTCTTAAGTTATGTCCTTAACATGGCCGTTTTCATGCTTCTTCTGATGGGTCAGTCACTGTTAGTAAAAGTTTGAGTGCCTTTGCAAAGAAATTTGGCATATATTATATAGAAATACTGCTATTTTGATATCAATTTCAACCAAGATATATCACAGCTGAAGTATCTTTAACAGAACGCGCTGTGTCTAGTCCAAGCACCCTTTTCAAATGGCAATTTAAGAAAACAACAGAATGTTTCATATTAAGAAAAAAAGACTGCTATGGACTGTGCATTTCTCTTGCAAAAGAGTTTCAGAAAAAAAACTACACCCCTTCCTTAAAGGAGTCTTTACAAATAGTATTTAATGTGAAACATGTTCCAAAGAAGGGTAGTGGTTTTAGTATTAATGTGCCACTGCCAAATGCCATTCACCAATTCTTTTCAACTACATACGGTCTGAAACGGCTGAATATGGGAGAGAGTACGTAGCCATTCTGGTTCTTCATTATTTAAACATGGGTTGTAGTAGGTTACAAAAAAAAAAAGTCAGTTATCTTTGGTCAATAAGTACTTTTCCTCAATAAGCAGTCCCAAATTCACTGGCTTCCATAAAGTTTAATGCAAATAGAGACACTGTGGGCTTTTCAAGCTAGTCTCTGGTCTTGCTGCTGCTGTTGCACTGCGCAGGGTAAGACCTCCAACACGGGCAAGTTTCTCTTTCCTGTATGCCCAACAGCAAGACTGCAAATCATATTGTGTATCATTGCTTAGTAGGCCTAAAAATATCTGCAAAGCAGGTAACAGTTTTCATAGACAAGAATCAAAATAAAAAAACCCCAAGAATTAGATACAGAGCTTTGGTGGAAAAAGGAAAAATAACAATGAAGCTTTGTCCAATTTCTTTAGTTGCCAGAAACAAGGAACACAAAGCTCCTGTCTTCCTAGATTTTACTAACAGGAAGAACTTTCAAATGTATCAAAGTCAACACTAAATCTAGTACTAAGCTCAATAAAATGCACCCAGCAGCCTTGTCTTTAACAATGTCTGAGGACAGACAGGAGGCACAGGTGCGGCCTTCATCCTTTCCACCCTCTTGTATTTCATTCCCGGCGCTGAGCGCTGGATTTACTCTCCCATTCCTACATCCAAAACACTGCTTACAAGAAACACGCGTGCTGCATCAGGAGTTGCATCACTGCATGGAGAACAGAAAACAAGCTCTCCAAATGCTTCTGGAAGCCTGTTGCGATGTACTTACGCATCATACTCATACGGCAGAACCGATTCCACCGAGTCCAGCCTGTTCACGAAGAGCTCGATCAGTGACTGAAACAGGGAAGGGCGGGGGGAGAAAAAGTATGAAAATATAGACTTGCAAAAACAAACGCACGGCCCCCACGAAACGCAAGGCTGGCTGGCAAGGGCTGTCGCAAGTTTCGGAGCTCACTATCCCACGGCGGAGTTACCACAGACTTCTGACAGGCCCCGACCGTCACCGCGGTGCTGGGCCACGCAGCAGCCGCCCTCCCCCGGCAGCGCCGCCGCCACTGGAGGCTGCAACAGGGAACGAAGCACCGGAGAAGAACCCTCCCGGCGCTGATTGGAAAGTTCAGCGGGGAAAAGGGAGGTTTTCGCCATAATAAAACACCGGGTGCACCAAGAGAAAGGGAGCCAGGGGTAGCTGGCTTCCCGAAGCAAAGGTTGCCTCCTGAGGGAGACCGCCCCCGCACGCAGCGGGTCGGGGGATACGCGGCGGTCCCCCCCGCGGGGCTTGCCCTGCTCCGGGTTTCCGCGATGAGGCGGGGGGACGACCGCCCGTGTCAGGCCCTCCCGTGAGGGCTCTCACCTTGCAGCCCTCGCTTTCCTCGCCGTCCTCACAGAAGCTGACGGGCGCCAAGCCGGGCAAGTAGAAAGCGGCACAGAGAGGTGCCACCAGCAAGAGACCAGCCGTCAGCAGCCTCATCTTCCAGCCTGAAGGGGCGAACGCACCATGAGCCGAGGCGGCAGCTCCCACTCCCCCGGCCAGCGCCTTGTGGAGGCGGCCTCAGCCCAGTAGCGGCGGCGTCACACCCGCCTTCCGCCGCGGCGCCTGCGCGGTGAGGCGCTGAGGCGCTGGGCGCCATCTTGAGGCAGGGCACCCTGAGGCACGACGGGGCTCACGGAGGCCACCGTTGTCTGCGGGATGTTTCGGCGAGCTGTCGCCTCCCTCTCGGTGGGGAGGGGTTTTCTCCCTTGCGTCCTCAGTCCTTTTTCCCGAAGTCCCCTGTGGTGACTCATACCAGAACATCTTGTCAGGTCCTAGCCCCCAGCAGAGAAAGGCTTAAATTAGATTTTACCAGCTCAGAAATTAGGTGTGGAAATCCAAGATTTTGTATTGCAACCTTTATCTGCAACCCCACGACTTTCAAGAATTATATTCGAAGATTTTTTGATGTCTGGTTCCGGAACTTGTGATGTTTGCAGCCAACAGTGGGATGCACACCAGCTCGGTGTCCCATGGCTCCCTGGTACCACAGCGCAGCCACAGCGGTGCCACGAATATGATGTCAAGCTCCAGGCTCACTCGTTCAGGTGGCAATGGCAGGAGCAGCACTTGGGGACAGCTGCAAAACCTGTCTGAGAAGCAGGGTAAGTACAAGTGATGGCTGCAAGCCAAGCTCCGTGCTACCATGGCAAGACAGATATTCACTGCTGCCTAAGACATTGCACTCAAGGCGTTGCTGTCAATAGCAGGTAGACAACACCTCCGTCTTCCTCTGTATTTCCCATTTAGGCAAGCTGTTGCCACTCTGGTTTCCAACCTGCGACATTACATTTGCATTACCACTGCAAAACCTCCCTGTCCAACAATTTTACCCATCTCATCAATCAGTAGTGAGTTGCCCTTACTGTAGGACAGCACCAGGGAAAAGGAGAAAGAATAAAGGGTGCATAATGGTTGCTTATCTTGTGTCTTTTCAGCTGAGCCTGGAAAATTTGAGTTGTCATTTCAGGCAGCTCCAGCTATCTCTTAGGGACCTGTGATCCACCTTGTATTGCTAAACTAAAAGGGCCACAATTAGATCCCAAATAGGTGATTTGGGAGAAGCACATTGTGGAGTTCCAGTTTATAAATAGTTGACAAAGTCAGTGCCAGAAACAATTGTTTTGTGCTGCTCTCATCTACTCTAGTCTGAGTTTTACAGAGGAAAAATGCTGAATTTCTATAAATACCTATCAACTGACAGCTGTCTAGAAAATTGCTCCTTGTCATGAAAGTATTAAACTGATCTTTTCAGTTATTAGTTTTTGACTATGTATCTAAAGGGAATTACATTCCTTTTTTATTCATTCTGAATGAGTCTTATGTGATCAGATTATTTATGTACTCATTAGTCCTCATCCCCCAGCTCTCCTGAACCCTTTATCCAGTTTAAACCCAAAGTATGATGAACTTGGTAAAAGGCCAATATGTTTCATGAAAATACGCAGTATGGTACAGGGTAGATTCAAAGTACTGTTCTCTGTATGAACAGGTTTGTAGTGTAAATTCAACTACATTGTTAAACGTCATAGGATCCACTCAAAAGAGTGACATTTTAGGTGAAAGCTACCAAAAAAATTAATAAAATATTACTCTGATAGAATGTTGTCCACCTGTCCCATCTAGCAGTCTCATTTTTATGGTTATTGGTGAAAAGGCACAAAGCGATGATTTTCTTTGTATGTATGCAGGTTTGTAAGTAACATAATTAATTGCATTTCTTCCATTTTAAAAATGTAAAGAAAATTTTCTAAGCTGTGATAATGCAAGGGCAAGTATATCTATGCTAGTTAGACAGCAACTGTCTTCTGTGTAAAGGTTGGTGGAGTTTTCCTCATCTCTGTTTCCCTAGTTATCCCATCTAAGTCTGTTTCATATTCTGTAGATGCCAGTATTAGGACTTCTTATTACTATCTTAATTTCCTATCAGAAAATTCAAAGTTGAGAGATCATTTGCAAAAGAAACTGTCTGGCTATTCAGCCTTGAACTTCTTACTGAATGAAGCATAAGAAGAATTAGTGTCCATTCAGACTGCAGTTTGTTCTCTGAAGGTTTCTGTAATTTTTCTACAAAAATTCAAACTTACAAAAAAGAAAAAAAAAAGGTGAGGCGGCAGAAGAATTGGAAGAATTATGTATCATCTAATCCTCTAGGAAAAAGATCTGTCTTACTGAACTTGGAGCAAGACCATACATAAACTATGTAGTGGAATATAGTAAAATACTGTTCCAGTTTTCAATATAGATGGAACTAAGGTTTTGATGAGGCCTGATGAAGATATCTTTTAGGACAAAGGATAGAAGAATTTGGCCCTAATACAATTACAGCAGTTATGTTCAAATGCTGTTTCAAATGTAATTATGTTCATGCTAATCCCATCTAGCTACATGTACAGTATGTTAACAAAATGAAGCCTGGAGTTACCAATGAAATGTTTTACTCTTCTAATCAGAGGAGGAAAAAGAGACTTTAGTTTGCATTTGCTTATCTTTCCAATTACCTGGGAGGCAGTCAGCAAATAAAGTACTATAGGTCATAGAAGCACACAGAGACTTCACACATAGGCAAAGACTATTTTTAGCATGTTTCTTACAGAACTAAGAATTCGCTTTAGTTTTCACTATCTGTTTCAGGGAGACTCTGAGGTTTAAATTATTCTGTATTGAAACTAGAATTTGAACCTTTTTTTCGTATGATAATTGGATGAGTATCTAGCTATGCCATTCTTTGGCAACTGCATTGTTATCACACGCAGTGCCCTCCCACTTTGTTACCGAAGGTCATCTTTCCCTTTTCCCCTGCACAGTAACAGCATCCAGAAACTCTTAGCATCTACGCTGGAAAGATGATCATCTTTAAATACGTACTACAGTCTAGAGAAGTGTTTGAGAGCTACCTTCTTTTGTATTCTCAACAGATCTATGAGGTAGTCTGAAGGAATGTTGCCTTCTGCTTTCCCTAACACAAAGAACAGTTGAGTATCTGTATCTGAGCAGAGGAGGCTGAAAAACTGAAGATTAGAGTCTGATGTTCCCTTATCAGGATGCGACAATTACACAGCTCTGTGACTGTAATGGTACCTATAGAGTCTATAGACTCTGTGCCACCTCTCAGAAATAAAGGTCTGTAGAACACCACAAGGGAGAATAGAAGTCACAGAGGAGTTAAGCAATGCCCATCCCATGCGTTAGAAAAGTGGACCATGCTAGGGGACCACATTGTCTCCCGTGACTCTGCCAAGCCAACACAGTCTGGAAAGCTACACCGCCATTTCTGATTGCTTCAACCCCACGCAACCCCTCCTCCCCCTGTCCAGCTGGCACAACTAACAGCGTGGGAGCAAGTTGGGAGAGCAGTGGATAGATGAGAAAGGTGGCATTTTTTTTCCTTTTAGCTCCCAACAGGTTCATTGTGGAGGCCTGCCAGCTCTAGGGACGTCTCAATGAAGACATGCTATGGTATCTGTAAGGAAAGGGACCTTGGTATGTACAAGCAAGAGCCTGAATAGGTACCAGGCACCGCTGCCTACCATACGGCATGGATACCCTCTGAAAAGCCCTAGGAAAAACCACCTGGTGACCTGCCACAGCTGACACGGGTGCAGTACAGGAACATGGAGTGGCTCTGGAGACCAGCTCCTCAGGCCTGACAGGTGTCCCTCAGCACCGCACACCCTCAGGAGTGCACAGGACTGGCCCTCCACATCCTGTTACTCAAACCTGGGATTGGGGCCTTGACCTGAGGTTCTGTTTTAAATCCTCTAGTTAATCCTAGTGGGATTTCAGCATGGCATCCACAGCTTCTCTGGGCAATCTGGGCCAGTGTCTCGCTGCTCTCACCATGAAAAACTTCTTCCTGAGATCTAATCTAAATCTCCCCTCTTCCTGTTTGAACCCATTACCCCTCATCCTATCTCTACAAGCCCTTGTAAAAAGTCCCTCTCCAGCTTTCTTGTATTAAATAATTTACCTGTGATACATCTTGGCACTGTTCCCTCACCTCACAAGGATGAGTCAGGAGCGATATGAAATCCTAAAATGTTAAAGGAACCTGCAATTCCTTAGCTTTCACACCTTCTAGAAATCAACTTTGAGGGTCCTTCTTCAAGGAGTAGGAATGGGCATTAGTTACAGGCCCTGCCTACCAGTTTTCAGCGACCATGTTCACCGTGCCTCTGGAATTTTTATAAAAGGTAATGGCTGGAGACAGACAGACCTGCAAAAGAGCTGTCCTGTTTGAAAACCACACAGAATACACAATCAGACAGCTTCCCTTTTCATCTTGTTACTTACTTTTAAGAAGATAACAGAAAAATCCATTTTTGTTTTTAAATTAAAAGACTGAGTGGTAATTTGACTGTGGGACTCTAAGAAAACAGGCCTTGTTGACCAATTAATACCGATTTAGATAAACTAAAAGTTCAAATTATGAAAATTTAGCCAATTTCTGTATGCGCAGGCCTCCTCCTAACTTTTCAGCTATCGGGTTTAGTCAGCAAAATAAAATGGAATCACAGAATGGTTTAGGTTGGAAGGGCCCTTAAATATTATCTAGTCCACCCCCCCTGCCATGGGCAGGGACACCTCCCACTAGACCAGGCTGCTCAAAGCCCCATCCAACCTGGCCTTGAACACCTCCAGGGATGGGGCAGCCACAGCTTCTCTGGGCAACCTGGGCCAGTGTCTCACCACCCTCAGAGTGAAAAACTTCTTCCTAATGTCTAATCTAAATCTTCCCTCTTCCAGTTTGAAGCCATTCCCCCTCGTCCTATGGCTCCAGTCCCTGGTCAAGAGTCCCTCCCCAGCTTTCCTGGAGCCCCTTTAGGGACTGGAAGGGCTCTAAGGTCTCCCTGGAGCCTTCTCTGCTCTAGGCTGAACAACCCAATTGAACTTCAGGTATAAGTTAGTTGAACCAGCACAAAACTTTGTGTTATCAGCCACGTATTTAATTTTAAACTACTCTTATTTCAGTTTAAGTCACTGAGGAAGGCGCACTGACATGCACATATATTAATTAACTAAAATCGCCTTGAGACTGTTCTAGCTGGACAGGGTTAACCTCCCGCACAGACGCTTCCCGAAGTTAAACTGACCCCATCGCGAGTGATTTTGCTTCCAAAGCCGTGACGCAGCCGCTCCTTTGGGGATCCCGCTCAGGAGCGGGAGAGGGGGAGCGGCCGGCAGACAAAGCGGGAACCGCTGCCCGCCGGGCGGATCCGGCCGCAATCGCTTATGGCGGCTCACCCCACCCCACCCCCGGCCGGTGCAGGCCCCGTCTCCGGGCAGGACGGGGAGCTCCCGGGCGCGGTCTCCGGTCAAGACAGGGCGCTCCGGGCCCCGCAGCCCTCCGGCGGGCCGCCCCCCCGTAGAGCCAGGCGCCGTGGCGGGCTGCTGCCTCCCCCTGCCGGCCTCGCCGCCGCCCGCATCCGGGGCCCCGGCCGGCTGGTGACGTCAGCGGTATAAAGGCCTGCAGCCCCTTTGTTCGCTCTCATTGCGCAGTTGCAGGTCGGTGCGAGCGGAGGTGAGTGCCGCGCGGCCGGCTGAGCAGGCCCGGGGGCTCCGGGGAGCGGGGCCCTGCGGGGCGAGGGTGCGGCGCGGAAGGTGGCGGCGCGGCGGAGGGCCCGGCCGGCGGGTGAGGGAGCTGTGCTCCGCACGCACGCCGCTGCGGGCCCGAGGCGAGGCGCGGCGGAGTCAGGCCTGCCTCCCCGTCCGCCTGGCCCCGTGTAGGATGGAGGGAGCGGCGCGGCTGTGGTGGGGAGAGGAGGGGGGTCCCAACCGCGTGAGTCGCGGTGGCCGCCATTTTAGGTGCGGGGGGTTCTGCTCGGGGTCCCGCCGCGTGGGTCTCCGCATCCCCGGGGAGGACGAAGGGAGGGTGGTGGCCGCGCCTGGAGGGCTGGGCGGATAGTTCAAAAAGGGGGTTGAGGTGCGCGGCCGGGTTAGCGCCGAGGCGGTCGTTCGGCGGCGGGAGGGAGAAGAGACCCTGCATAAGGTCGCCGCCATTTTGTGGAGGTGCTTGGAGACCGC
>VYXH01007820.1:178079-290334 GCA_013397275.1 Burhinus bistriatus
CTCCCGCCGCCCGGGGGGAGTAGGGGGGTGGCGGCGGCTTTGTCCCGGCTCGGCTGGTGTGCTGGGGGAGCTGCGCAGGCCCGCCTTGCACGCTGCTGCGGGCCTTTCCCGCCATTGGGCTGGAGGGAGGCATGCGGGTAATGTTTGTCCATAGGCGCCAGGCGTTTTGCCAGACGTTTCGAGGTTTTGCTTTGTCTTTGTGTTTGGCTCCCTTTTTTAGCAGCCCCCACCCCCCCCCGCATTAATCGTGGCTTTGCTGTGTGGGACTGCAGCGATGGTCTGGTATCCGTTCAGGCTGACATGTTGTGTAGGCCAGGACTTCAGCGTACTGTCGGTGTACTTTAAGTAAAAAAATGAGCTTAATTTAGAATACTGGCCCAAGCTGGCTTTAAAGTTAATATTTTGTTATTATTTTGACATAATAAGAAAACTTCCTGAAAAATCTTTGGCAAGATTTAGAGCGGGGGAGTGCTAGAAAAAAGACAGTAGCCCTGACTTTTCATGTTCACCAATACTACTTGATCTTAGAGTTCTCATCATTGCTTTGTTCCACTTTTTAATCTGTTTGAAATAGGCTATATAATATAAAGTAAGGGAAGGCACTGCTACTTCTAGTTGCTTCAGTCTAAAACTTTTACTTTTTCAATGTTCTTTATACTTTCTGTCTCTTTATTGACATCCTGCTCAAAAAAATTTGCTTGTGCTTTCGAGGAAAGAAGTCATTTATATTTCATGAGATGGTATGGAAGTCTGTTGCAGTCTGATATTAATAACAACTGTATACTTTTAATAGGTCATTTGTGGAATCAAAATGGTTGAAGCAGATCGTCCTGGGAAACTATTCATTGGGGGCCTGAACACGGAGACTAATGAAAAAGCCCTTGAGGCTGTATTCGGCAAATATGGACGCATTGTGGAAGGTAAAAAGAAAAAAACCTTGCTATTTTAAGATACTAAAAAATAAAAAGCAACAACATAGCTGTGATGACTTTTTTGGCATTGATCATCTGAAATGATGGTGCTTTCATGTCCTCTAAGAAGTTCTGAGCTTAAAAGATTAAATAAAGGTTAAATGTTGCTGCCTAATTACAGGAAAGGATAACATGGTTTTATTTCTGCAGTCCTTTTGATGAAAGATCGTGAAACCAACAAGTCCAGAGGATTTGCGTTTGTCACATTTGAGAGTCCAGCAGATGCAAAAGATGCTGCCAGAGATATGAATGGAAAGGTAGGAATTAAGACCTAATGTGTCACCATTGTTACTGACCAGCAATATTGATCTTTGGGGTAAATAGACTAGTAATAAAAGTTGGAAAGCCAATGAGTTAGAAGGTCCTGGAGACAAGTCGTAACTTTAAATTTGGCAAAATGTTTCCATGAAGCTGGAATCACTTTCTCATGATTGTGGATTTGACAGTAGAAAGTGAAGTCTGGCTGTCAGTCAGTTATATGCTATTTTTTCTTTTTTTTAATTGGTGATGGAGGGCTTTCTAGTAGTCAGCTCTTCATTCTTGCATGTCTCCTGTAATGTTTTTGGTTTATCATACTTGAATGCAGTACTCTGTAATTACACACTTGAGGGAAGTGACTTACCTGAAAACTATTAATGTTTCCCTTAACATGGGTTTCATGTCACTTCCCTAATGTGCTGGAGCGTTGATCCGCTGTTTGGTAATCTGTAGATATCCTCATGTATTTGTGAGTTGCATCATCAATTTACTTGGCATGTATGAGCAGCATCTTGCCAGTTAATGTGAAGTAGCTTTGCAGTTAGCCAGCAATTGAATTTGCTTGTTTACACTCTGCAATGCAATGATATGACTGTAAGAGGAAATAAAAATTTAATGAATATGTAATGTCTTTAAAAAGAAATGTGAGGATTTGGAGCAAAAGTTCTGAGATAAAATAATAACATAGTTTGTGAAAGGATTATAGGCTATTGTGATCTGTGTCTGTTCCAGCATGTGTCTGAAAAGCTAGATGTGAGGTTGCAACTTAATTGTCAACAGCTGCCTATCTTCATAGAGGTGCTGTCTCTTCAGGCAGTGAAAGCCATCTTCTTTACTTAACTTGAATTCCACTCTGGTCTTTTCATGCATAATCTGAATGGTGGTGTTAAGGTCATGCTGCATTAGCATTTTTCTAAGCAGTGTCTCTGAGATACTATTCATGTAAGGTGAAGAAGCCTCTACTGATTCTGGTTAACACTTGGAATTTTGGTAGCCATTTGTCTTGTTAGTATAAGGCATTGAAGTGAAAGAAAAATGTTAGTCACTGCAATCAGTAAGTAAGACATAATGCATATTTGCACTTTAGGAATAAGAAAATGAGTTTGCTGTAGCGTTCACAGTGAACACAAATAGTAAAATTTGCTTGTTTTGTGTTTATAGCAGGCTTTCTGCTGCATGTACTTAGTTTCTGGGTGCTTCAGGACAACCTCATGAGAATTAATGTTAATTTTTTGGGGGACGTGCTTCCTTGTTAAACAAGTTAGTAGTTTTTGTCAAGGCAGAGGGTGACAAGTCAGATAGTGTCCTTTCTGTACCAGCCTAAACATCCTTAAAGGTGCCTCTTTTATTGAATCTATTTCTCTGTTCTGTAGTTTGCTACAGTTCTGAAGACTTGTTTACTGCAGTTCTTAAACACTGATTTCCTCTGAGGTAGTCATTACACTGAACCCTCACCTAAGGTAACTTCAAGTACCAACAGATAATTATCAGACTGAACAGAATTCAGTCAGTAATCCTAAGTGTTTGGAGTGCAGCTTTCAAATGAGAATCCCTCTGAAAATAATCACCAACTGTTTGAAATCTTGAATGTTGTAGCGTGTTTGGTCACATTGTAAACATGCAGGAAAGTAATGCTTAGTAAAATAGCTGAAAGACAACTGTAACTGAGGTAATGTCTACATGTTCTGGAATGCACCATCTGCATCACTGTCAAGAAATGCTAGAAAGTACTGCCTCGTGGATCATCCTCACGGTTTGTCTTCAACACTACAGATCTAAAAATGTCTTCATCTGCTTTGACATTTGAACAGCAAATAGTGTGTGAGAAGAACATCTTGCTCAGGATTTGGCCTAGAATGACATTTTTAACATAAACCTTTAGGTGCTGCTATATATAGTTCCACTTCTGTACTGGTCTAGCTTGGTTCAACCACGGATATGAAAAACATTGAAGATGTTCCTGAGATAATTTCTCATCCTCATCTTCAGAAGGTCTTTGGACAAAAAGTACTGCTTGTATGTTAAAGACTTTGCATTCTAGATCGGAGGAGGAGTCATGTTTAAGGCGTGCTGTGGGAAGAGATTATTGCAATAAATCGAAACTTGGAGTTTTTCTGTCGATTTGGAAGTGATGGATTGGAGTGCTCATGAGAATTTCAGGCACTTAAGAAGAAGCACCAGAAGCACTGTACAAACAACAGTTCAAGCAGTCTATAAGGAGTTAGTTGACCTGTCTAGCCAAGGGGAAGAGTTCTGCATCGCCAGTGTGTTGCTCATTCTGTCATTCCAGAGGAATTCAGAGTTGCAGCCAGTAGAAGAGGCTGACTTAGATTCTGCAAGACTAAATTTGGATTTGATTTTTTGCTTTGCAAATGTGAATGAAAAGTGTACATCCAATGTTTTCCTCCTTTCTGGGTGAGGGGGAAGGAAGAGGGTTAATTATATTTCATTCTAAAATGGGACAAACACAGACTAGTCTAAGCGTGCTTCTTGAAGATTAATTTCTGTCCTGCAGAAAGAGGTCATGAGATAATGGTTTTGGAGTGGGGGTGGAGATTTTTCACTTCAATTACTTCCTGTGCAGAATTGGATCAATGTTAGTATGTCTGAGCAGCACTGAATAAATGTTGGAAGTACTTTATCGTAGCGAATTATTAGCCTCCTTTAAGAAGAACCTTAATTGCATGGTAGTCACCAGTCTGCATCCTGATATCATGAAATGCATATGCTTATCTGGACACAAGCATGAATACTTCAAGGCTGTAGTGGATGTTCTGTGCAGTAGGCTATTCTCACGATCTTTTGGTTTTAAGTCCTGAGGACAAAATGGATAATTAAAGAGAGAATATGACCTTAGAGGAAACATCTGGGACAAGCCAAAGATTTCATTCCAGTGTAGACTTGCCAAGCCAGCTGGACTGTGTTAAGAGGTTGGAAGCAAATACTATATCCAAACAACAGTCTAAAATGTACTCAGCAGTGCAGAAGGTTGTCTTTCTCTAAGCAACAGAAAATGTTTCCAGTTCTTTTGGTGAAGAAGCAATACAATACGTAGAAGCTCAGCCTGATAAGGAATGATCTTCGTTTTTTGAATATATTTGGTGAAAGGAAGCCCACTTGATGTGCCATCAGGGAACATGCAGAAATGGTGGAGTCATTGCAGCATCGACAATAAAATGATCCATTGGAGAGGAAAGCCCTATGCGGTGTTACGTTGCAGTTTCATGCAAGTTTCTGTAACAGTTCCTTTGGAATACTTGATTTCTGCCCCACTCTCAAAACTTTGCAAATTTCATTCACCTTTTCTGTTGGAATGTGGAACAGTTTGCAAGACAGTTCTCTGATTCTGTTTGGTTAAGGTTCCTTGGCTCACAGTAGAAAGCTGTATAGATGGTTCATTCCACATATAGGAGTTTTTATGATTGCCAATCTATTACCCTTAAATGACTTGTCTTAAATGAGTTTCATGCTTTTTAGCACCAAGGTGACTCTACTATATGGTGCCTGTATCATACTAAAAATGCTACTGTAACACTCAAAACCAAGGTTATAAACACCAACTACTGAGTGTTCGTGTTGACAGCTGGTGCTTTGGGCTCATTGGAAAAAATTCCTTACTCCGAGATGGCTTGTGTGAATTCTATCTGTTCAGTGAGATGAGATCTTTCTTCTTTGACCTAAGAACCTATAAAATGAAGTTGTCCCCTCTGCTTTAAAATCGGGCAAACATTGACAAATTATCTTCTGGTTAACAAAAAAAAATCTTGGACCTAATGAAAGGCCTTTTTGAACCTTAGGCATAGCTTTTTAAGACTGCTTGCATAAAGCTGTTTGAAAAGAAACCTATCTTTTCCCTAGGTGAGATGCACAAGTGCAAGGCAGAAGGAAATAGGAGGAGAAACTATAAGGAAAACTACCTCCTATGTAAAAAAGGAAACAACTTGGACCTAGCATGCAGGTTTTCAGAACCCATGCTAGCAGAAGGGGATGGTATTTTGTTTCCAAACTTCAAATAAGCTGTTGGTAATCTGCCATGAAATTGAGGACAGCAGTGGTCATGATGGCAAAGCTTAAGGCTTCAAGCCCACTGTTCCTCTTTTGAGAAGGATGACTGAGACAGATGAATGATGATGACAAAATAGTATGATACAAACTGAGAAGTTCCAGTGATTAGATGTACTAATGTTCACACCTGGAATGTTTCAGTTTGTAATGCCAAAAGACTTCTTGAGAAACATTTTCATTAAGTCAAAGCCAAGACCAATATGATTTTGCTAGTGTTTCTTAACTTTTTTTCCTCACAATGGATCAAGTTGGACCTGTGGATATACACATAGATTTTTAAAACTAGCTGCAACTACAAATGGTGGCAGAATACATGAGCTACTAAAGTGGATGATTTGAGGGCTATATTTCAGTAGAGAACAAAAAATATCCAGTGCTTCAGTAAACAACTATCACCAGTTCAGAGTAAGACATTACTAGCAGTCATGTTCTTGTTCATTTATTGCAGCAAAGAAGTGCAATAAACACTTCTTGCCTGTGTAATTCATTAGTTGTCATACCAGACTTAAATATTTAACTGCTAAAAAAGGCAAATGAACCATGTTTGCCAGGATAGATGTGCAGTAACCTAACTTCAGTAGCATTTGTGATCTTAACTCTGCTATAATTACCAAATGTGTGGTGTCTGAAAGATTATACGGAAATTTGATTAATTAGATTGAGTTACTCAGTATGTCTTGCCACGTGCTCATGTTTGAGGTATAATAGTTGGCTGCAGAGTTCCTTTTATTGCAGGTCTGTATTCCAAAAAAGCTTCCACTTATTTTTCCCACAAAACCCCCAATTAAAAAAAAAACACCCCAAAAAAATCCACAAAAACCCAAAGCACTCCGCTCTGGAAAAGCAAGTAATAGAGTAAATTGTGACAGACACCTTTTTTGAAACCCCAGCTTTAAACAGTAGAAAAGAGGGTTGAATTATCCTACTCAATCTGCTTTGTAGATGCTGAAATTACTTCTAAATACTTCAGTGATCACCGTTTTATCAGGACATCAAGAAAATGTACTAAACGGCCTCCCCATTGCCAGAAACCCCAACTGAAGCTAAGATATCTTCAGCTTAATCCTGTAACTACTGGTGCAGTCCTAGTTTGGTACAAAAGCCCATGGCAATTGAAAGTAAATTGGAGATCATAAATCATGTTTCACTTACAGAATAAATGACATGGGGCTGCCGTAATCATTGGACACTTGTGTTTTCACTGAAAGTCCTTTCTGATGCTGCTTTGTATTTTTTTCATCAATACAACAAGAATGAAGTACTGTAGACATTAGGCCCAACATGCTGCTGAGTACATGGGGACTAATACTGAAGACTGAAATCAGTTCTAGAGTTGCTCTAACTTTATAAAATGGAAGCCCTATAATAGTGAAGCAAGAGGGGCTTAATTTAAGAAATACAAACATGACTGAGCAGTAAGTAAAGCAGCTTCTTCTTTAGTCATTAGATGGGAAAGCAATTAAAGTGGAACAAGCAACCAAGCCATCCTTTGAAAGTGGTGGTAGGCGTGGGCCGCCACCCCCTCCACGAAGCAGAGGTCCTCCCAGGGGCCTTAGAGGTGGAAGAGGCGGAAGTGGCGCGAGAGGACCACCTTCAAGAGGGAGTCACTTGGGTATGTATTTACCTCTCTCATTATATACTTGGACAACATACAAGACAATCCCATTGGAAGATGACAATAATCCTACTGGAAAAAAAAGTCAAACAGCCGAATAGTGCACTCCTTGTTCTTTATTAATATGGTGAAATGTGGTCTCATCAGTTTAGTCCAATTTTTGATTAGACAAGTACACCTTAAGAAAAGGCTTTCAAATACGAAGATTCCCTTCTACAACTAACACTCCACTTGACTTTTGGCTATGAAAGAAAAGCAAAACTCCTACCCTGCACGTGAGGAAGGAAGCTTTCTGGTACTCAAGTTGAAAAAGCGATTCTCTTCCACCAGGGAAAGGGAACTGCCTTTCATTCTTAGTAGCAAGATGTCAAAACTTATTAAATTTTAGCACTGATCCTTCCAGATCGTAGTGGGAGTTAGGGAAGCTAAGCCTTGTTTGTTGTTACAAAATAGTAGTGTGTTTAGTTGAAGCTTTCTGAAGTGGAGGGATGGTACATTACTTGATACTGGATATTCTTTAACTTAAGATATAGCTATTCATTCAGAGACTTTTCAGTATCAGAACTGTTGCTTAAAAGAAAAAGCAAGTAGCACCTGAGGTAAAAAAGTAAAAGCTGTAATGCAGAAAAAAAATCCCTGGAAATAGTGAAAACTCCTGTCTTGAAGAGTCTGTGTAGTAGGTTCTACAGACTCTGTAGTGCCTCTGTTCCCTCTGTGTAGGATCTTCTCTAGTACATCTTCCCAGGTGGCTTGTCTTCTGAGAACAGTAACTTGTTGAGCACTTAAGCTCTGACTGATTACAGTTATCAGCTGTTGTTCTCCCTTGTGTCATGCCCTGTGGCTTTTGGATAAGTTCTGAAAGACAGTTCTTGGCAGGAATTTAGGCTTTGGAAAAGTTAACTTGGTGGACACTCATTTCTGCCAGTAGCATCTAGTAGTGGCCAAAACACAAGAGGCGGCTCTGAGGTCTAATTTTAGAGGTTTACTGTTGATCATGTGGTGGTAATAACAGTGCCTAGGTTATTATAGTTCAGGCTTTAGGGGCATACAGGTGAATATCACAGAAATAACAGGTTGGTTCGTGGCTTTATCCTTCTAGGGTCTTCTCGAGGGCCACTTCCCATGAAGAGAGGTCCACCTCCACGAAGTGGAGGCCCTCCACCTAAAAGATCTGCTCCTTCAGGACCAGTGCGTAGCAGTAGTATGGGAGGAAGAGGTAAGGACTTCCTGAGTTATTTTGTTGCTTAGTTAGCTGTAGCACCCTGGTCTTTCTTCAGAAACTGTTGCAAATCGGTGATTCTAACTTTAATCTGCAGTGGAGTAGTGTATTGGTCTCTTCATACCAATATCATTTTGTAGCTGTTTGGAACAATTTGGTGTGACTTGATGAATGTGTTCCTTGTAGTGCTGCTTTAAAACTGTGCAAGCAGAAATGTGAATTATTATAAATGTAGGCTACAGAGATACTTTTAAAGCGCTATAGACATTCTGGTAATAACTTACTTTCTGTGAGTCTTCTGTGTGGCTAAATGCTAATTAGGTTAAAAAATTTGGACTGTTTCTCTTAAGCTCCTGTGTCACGTGGAAGAGACAGTTACGGTGGTCCTCCACGCAGAGAACCAATGCCATCGCGAAGAGATGTCTATATGTCTCCAAGAGATGATGGTTATAGCACTAAAGACGGGTAAATTCTTTTACTAATTTAGTTTGGCTTTTTGTTGTTGTTCAGAGAAGAGATTTTGATCCCTAACCTTTTGAGGGGTGACTTAGAGCTAACATCTTGATTCTTGGTTTTGTAGTTATTCAAGCAGAGATTATCCCAGTTCTAGGGATACACGGGACTATGCGCCACCTCCACGAGACTACGCATATCGTGATTATGGTCATTCCAGTTCACGTGATGAATACCCCTCTAGGGGATATAGGTACCTACTGTTGGATTTCTCTCCCTGTCATTTTATTCTTGCTGTGATCTCACTGATTTGTACTAAGTCTTAGTAGTCTTTCCTCCTATAGTGATCGTGACGGATACGGTGGTGGACGTGACAGAGACTACTCAGATCATCCCAGTGGTGGCTCCTACAGAGATTCATATGAGAGTTATGGTAAGAATACATTTTGAGGCTAATCTGTACAGATGTCATAAAACTGACTTTTACTAGGTTGCTCGTGTTTTAGGGGGAAGTGGCACACTTTTTTTCCCCTACAGTGAAAATGCAGTTGTTGGTTATCATTTGATCATCTTGTTAAATAAGCTAAAGAAGCAAAGTCTACAGTTCAGAATTGCAACTATCTCTGGAGAATATGGCTGAGTTTCTTCTCTAAAATAACAAGCTGTTCTGGAATACCCAGTTAAAGAGCCTGCCTGAATAAACACCGTCTTCATTCCTTCAGAGTCTTTAAATCCACTCAATGCCTGATATGCAATTCCCACTTTAAATACCATTAACATGGCAGATTATATTAAGAACATCTCAATACATACAAAAGAGTAGCAGTAAACATTTAAATACAGCAATTCTGTAAATTCAAATTGAAATTGTTATATATAACTTATGGTGTTGCCATATTACCTGACCATTGACCCTGCAGGTAACTCACGTAGTGCTCCACCTGCACGAGGGCCCCCGCCATCTTATGGTGGAAGCAGTCGATATGATGATTACGGCAGCACACGAGATGGATATGGAAGCCGAGAAAGTTACTCAAGCAGCAGAAGTGATGTCTACTCAAGTGGCCGTGATCGTGTTGGAAGACAAGACAGGGGTCTTCCCCCATCCATGGAAAGGGGCTATCCACCTCCTCGTGATTCTTACAGTAGTTCAAGCCGCGGAGCACCCAGAGGCGGTGGCCGTGGTGGAAGCAGATCCGATAGAGGTGGAGGCAGAAGCAGATACTGAAAACACTCTTAAACTTTTGGACCAAGACAGATTACTTGTCAAAAAAAATGAAAAGTGGAAGCTGTTCTATCTTTACTACCAGAGGACTACTAAAAGGAAAAGTTGTTTTTACCTTTTTTTATTGTTGCCTGTTAAGTTTTCCCCTCCATGACTTTTATGCTTTTGTGAGGAAAAGTTAAACCAATGTTTAAGTTCATTTCAAAATTGTTAACATTTCTTTCAAAAAGCAGATGTTAAATGTATAAAACCTGAGCTGTGTACTAGTGTTGTAATTTTCAAAGTAAAGTTTCCCTGAAATGCCACACTTCCCATCTGATTTTCCTCATGAATGGAACAAGCACAACATCCAGCCATCTAACATGGAGATGGATTGTTCTACATGTTCAGCATCTCATTCCTAAACAAAATATTGCTTGTGATTTGGAGGGTGGTGGGGATATTCCACACAAAGTTCAGTTTTGCCTAGAATTTGAAGTCAGTGTTCCCAATACAAAATGCCTTCTGATCCTTGTGTAAAGAAAAGTAGAGGATATCATTCACTTAACATGAAAAAGCAAGTGGATAATACTATTTTCTGCCTTCCTACTGATTAATGGGGAGTTTGAAAAGATCTTCCCTCCAAATAAATCATGTACATGTAAGTCAGCTACAGAATACTGTAAAAATAAAAAAAAACTTGAGCAATTCCATCAAAGAAGCTGCAAAACGATGCTTACTCATACTGTTTCAAATTTTTGCAACTCTGTAGTGTTTCACTTTTAAAGGAACATCTTTGATTCCAAAGGAGAAAATAAGATAAGCAAAGAAGTCTTTCTCTCCAACTTCTCAAAGGCTTATGGCTTCATAAAAACAAGTGAATCTTTCAGCATTCCACAGCTGATTTAAAGCATCAAATGCCTGTGAAACAGCAAAGATGGTAAGCAAAGCAAACTAGTTTTTCAGTCTAAGTCAAAATTGAACCAAGTTACCTTCCACTAGTACATTAAGACAAGCTGCACGTCATGGCAATGGAAGTGCTGTCTAGATTTGGAAAAAAAAAAAAAAAAGAAATACTTCAATACATTAGAAGTTCTCCAAATTCAACATTTCTTCTTGGATAAAAGCCATTTATGACACCAATTTTGAAACTAAAGACATAATGCAGCTCACTGTAGACAGAATATTGCAAAGTAGGGTTGGGAGGGGGTATTTTGTGCCCAGTGTCTTTCAATGAAGATGTTTAAAGAGGCTGCATATACTATATTTTAACAAAATTAAAGCCTTGTGAAATCAGGAATTGGTTTAGATTGACAAATACCAGCTCGGCAATTGGGAGTTTGAAGCAAGCCATTGCAAACTTGACGTTTAGTTGGATGCCTGACTGTTTAGTTTGACACTGCGTTAAAGGGATATCTAGTACGTGTGGCAGAACCTGTGGCAAGTTGTTATGACTCAGGTAAAGCCATGAAGTTCAAAAGATGCTCTTGAATATAGTAGATATGAAGACCTCCAACTAAAACAAAACACAAACTCAAAAGCTTTGTGCTTCTGTTTAGTCCTCAGTAAATTTTGTCATTCAACTTATGGATTTAACATGGCAGTGCACCATTGAAAAGGAATGAGAATCCATAAGCCATGCAACTTATCACTAAGCCATTCCAGTCCATTCCAAGCCAGTGAATCCTCCACCACTTAAAAGAGAAGTAGTAAAACTTGCAACAGAATAATCTGCAAACCCAAGCTTGTGACTTTTCTGAAATGGGGGGAAGCACTATAGGTTGTCTTGTGCTGTAAAATGTATTTTTTCTCAATTTATTGTATCTTCTCTTGGTTGCAGGGTGATAACTTCTAGAAGATGCCGCTGAAGTAACGCTGGTTCATCTGTGTTGATGGCAGAGATGAGTGGTGCCTGTACCAATACATAAGGTAAATAACTGTGTAATAGCAGGAAGGAACATTTCTGGTAGTTCTGTTTATGGATTTGGATGGACATTCTTGGCAAAATAATATTTTAAACTTCCTGTTTGAATTTTGGAGGAGGAGGAGGTTTAAATAGGCTTTTTAAGTCTTCCAAGTTAGGAATGACAGTGAGAGACTTCTCATTTGCAGAAGTTGGTCCAATTTGGGTATGGTTGAACATAAAATATGATTACAAATGCACTTTAAATCATGCTGTAGAGAGTACTTAGTGTAGGAATCTTCATAAGACCAGACCAGACCATAAAAATCTGAATTGGAATAATAAATGTCATTACAGACATTTAATCAGTCTTGTTAAATGTCCGAAACATGCAATTTAGTGGTTACAGTGAGTATAATCTTTGATTAGTAATTAATCTCTGCCGAGGTCCTGGGATTAAATTGCAGACTTCCAGGTATCTCCAGAAGGGTTTAAAACTTTGTAGGTCAGCTGTGTTTCCTGACTCTGAAGCCTACCGTGTTAAAAGAATTTTTCAAGTAGATGTAGGAGCAACTGTCTTCAGACTATATGTGGAAGAGTCTCTTTCTCTGATAACTCGCCAGAGGAAAAAACTGGTAGTGGCTGTCGTGCTAATAAGGCTTTTTGGAAAACTTGTACTAAATAATTGTTATAAAAAAAAAAAAAGGAAATAACTTTTACTATGCGCAAAATCTGTTAAAAATCTAGTCTAGAGTGAAGGATAAGGATAAATCCCTTTTCTAAGGGAAGTATTTATGTAAGGAGTGTGTACTTTTTATGTAATTTTTTAATTAGTTTTCAGAGTACTCTGCAAATGTAGGAACGTGTTTTGCTGTTAGTTTCAAATACCGCTTTTAAGAACAAACTTTGAAATGGTGAAAAGAAAGAGCTGTGTTTGGTGCAGTGTTGTTCATCTGACATGTGGTCAGTGATTCCAGGGAAGTTCCATTTTGTGTGAAGGACAGGTTCTGTTGCATACTGTCTGATGTTGTAATCTCAGTTGGCTTACAGTTATTCTTTTAAGAGTCTCAGCAACAGCAACTAAATACCGGTGCAATGCTTTTGTCCGAATATACCAGCAATATTTTGTAAATACACGTAGAGAAATTGCTACTGTTACCTTGATAAAGAAGAAAACATATACTTCTATTCCAGCGTACTGGATTGTCTTTCAGATCAAATACAGAAGCATCATGGGTATTTTACCTTCCAAGTCAAAGGAAGCATATAGTTAAATAAAATAAAAGCTGCAATCTGATCAACTTATTTTTCTGTCACTTAATAAAATTTCAACCAACAAAAAAGTGTTGCTTCCTTTATCTTTGTGTTCCTCTTAAGCATGACTGTTGAAATATTTAAGTCACAAATCCTACTGGAAAGGACACCATTTGAATGATAGGTGTCTTTTTAAAGATAAAAAACCTAACCTTTTTTCACTCAAAAATCACTTTTCATTCAAAAATCACTGATGTCAGTAGTATGGCACCAAAGTGGATTAGGGAAATATGTCTAAAAGTAAGAAGCTCTTCTCTCTTGCTCCCCCGTCAACCTGCAAAAAATTAGCAGGAGTCATTTTTTAAACTTACAGTTTGAGGCCGATACAGACCATGAATCCTGTGATAAAGAGATGGAATATTGTCTTTAATATGCAGCATCCTAGGCGACTTTAAAAGGTTTTGCCAGATCATCATATAGGTTGTGTTGGAATGTTTTCGACTTGCATGTACTGTGTTAGCTTCGATTCTCTGTATTAGCTGGGAAGGTGAAAGTTGATTACTCCTGGCAAGTGAAAAAGCTTCTCTTTTGGAAAAATTAAGTGCTTTTTTCCCCCCTCAGTTTACTAGATGTGTTTTGTCACTTACTGGTGGTAGTGGGCCATGTTGTAATTAATAAAGATATTAAAGATAAAAGCACACTTTCTCAGCCTACTCTGCAGCTTATAAATATTTCTAAGTTGTTAACAGCTGTGGTGCGAATGTTAGTTCAGGGAGCAGTAAATAGAACATAACTGACTACAGGGCAGGACAGGTAATACTAACTTCATAAAAAAACAAGGATGTAATTGTACTAATTCAGCAAGCTGTTCACCTTTTCTTGATCACAAGTTTTATTTAATTTATAGCACATCATTATTTACAGATTAGTACCAGTGTGCATACTAGTTTATTGCAGGATTCCCGAGTACCACGCTGAGATGGTCAAGAGCTAGTGGGATTTCACGGTAGGCAAGAGTTTGGAGAGGCATTATGCACAGGAATTAGACTTGACTTAGTAGTTGCTGGGGAGACGTTGTACAAGAAGTGTGCCTTAATACAAGTAGTCCTCAGATAATCTTGATTATTGTAGCTAGCTATTGATGTGTCTTCATCCTGTTGGGACAAATTGAGTATCATCCAAATGTATGCATTGTGTATATAAAAACAAAGATGATTTACCTTTTTTGTCTCTTGGTTTCTGAGAGAGTACTAACTTGCATTTCCTTTTTTCAGTTACGGTGACGAAGAGGGCAGTGCAGCAGTGGATATGCGTCGGAAAGTTGAAGGATAACAAAATGCAACTGATAAAGCTTGGCTTTTGAGTGTGGTCTTACCCACCATTTGTTTTAGAGGGTTGTGTTACCATTCAGGAATTGACCTTTGAAAGTAGCACTACTAATCTCTTGGATATAAAAAAAATTCTCAGGTGGAAGTCAGTTGCTGTCTGCAACTAGCTAACGTCTTCCAAGAGTCAAGAGTGAGCCTTTTTTTCAGTCTGTACAATAGGTTCTGCAGCAGAAAAATATTCCAGGGTTGCCCTTTATATAGGGTACTTTCTGTGTATGCTGAAAAAAAGAGCCAAGTTATATAAAAGTGAGTTTTAGTCCTCTAAATACAGAGGACTAAATTGTCACAAATTCTTCTTCAGCAAGAAACCATGAAAAGATTTACTATATTCTTACATTAACAGTTTTATAATTGTCCAGGCCTTCTGGAAGAGGATGGAAGTGATGTACTGAGACAATATTAGTGATAAATCCCCAGAATAATTAAGTGTTCTTGTATGTACTGGCTTCTTGCAAAGCTCCAAACAGCACTGCATGTCTTGCAACAAGATGCTTTCTCCAAAACTTTGCCTTGGTTTTGATGCATTTTTAGCTTACATGTATGTCGATAAGCCAATGTATGAGAAGGGAATCCTCAGACACCAGTATTTCAGGTAGAAAACTTAACTTCAGGTTGACGGAAAACAGTCACGGCTAATAAAGTTTATATTGACGACTTCTGTGGTAGACATAAACTGACCTCATTTAAACAACAAACACTCAGTTTATAATGAGTAGCTAAAGAAGAACAAGCATGCATACCTTGTCTAGGGATTTAAAACTACCTTTGGGTTTTGGCATAAGAATATCGCTTTAAACTTAAGTTATGGACAGGAGTAAGTCTGCCTGTATGTAGCAGATGGGTAGAACTGCAGTATTTCCCATGGCCAATAAACTTACTGTTAAACAAAAGCATGGGTTTGGTTTTTTTTTTTTAATTAAAAAACAAACCTGTTACTCGGCGACACTTGGATGGTAGAAAAGATTACTAGTGTTATGTGGTGACGGAGGTTTATTGTTACAAAATGGTCTCAAAGGAGTGTATGGTGCAAGAAAGAATAATACGCTGTAAGATCAAGAGACTAATTTTTAAGCAGTAGCTTATTATCTGGGCACTGCTGTTTAGGCTAAACCAGATCATCCTAACTAAAATCTAATGCTAATGTGTGGGCTATCATCCAAAAAGACTGATACCTGCCTCAAATGCTAAATAACTTACATTGGTGGTATATTTGCATTAGCTCATGCACTGACTCAGACTTCATCATTGAAAGTCACTAGTTTAAATGTAAGGCATCGGTAGATTCTGCAGCAGAAAAATACTCCAGGGTTGCTCTTCGTATTGGATGTTTTCTCTCTAGGCTGAAAAAAGAACAAGTTACATAAAAGTTGAGTGAGTTTGAGAACAGTCACTCTAGAATGTTCTGAATGCTATCCTTCACCTGCTCCTGATACCATGCTGTTACTGATGTGTATACCATGAGAGTCCTTTATTAATTGGGTATGGACTACCACACACACACCCTTTCTTCTTTCTTTTTTAAAATGCTCTACTAAAATCTTCACTGATGTAAATCAGACTGCAAATAAAAGTGTATTTGTAACTTAGGGGTGGAGATTGGTTCCGCAAGAGATGACTGATAATTCATTAGATTTGTCCCTGTCAGCAAATAACCAAAGTTTTCCAAAGACCAGAAACTTCCTGACTTGGTGGCTATACCTTCATACTCTGGGTTCTGCCACAGAATTAATTTTACTGTGGGGCTGGGTGATCAAGCTGCAAGATTTTTAGGTGGGTCCTGATGTTCTTCTGAAAGATAGCCTTGAGATGGCTAATCAGGAATGCCTTAAATTTGGGGCCTTTCTGGAAATGCATGTGTCTCTAGGTCAGTCTTTCAAGCAGTTGGTAGCTGTTCAAGATGTGGGAAGTATTTTCGTTTAATTGTAGTTGCAACCATTACCATCTGCTTGGGTGCAACAGTTGCATGTGAAATAGCCATGAAACTAAACCATAACACAAAAAAAGGTTTGCTTTGGAGGAGGGAGTGGGTGAAGTACTCTTTTGTGTTCAGGTTTGTAACGCTTGAGTTTAATGAAGCAGGTAGTGTGTCATTTTCCCTGTGTTGACATACTTGTCTTGCTCTTTACATCAGAAACCGGTATGTTCTGATTAGATGGCTGAAGTGGATGTCTTCCATATACAAATGGTTGTCCCCAGTAGATGAGCGAGTCTCACAAGTTGTCTTGTCTACTACAGATTTGGAAAAAGAAAAAGCAAGCTATGAAAGTGGAGACTGCAAGTACTCACTTCTACAAAATAGTAGTGCTCATGAGAACTGGAAAAAGGAAAAAACCACTAAAATTCTTGTAATTAGTCATAAATTTGAAATGTTTTGCACACATATGGATAGTTGCAGATGTACTTCACCAGATGGCAGTGAGTTTTGCGATTTAGCTTCAGCCAGCTTTATTGGTGACAGTGGCTGCAGCTATGTGTTACTAGTATTTCCACACAACAGAGAACTGGAACTCACCCCCACGTCCTTGTAAACGTCAAAAGTCTGTCTAACCCTAAAAGGGCAACTCTGATTTCTTACTGGTGGCTGTTAGAAATGACCCGTACGTAGGTCCCAGTACCAAGTATAAGACCTGGAAAATGGAGACACAAAACCATGCATATTTATTGTATGTAACTTAGCCTTTTGCTGTTCCATTTCTCCCTACCCTTTGCTGGCCTAAGCAGTTTGAGAGCACTGATGTCTTGGAAACGGTTGCTTCAAGTACCAGGGTTAGGAGTTGGCTCAGAATATTGTCACTGAGAAATCCTGGTCTCTAGGGTAATTTGTCCCTATTTTATTGCTTCGATCCATGATGCTGTAGCTAACTTTGGCATTGTGAACTGAGAAAATTGCTTTGTTTTCCATCTGTTCTGGTGAAAGGAAAATTAGGATGAGGAAATTTGCAAGATGACTGGACTTTCCTAAATTAATATGACTAACAGCAATGGTTAATACTGTCCTGGAGCAGGGTGAAAAACTGATACTACTATGTCTTCATACAATGGATCCTGAAGAGCTGGTGGAAAGGCACATTTTAATAGGACAAGTGAAGTAGTTGGAAGTTGGAAAGTTTTGTTCTCAGGTTGGGGTGAATTAAATTTATGAACTCTGCAGTTATCCAGGATGTTTGTTTTCAGAGATTATAATCTTCCAAAAATCCATTTTGGATTTCATGTGCACGTATATAAAATAGTTGAAAAAGTAATTTTTTTCTACATTAAATGCATGATCAATTGATTTCCAAAAATCAGATCTTGAAAGCAGCAAACTACTATAAAAGGCAATTCTAATAACTAGGTTTGCCACATAAAGTTGAAAAGTGTTTACTTAAAGTTGGTGTGATGTTCCTCCCAATCATCTTTAGTGTGAAGTTCAATTTTAATACTGTAAATACCTCATTATTTAAAGTATTAAATTTCCATTTACTTCTTTGAGCAATAGCCACAAGTTAAGAGCAAGTTTACCAGATGATAGGATGCCAGCTGCCACAAGGAGGAAGTCGCTAGGTAAGATCTTTTTGGTGGAATAAGTATCCGTGTAAAAGACGTGTTTTCAAGAACATTGAAAATGTGTAGTTAAAGGCCTGCTTTCACTGCCTCTCTTCAAAGTGGAGCGCTAGAAACTATTTTATTAAAAAACCAAAGGTTTCTTACCTTAGAGTAAGAGTACTTCTTAAGATCTGGTGAGTTTGTGTGTCAAGAAAAAAAAAAAGTCATTTGAGAGTTGAGCTGTGCGAACAGCAGCAGGAAGATGTAATCACGGATGTGGGTTCCAGCAAGCTGCTGCACAGGAGAACTGCGCTGGTGGCACAGCTCGCTGCGATGAATCCAGAAGAGCAAACTGTAACGTGGCTTATTTCATTAGGAGTTTTAAATTCCCCTAAGAAAATAGTGGATGATCCGGAAGAGTTCCTGAAAACTTCTCTGAAAGATGGAACTGTGCTTTGTAAACTCATTAATCGACTTCTTCCGGGATCTGCAGAAAAGGTAACTCTTTAAGATGTATTTTGCTAGCCTGAAACAGAGCATTGCTCCGTAAAATGCTGCCCTGGTCGTTTGGAGGTACGGTTTTATTTGGTAAGGTAAGCAAGGAGCATGAGAGATGAACGTTTTAAATTTCAGTTACTCCTATCTAATTGAGGGCAAAGTACAATTGTAGCGTTAGTTCTTTGATTTTTGTCTCTACATCCAGAAAAAAACCCAAAAGGTTGCAGTTGGCTGAGTTACGCGTGTTCATTCAGTGGCAGGAAATACCGGGCCTGCCAGAGATCAAAATACCGTGGTTTTGAATAGAAGGTTATGCAGTTTGTATTTATGCAAATATCATTAATTACAACTGTGAATACATTCACTCTTTCAAAACTCTTGCTGTAGAATACTTCGTTAGTCATGACATGCACTAGAGAATCAGATGAGGTTAGGAATAAATAATAAACTTTGCGTCCGTGGCATCTTGAGGTGTCCCAAGGCCAGCAGATCCATTGGCACTGAAGCCGTTTAAGCCATGTGAGTACCTCACGTTACAGTTTTACGAGGCAGATAATCACAGTCTAAAAGCATGGCAAGTAACTGCAGGAGAAAAAAGGGAAGGAGTCCGATGAGAGATAGGAAATGGCAACACAGAAGAGAAGCTGTTCAATTAAAAAAAAAAACAAACCACGACCAAAACCAGGTTCTCCACCCTGTAAAACAGGAGCCTTTATTATGCAAAAATAATTTTTGCTAGTTCCTTATCTTTTGCTTATGTGTGATGGTTGGGGGCAGCGTGTTCTTAAAGGTCACCGATTTCCCACTGTCGCTGAGGGCACTGTCATATGTTGACATTCAAAACAAGATGCCGACCATTGCGATGAATGCATCACTTCCTCCACTGGCTCGCTCTTCCTGCTTCGACAGCTTGCCTGCCACCCCCATCCGCCCCCTTAAGAAGCTTCCCTAATTCAGTATAAAACGCACATGTCAATATTCATGCAGGCCTCCTGAAGAGAGGCTACACAGAAGGCAGTGCAATGATCTCAGTGGATTTTCTTTCTTTAGTATTGCCTGGAGCCTAAAAATGAAGCCGATTGCATCAGTAATATTCAAGAGTTCTTGAAAGGCTGCGCGCTCCTTAAAGTGGAGGTAAGTCAACTCGGATCCTTTCTTTTATTGTCGTAACATGCTTGTCTGCTCAGCCGTCTGAAAGGAAGCCAGACAGCAGAGGGACGGAATCGGTAGTCATTCCTCATATTTTGTATTAATAACAAATGAGAGCATGGGTGATTCAGTACTCTGTCTGGAGAATTTGGAAACAGAAGAGTATTGACTGTGAGCTTAACAGATTCCTTCTCATCTTTTGAGACAAACCTAAACAGTCAGGTAGAAATGCGTGCAGCAGTAGCAGGAGATCTGCTAAACAGAGTTAAGCAGTGTGGACCTGTTTATGTTTGGTGGGGTTTTTTTCATTATTAGAAGGGATGGCAGCTTTTAGCCTTGCTTTAATATGAAGGTGAAATATTCTTAATACTGCAGTATTTTTCATCCCCTTGCAATTGTTGCGTGAGGTTCTGCCAAGCACATAATATTAAATTGATCCTTGCACATAAAAATAATCCTAATGAAGACAAAAGACACCTTTTCAGTGGCTATTCCTAATCCTATCTATATGCTGATTCTTATGCTTAAGCATAGCTCATATTTGCAAGATCAGAGTCTAAATGAATCACTGAAGAGTTCAGCTAATTTTGCCATCAGACTTTTAACTAAGTGCATATGGATTTTAAATATAAAGACTTTTGTAGCACACTTGCATTACTACAGTAAAAAAGAAACCTGTAACTAAGAGCCATCACTCTCGTTTGAAATATGATCAACATTGGGGGAAAAAAAAATATATTCTGAAGACAAATTCTGCCAGAAGCAGGGACAGCATCCTTGGGCATCACACAGAATATTCATGCACCACAGTGAGAAAAGTCCAACCCATGGTAGCTCTGTTCCTGCGCTTTTGCTTTGAAGGTCTAAACAAGTGAAGAGCCTTTCTTCTCTTCAGAGCTTTTTAGCTAACCAGCATGAAAATTTGCTCATTCCAGAACGGTTTCACGAGCCTGGTCTTTCCCAGTAATGCGTTTCTCAGAGCCTGCTGCAGCAGCCCAGTTTTAAGAGCAGATATATATAGACTCACCGAAGGCCTACCGCATCAGAAATCGGTTGTTGCCAGTCTTCTGGCACTGACCGTGTGATTCCCCCTGTTTTTCAGAGAGTTTATTTGTCTATTTGAAAACTAATCGTAATGGTTGTGGTGGAAAATATGAAAAAATAGGAGTCGTAAACAGCTAAAAGATAGGACCAGGGAACAGTCCTCAACTGTTGTGCTTTAACATCTCGTAGTTTTGAAAGCCAGTTCTGCAATATTGCAGTCACACTCCACAATTTTCAGATACTAGGAACCAGCAACACTGTGTGTCCAGCTCTGGGTGTCGCTCCGAGCCTCCCTGTGCCTTTTCTGCCTTAGTTTTAATTTAAGAAAAGGTTCTGACTTCTTTTTCCTTCTGATTTATAACCCCCTTAATCTTTGAAATACTCTGATCCTTCAGTAACTTCCCTAGTGCTCACGTGGTTGCCCCTGTCTTGGTTGCTGTGAAAGGAGACCTCAAAAGCTGAATAAAAGCTCAAATCTCTCAAGCTCGAGTTTAAATTTTGCAGCGAAACAAAAATTATTTCGTCTTATTTTTTTCCAAAATATTAAGTCATATTAGAACGCCAAGTGAAGACAGGAATTTTGCTTCTTCCTGGCTCCTCTCTGTAGCCTCAGGCAGAGGAACACTTAAGGTAGGACAGCTGAGATGGTGGGCAAGACATAGCACAAGTCAGAGTGCTTACGCTTCCCTCTGGCTCTTCTCCTCCCGTATTGCCAGCTTTTCTGAGTGCTCTGAAGGCAAAGCCAGAGGAGACAGGAAAACCCTCTGCCATCTGTTCCTTCTCAACGCTGCCCTATTTGGACCCTCTTGGCAAAGAGACTCTAAGAAGCATACCTAGAGGTGGTCCTCCCTCATGTCTGATGCTTAGTTTGCCTTGGGAAGGGCCACTGCCCTTCAGAGGAGGTTTCTCTGCAGCACGTGTACTCCGAAACCATGTTTGGAGCATCAGAACAGGCAGGGAACCCTCTGGTTCCAAGAACCATCTGCACTGAAGTTGCAGTGATCTGGTCTTACATCTAAGGAAGATGAGCATAGGACAGAAAATCTCTTCTGCTCCAGTAACCTACCTTGAGAAAGGAGTAATGTGAGGAAAACTCTGGGCTTAATAGACTTGAATTCCCTGACTGCCACTCTGCTGCTTACCCACACTTTGGATTTGACAATAAAACCCTAGTGGTTCTGTCAAATTCTGCCCTTCTCCAAGTGCCACAGAGAACTCTTGTTCCTTACCATGAAGAAGTAGCCTGGGACTGGATCTGAGCCACTTCTGCTGTCTTGAGACTGACAAGTGCATGTTAAGGTCAGAGATTCTGTTCCTGTTGCAGATGTGAGCAAAAGAGGATGTTCTGAGGAAATTCAGAGCTCACAACTTCCACTCTGGATACTGACTTTTATGAAAGGCCTCATCCTGGGGAATCTCAAGCACAAGAAACTTCATACATGACATCAGCATCCCATCCTTGCCTCCCATGGCTTCATCGTGCTTTGCCAAAGCAGTGGCTACCCTCATGCTATGCTTTAACTTTGTTTTTGTTTCTGTCTGCCGTTTGGAGCTGAATACACCACTGAGCGTTGCTAGCGTGCAAGGGAGGTGATCAGTGTGGAAGGTAGGGTTTCCAACAGTATTTGGCTGAAACTCCCATCCTACCTTCTACTGAACGGGTACTACTCGCCAACCTCTTCCAGTGGGAAGAGCACACAAGGAGGTTACTCCTGCAGAGCTATACATACGCACTTCCCTCCTACTCTTCTTCTTTGTTGTCCTGGTAACTCAATCTTAGGAAGTGGAAGAAAGACACAGCAAGGCAAACAGCACCTTCTCCTGTTTTACAGGAACAGTGAAAGATTTGGACGTAGTGGAAGGGAGGGCGAAGGACATTCTGTGACCTTCCTGCTTTGAGGTGGCTCCGTTAGGTTGCAGCAGCTCTACAGGCTAAGTTGAGCTGGAAGAGTCCGTCTTGTTGCAGGGTATAAATAACCAAAGTCTTCCTTAGCTTCAGCCCAGGACTGAACCCTGCGAAGAATTGCAGCTTCAAATGTGTTCGTCCTAAAAGGAGAAGGCAAGCAGGGGAATCAACACCTTCTTCTAACTAGAAAAGTGCTGTAATTAGGTGAAACAATGAAACTGTATCTAAAATGAACTGTGTGTATGACCCAAGATCTGGTGCAGTGAGCAAGCTATACTGCTAAGGCAGTGACAGCTGGATGCAAGCGGGTTGAGGTGGGAAGTGGAAGGCAAAGAAGCTTAGGCCTGGTGGTCAGGTGGAGCCTAGTTTAGAAGGTAACAGGGAAAAGATCATGAGGAAAGAGACAAATCGAGTAGAAAGCTCCTGGCCTAGCTTGTTCTTGAGGGCACAAATGGCAACTGTTGGTCTTTGCTTTTGCTGTTGACACCCCTGTGCATATAGTAACAGCAGCTCAATAGCTGAGCATCTTTTACTGCTGAAGAAGCACAAGACCTTCATTCAGCAGCAGCATTTTATTGCTAATATGACCACAAAACTTCTGGCAAGGGGTTGAATTTTGTGAACTAAGAACAGTATCTACGAGATAAATCAATAGCTGGATTAAAACCTGACTGTCCAGGATAATCATAGAGCATGCAGCATGTCGTTGCTGTCATCGGCAGAACTGAAGCTGTTTCCGCAGTTGGAGGTGCTTGCAACCTTCACCGATCTGGTTGTACTGGGACAGAGGTCTTGGGAAGGCAGATGAAAAATCATCACCCCCTTGGCTCCCCATCCATGTGCTCCCAAAGCCTGCTCTGCTTTGGCTTCCCTCCTGGTTTCCTAGCTGGGTCACGTCAAAAGTGAAAGCTCCAGCCCAGCACTGACCAGTGCAAGCCCTAAGGAATGGGTATGTCTGAATTCAGAGTGACCCGGTGTCCCAGAGACCTCCGGCTTGCAGGTGTCTGGGGGGGTCTCTGACACCCCTGTGCCACTGCATGAGGTTGGGACCTACAGCCGGCTGTCACCCTGGGTGTCAGTGCGGCACTTTGTTCCCTTTCCATGCTGCAGCCTGCTGTTGCACTGAAGCGTCTGGGGATTTTCATGCTCCCCGCAGCAGAGTGTTCCCCGAACAGATGGGCACACGCAGCAGAGGCGCCGTGCTCGCCACGGCAAGGACATGCTGTCTCTGAGAATTCACTGCCTGGGCTGAGCTGTGCCTCATCTGCTGGCCCTTCTGCAGGGTTTCTCTTCTCAGTGGTGCAGAAACACTGCAATTACCCTTGCAACAGCCTGGATTTTCCTTTCTTTTCCAATCTCCCCCCCCCTTCATTTTTCCTATCCTTTTTCCTTTCCTTCTTTCCCTTTCTTTTTCCTTTTTTCCTCTCCCTTCCCTTCCCTTCCCTTCCCTTCCCTTCCCTTCCCTTCCCTTCATCTCTTTCCTTTCTTCCCTTCCTTTTGTTTCTTTTCTTTCATTCCTTTTCTTTCATTTCTTTTCTTTCCTTCTCTATTCTTCTTTTCATAGGAAAGACTAAATGCAATGCAGCTTCTTATTCTATCTCAGCTGTGTTCCTACATTTCCCCTCTTTAGAAAGACATCCTGTCTTCCTAGTACCTGTCCCTGAGAGTTTATGACATACTTTAACACACACTTTGTGGTAAATGTCCAACTCTTTCTCAAACTTGTGGAGTAAATATGACAAGCTGGAAAGGACTTCATAGGAGTGAAAGTGGCAGGTGATATATATATCTATATATATGAGAAATACTATAGCGTTTCTCATTTTTTTCATGCTACCACAGTTTACAGATTTTTTAACTGCATATTCTCATAAGGATTATTACATATCTCTCTAACCAGAGCAGCTGGAACTGCATTTAGTATTAGGTCCTTACAGCCTGTGATTGAAATGACAAATGATGTTTTTGTTGTATAGTTTTCAGTTACGTAATTCCAATTTCTTGTAATGTCTCTTCTNGAGCGCCGGCACCGCTGGCCGCCGTGGGAGCGGGCGTGGGACCGTGTGGCTCCAGCCCTCATCCTCGGGTTTGGATGCAGGGTCGCGGTGGCGCCGAGCTCTGGGCTTTGCACCCAGCTGGAGATTTGCCGGGGTTTTGTCGGACTGTATTTGTGCGGCTAGAACAGCTCGGGCTTGAAACACAACTCGGCTCCCCGTAACTTTTCTGCGCCTCCCATCCCGATACTGGGATTTTGGGTGCTGGTGATGTGCTAGATGCCCCTGGGTTTGATTCTTCGTCCTTCCCAAAAAGCTGGGTGCTCGTCTGGTCACTGCCCAGCGAGCACCGGCACCTCCTCACCTTCTCGCTGTCTTTGGAGGAGGACTGGCGGTGCAGCAGTGCAGGTTTTCTCTCTCCTGGTGCGATGCCTGACGGAGCAGCCAGAGTGCTTCCCCAAGGGGAGACGCAGTCTGTGGTTCTGGAAGTAGGAAAAGCATTTTAATGGAGATTCTCAGATGACAGTCATAGATTTCAGCAGGGTTTTACTTACATCTTCCATGAGCTAAGAGTGAAAAAGCCTTTCCCCCCCTCTATTTTTCTTCTGGCCTTGCAGCTTGTCTTTTAGTTAAGAATGGAATTATGGATGGATTGCAATGGAGAAAGTAATTTTTAGCTTGTAAATGAGGACTTTTCTGTATAATGAATTTATTCTGGAACAAGCTGTGGAGTATTAGGTTGCAGAAGGTGATCCAGAAGTGTTTTCCACATAGCCATTGTTCTATAATAGCAATTCCAGACAATTCCTCCATGAAGAAAAGTCCTAAAAGTTATTGCTTGCTTTTGTGCTAGAATTTTTTTGCATATCCCTCCTGCCACCAGTTCCTCTGGACTTTGTCAGTCTGATCACTCTGAGCTTACAGCATTATTCTGTGCATTGAAGGATCAGGGGTGTATTTTACTAGGTTGGGCCTTTAAAAAAAAAAAAAGATGCCATTCGTTCAAGGCAGGACTTGTTTTTCTGGACTTACTGAAGTGGAAGAAAAAGGGTATGACTGAGAAAATGACACACCAGAGGGATGCCCGCAGACATCCCAGCCTCCCTGCTTACTTTCCTCTTCTGCTTGGCAGGAGGGTGAAGGAGCTTTTACTGTAACGTTGCATCCTCCAGCCGCTGCCAACAGGGTCAGCGCGCGCCCGGGCTCTCCGTTACCATCTCCCTTTCCACGGCGACGCTAACGTCGCTGCTTAAGGCTGGAGGCGGTGCTCAGATAGCACCGGCGGCAATTGCAAGGCACGAAAACTAGTTCACGCACCAGTTGGCGGAGGAGATGGGGTCCGCATGGTACAAAGGAACAAACCCAAGTCAGTGTGGGTTATAGATCAGCTCGGAAACAGCCAGAGGTAGGTGAGGATGTCCCCGAAATGTGCGGAGTGGTAGATGTGATCGGAGCTGCGGAGCTACTGTTTTTAATACTTGTGACAACGGCAGGCTGTTCCCCCTCTCAGCATGGATTAAATTTCTTTAGGGTAAAGCCTTTCTCCCAGTACTGAGTGGCTGAGTCAATTTTTCAGTATATTCTCAACAAAGAGCAGCCTTTGTACTGCCCGTGTTGGACTTTGTTGCTGTACTGATGTGTCGAGAGCATCCAGGGCTGCGGAAGAGGCCAGCCCCCTTCCGATTTGCAAGATGCCAAGCGTACTCCAGGAGCTGTGTGTGGAAAGCAAGAAAGGACCATTTTAAAGGGCAGTACTACCCTAAAGGTAATTAATGCTCATGTGCTTATTTAGCAGGATACACTCTTCAGTCCATCAAAAGTGTTTGTAAGTAGACGGTGTCTGCCAGGAGAGCTTTAAAATCATCTTTCCTGTTCATTGGATTTGCAGATCTGTGGTCTCCATCTGCAAGACTTGTCTTTAAGGATGGTGCCGTGGTGGTACCAATAATGGGGGCTTTTTGTATCACTTATCTTTGCTTTGTTAATGGTAGGATTTGTACAGTCTGCATGAAGTCGAGGGCATTTCTCATGTGTTAGAGGGGACCGCGTTGTTTTGGAAACTCAAATCGCCCCTCATTGAACTGGGGGTGATTTCTGAAGGACTGAATAAGCCCTTGCTACTGATGTTTATCTGTTTTGCCATTGAGGCTTAGGAGCACAACATTCTTTAGAGTGGAATGCTTGCACATAAAATAACTGGTTTTGGCTTCCTGTAAAAAAATGTAAATGTATTATACATGCCATATTGCAATAGCAGAAAATTCCGTGTGATTATTTCTTCTGTTGTGGAAAATATGTGTGTGTATATAGACATAGATATGTGCAACCTCAATCTCTTCAGTTTTCGATAACAAAAATAGCAGCAAAATCTTTCCTTCCCTCAAGGCAGGCGATAACCTTCTCTGTGATTTTCAGAGGAGTCCCTCCTCTGCAGACAGCACCGATTTCTTCCTTCCCTGTCCCCCCAGCGTTACACTCCAAATGCTGCCGGGTCCCCCTGCCCTTCCCACGCTGCCTGCCACCAGCACCCCAGGAATCCCCTTGCTATAAAGGAAATGGGACTTGTCAGCCCTGAATCAACACCCTTCCCCTGCAGAGACAGACGGGCTACTAAATCCTCACTGTCACCCTCTACATGGGCTGCTCAGATGGGCGGAGTGAGATGTTTTGGGCTCAACTGACCAAGTTCCTCTTCCGCAGGTGTTTGAGCCGCATGATTTGTACACCGGAGAACAGTTCTCCAAGGTCCTGAGCACATTAACAGCTGTAAATAAAGCTACCGAAGGTACGAAAAAAGTTTTTTTTTTTCCTGTCGTCTTTTCAAATTCTGTCTCATATGTATGCTGCAGTGGGGTGGGGTTTTTTTGTAATTCCTAGTTTATGATGATTTCAAGAGGTTTGTCAAATTGTGCTGCCAGCAGCGATGCCTGATGCTGGACGGTGGAATCGACATTTCATGCTTCTACCGGCTCCGGGTTTAGATGTGGCATTCCAGAGTCGCTCTATGCACTCTGCAGAGCTTGATTATCGCTTTTACACTAAGGGACCTCTGCTCAGTTTTGACAGTATTACGGGAGCTTGAAGTAGGTCATCGTAAAGGAGCCTCGATGTAAATGAGCGTGCACCACCCAAAATGCAAATATCAGATTTTAAGTAGTGCATTTTAAAGCTGAAGAGAAAAACTGATCCATCTGCATAATATCTTTACTGAATGTCAAAACAAACATCATTGCCAGATGCTCAGTCAATTGTATTGATGTTTCTCTCTCTCCTGTCCCTGGGTCCGTGGAGTAGGCTCCCGGATTTGGGAATCAAGCTGATGGCTTGTCCTGCCTCCCTGGGTGCCGGAGCGGGCTGCTGAAGCAAAGCAAATCAGCTCTTCTTGTTTCCATCCCAAATATGTAGCTGCTCCCTGCAGGCTGCTTTAAACTGATCCTCAGACACATAGGCTGTGAAAGGAGAAGTTCAGCGGTGAGGACGGTGACAGCGTGGGGCTCTGGGGAGGGGTGAGAGGACCAGGGTCTCTTTGCTGAGGGGCTGAGGAGCAGGTCTGCGCAGAGCTGGAAGGGGTTTGCAGGGTGGAAAGCCTTTATGGCCCCTTTCATGGAAGCAGATTTGCACAGAGAGTCCTGCACACCCACCAAAGTCCAGCACCAGGAGAAGAGTTTGATTTCCCTGTTGCAGATTCCATTTTAGGTGATGAAAAGCAGAAAAATTCAACCCCCAAAACCCACGATTCCTTTCATGGGGAGGTTTTTCTGTTGACTTAATGCATTTTGCCTAGATTTGGGTTGCGGTGGTTTTCTCAGTTGTTTCACTTCTGTTTCAACTGAGTTTTTGCTTTTGTGTTCTCTTCAGCTAGTACAGAAGCTGCTCGGGTGTTCAATGAAACAGCCTCATTGCTGGGACTGGACCCTCTCCTCCCTTTCCCCTCTTTTCTGTTCAGTCCTGATGCAAGGTTTTATAAAATCATATGTGTATAAAATATATACTATATTAATACATTATATAAACTATTGTATAAATTATCATGTATATATTATGTAAACAGCAGCATATATATAATAATAAAATAATGCAGGCTGGGCAGAGAAGGGATAGAGACCAGCCCTGAGGAGAGGGAGTTGGGGGTGTTGGTGGATGAGAAGCTCAACATGAGCCGGCAACGTGGGCTGGCAGCCCGGAAAGCCAACTGCATCCTGGGCTGCATCCCCAGCAGCGTGGCCAGCAGGGTGAGGGAGGGGATTCTGCGCCTGTGCTCCACTCTGGTGAGACGCCACCTGGAATACTGTGTCCAGCTCTGGGGATGCCAACATCAGAAGGACATGGACCTGCTGGAGCAGGTCCAGAGGAGGCCACAAAAGTGATCAGAGGGTTGGAGCACCTCTGCTGTGAGGACAGGCTGAGAGAGTTGGGGTTGTTCAGCCTGGAGAAGAGAAGGCTCTAGGGAGACCTTGTAGCAGCCTTCCAGTATCTGAAAGGGGCCTACAAGAAATCTGGAGAGGGGCTTTTCACAAGGGCATGTAGTGACAGGATGAGGGGTAATGGCTTCAAACTGGAAGAAGGGAGATTTAGATGAGATCTCAGGAAGAAATTCTTCACTGTGAGGGTGGTGAGACACTGGCCCAGGTTGCCCAGAGAAGCTGTGTCTGCCCCATTCCTGAAGGTGTTCAAGGCAGGGGGGTTGAAACTGGGTGATCTTTGAGGTCCCTTCCAACCTAAACCATTCTGTGATTCTATGATAATGTGTAATAATATATATAATGTATTATAATAATAATAGTATATATATTTACACACACACATGTGTATGTGTGTACAATGCTGCTCTGAAGAAATACACTCAGCTCTGCCACTAGCTCGCTTCCTCGAAGCCAGTGATGCTAATTGAGACCCAGCACATCATCTCCTTACAGCCTCTTACCTCCCCGTTAGACGGCAGCACCCAGTGACTCCGTGTAGAAAGCTACCGCAGTTCAATATGGTGCGGGATATAAAATGCAGGTTACCTAGAGCAACCTTTGCAAATGCTGTCATTATGATGGACATCAGCTTCGTTATTCTGAAAGCGAACAGAGTGGGAAGCTTTCCTGCCTCTCTGCCTTGCCCGTCGCTGGACTGGCGGGGGTGTGATGGAATGTGTGCCAATGGGGTGGTTGTCACAGCAGTCCCCTTCTTTACAGCCCCAGCTCTATTCTGGCAGCCACCCGTGTCCCGGCTCAGTCCGTGCAGTCACTGGGAGAGGCTCAGGACGGGGCTTTGCTGGGGAGTAGTTTCTATCACACATTACCAATGGGGCTATAGGGAAGCTGGGATCCTCTTGGTTTCATGGCAAACATCTGTTTGAACATATGCTTTCTCTGTTTAAATGTTAAAAAGCGCAGTGCCTGTGATATAATTAGCTGCTCAGGCAGAGAGCACCCTTGGGAAAAGTACAGGGTAAAATAAATACAAGTCTGAAACGTTTGCTTTTTGGTGGCTTGGCCATGTTCCTGAGAAGCAAGAGCCAGTGTCCTCCAAACCGCTGCTGCAGATGGTCCGGTTTGTCCGTCTCGCCAGAGGCCAAGGGCTGAATAGAGCATCAGGACAAGCCTGGTACCAGCTACTGCAGCTCCTGCTACGGCCAGGGCTCTAGCATGCCTGCGCATCCCAACACCCGCAGAGCTGCTGCATCCCAACACCCTTGTTGGAGTCAGAAGTAGGTGACAGCTAAGGAAACACCATGGGAATGTGATTCTGAGCATCCATTTGAGGTCCAAATCCTTGTATCTTCATGGATCTTGTTATGCAAGTTACTAGAGGCATTGTTTGTAGCAGATAAACTCAGAGTTCAGCAGCTGTCCATCAAATAACAGCAATCCAGAGCTTGATGCTTTTATCTGAAAGAGAGGGCAAGGGAGGAAAACCAGCTGTGCTGGATCAGACAAGGCTCGTCTGCCAAAAATAGTGTAGGAATGTGAGCAGAAAACACAGTTATTTTAACCATAGTTTAAGCAACATATGGCAGCAGTGTTCCATGCTGGACCAGGCATAAAATAGGACGCTGTCATGATGCAATATAAATGATATGCTTCCCTGCCAAACTGTCAAAGTCAGTTTTACATTTGTTTCTAGGTTGCTGCAGATATTTATAAAAGCTTTGGAAGATTGGGAGGGGCAGGGAGAAGCATAAAATCTACAGTAACCGAGTCATTTCCGTGGGACTGTTGCTGATGGCTTGAATAAGCGGAGAAGTCTGGACTCGCGGTTTACGCCCTCCCTTTTTAGAAGGAATCAGGGGAAGAACATCTCACGCTGGCAGTCAGCCACCCCTCCTGGCCTGTGAGTCTCTGGGAGCAGCTGAGACCGCTCCTGCTCAAATATCAGGATGCTTCAGAGAAAAAAACAAAAACACAAAAAACCCGCTCTGTGTTTGCAAAGTGGGTTTTCTGTGCCGAGGGGTTTTGCTGTTGCTGCAGCCCGGGGAGCTGGGAATTCACCTTGTGGTCATCAGGCAGTTGCGTAATGAGCAGGGCAAGAATGAAAACCGACTCCCTGGCAGCACACGAGATTTAATGTGAATGTGGTCCATCGCTGCAGCATGGACCGGGCGGACCAGTGCACGGGTATGGTATGGTTGGGGGTTTGTAAGGCAGCGGCACCTGGAAGTCATAGTCAGGGACCTGGTCCCCATTGTGCAAGGCATTGGAGAAAGACAGAGCAAGGCTGTTCTCTAAGAGCTCAGTCTGTGTTGCTCCAGGTCCAATCCAAGGATGAGGTATTTTCCTATTAAAACAAAAAATCCTCTGGGGAGAATAAAAGCCCGGCTGAGTTCCTGTAACTCCCACCAGACTTCCCCTTTGGAATGTTTTTTCCACGTTGACATTCAAATTGGAGGAGAAGTGGGGAACAGCAGCCTTAGAGGTTGTGTTTTCTGATTCCTGTGCACACTTGGAGGCTTGAGCACCCTCTCCTCTTGTGTCATTTTCAAAGAAGAACTCCAAACGTTATCCAGGGGACTTGCACACCCAGCACAGCGATGCCTGAAGGCTGCTCTTCTCTGTCCTCCTTTTGAGGTCCATGGGCATGCTAGGTCCACACAGCAGGTGGAAAACAACAGCTCTGGAATACAGAAATGTTCTTAAAACTAAAAAGAAGCTACAAGGCAAAGCTTAAAAGTACTTTGCAGTTCAGTACTTCATGGTGCCGGGAGGATAGGACCAGTCTTTTTGCAGTGGTGCCCAGTGATAGGACAAGAGCTAATGGGCACCAACTTGACCATAGGAAGTTCCATCTGAACATGAAGAGGAACTTCTTTCCTTTGAGGGTGGCAGAGCTGCCCAGAGAGGTGGTGGAGTCTCTGACTCTGGAGACATTCCAAACCCACCTGGATGCCATCCTGTGCAACCTGCTCTAGGTGACCCTGCTCTGGCAGGGAGGTTGGACTAGATGATCTCCAGAGGTCCCTGCCAACCCCGGTGATTCTGTGATTCTGTTTGCTGAAATGATGTATCTGCTGTTGCTTCATTTGAGCGGCATGACCCATAGAATGGAGGCTATCAGGGTGTTGTCCCACAGTGTGGTGTCAGGTGGCAGGGAAGTACTGGGAATTACTGGGTGGCTTCAATCCCATGTTTTTAGCTCTCTGCAGCATCCAAGCAGGATTCTGGGGCTGAGGGCTGCCAAGTCCTGCAGGAGCTGGGGCTGCTCTTAGTGACAAGGCCACCGACTCAATCTCAGCACAGGGCAGTTGTGACCAGGAAACTTTTTACCCTCTGGCAAGTTTTTCGGTATTAATATAGAAACAAATCACTAATTGTGAAAAATAGATGTATATCAGAGCAGCAGCGTTATTTCCAGCATCAGGCAGGTGGTGGCAGGAACAAGCTCAGAGACTAGTTTGCAAAGTGAGGAGCTTTGAGTGTGTGAAGGAGGCAACTCCAAGAGCTGCTGGGATGATCTGAGCCTTTCCGTGGGCTGTCCATCTCCTGGGGGTGACACTCCTGTCCTTCTGCAGCATGGTTTGAATCCCTCTCTCACATGGCTAACGGCAGCGGTCCACAGACAGTAATCAAAATAGTGCCTAGCCTCTTTCAGCTGTATAATGAACCCAGAAGGACTTATCTGAATAGAGAAGCGATTGTGTTGACCAGCTGTTTACCATTCTTCCCCAATCAGCGGGGAAGCCCACGCTGCAGCTGCGGAGGTGACCTAAGAGCGCTCACTTGCGAGCTAAACTTTGAAACACCTTCAAGAGTGCTTACTCAGATCTCAGAAACGTTCCCAGTTGAGCAGCACTGAGTTTTTCGACAGTTTTAAGGGGGATTTCAAAAAAGCACTGTGATTGGATGCGTGGCTGCAGAGCTGGCATAACCTAGGAGTGCCTTGGGATGCAATTCAACTTTTTCCACTGTGGAAGGGTTGACCCAGCCCAGCAAAACCATCCTCACTGTTGCCCAGGAGTACCCACACTGGAGATGCAGTGCACTTGCTGTCTTGTTCTGATAGATACTCTTTCAACTGTTGTGCCTTCTTCTTGCTTTCTTTACGGGCTTTACGCTTTACTTTGCTGTGGTGCAGAGGGACAGTGGACAGCTGGGTAAAACTCCGATGTTGTTTTTGCTTCGCCAGATCAGCCGTCAAAAGGGCCATGTTCACATCTATCGTCTCTTAGCTCTGCGGCTGGAGGTCCCCACACTGACTCCAACAGCACAGCTTCACAGTCAGCGAGGGTGTTAAGGAGGCAGTCCAAGCCTGTGGTATCCTTTCTTTAACATCTCATCAAGGGTTTGATGGTTGAGGGGGTAGAGGGGTTTGCATGTTACCTCTGGGTTGAGCACGATGGAGGAACTTGTTCTCCCCTGATCTCCATCACGGCTTTGCTGCCCTAGCTGGAGAGAGTCTCGTGGCTTCTCCAGACCTTCTCTGTGAAATGAGAACAGAGGTTCTTATCTGTCCTCCATTGCACTGTGAAACTAAATTAATGTCTTGGGAGGGACCTTGTGGTCCTCTGGCAGAAGTGCTTACACAAAAGCAAGACATTATTGCTGTTATAAAGAGCAATACTGAAAAAACAGCTGTCACAACAAAGAAGAACAATAGCTTGTCCTCGTGGCTTCTGCTTTTTTGGACTATTTACTGATGTTTTTCCATATTTCTTTCCTTAGGAGATGACCGAGAATGGCAGTCATCAGCTGGTGGTAAAGGCCAGGTTCAATTTTAAGCAGACCAATGAGGATGAACTATCCGTTAACAAAGGAGACATTATTTATGTCACCCGCGTTGAAGAAGGGGGCTGGTGGGAAGGGACCTTGAATGGAAAAACCGGCTGGTTCCCAAGCAACTACGTCAGAGAAATCAAATCCACTGGTAAGCAAATTGCTTTCAAGGGCTGATTGAATGACAGCAGTATAATGCAGTGTAGATCCTCCTGCCTTTGGGAAATTGCTGCTATTTGTTTAGGACCATTTGTGTCCTTAAAGCAGCAGGGCTAATGGAAAGATGAACGAGGCCAGAAGGGTAAAGCCTAGTCTTTTGCATGAGTTGTTTGAGAGCTGCTTCACCCTCTTTCCCAGCGCATCGTGCTTTTCTATTGCTCCCCCAAGCCCCAGCAGTGCGGGAGCGGGGACGTTGCCGGAGGACAAGGCCGGAGATGGCTGCGTGGGTCCCCTTTGTCCTGGGGAGCTGCCAGGTCGTTCCAGTGTCTAAGCACAGAATTAGCTTTTTGTTAGAGACCTCGGTCAGGCAGTGTATTTGCATTTGATCCTGCCATTTCTGGCAGTGGAGGAATGGATGCTCATGGTCGCAGTGAGGAAACCAACAAAACCTATATGGCCGCAGGGGACCATCCCCTGGTTTTGTCCATAGTGGTGGCTGATTTCACATAGGACATTTTCCCCCAGCTGCATCTTCTGCTGCAATGTTGAGAAAGGCAGAGGGAGAGGACGATCCATCTGATGGCATCTGCCTTTATTGAGCTTTGTCTTGAGTGTCCTTAACATCTTCTGCGATGTGATTTTAACCAGATATGGGCTGGTGGTGACACGAAGCATGCCCCTGGCTAACTGCCCTGTAGCGTTACATATCCATTCAAGCAGCTCACCTCGTGGTGCTTCCGAGGCCATTGTGTGATAGTAAACTTGGTGGCTTTTTTTCCCAAAATCCAACTTTAATTCCTTAATGTGCCTTGAGGGCTTACCCTAGACAGAGACCTGTTGTGTGCTCGCCACTGGTTTTATGGCTCAGGATCAGCCCTGCCCTCAGGCACTGTGAGACATGAGCAGCGGTCTGCAAAGTGGCTGCACCATGTACGACCCCTGTTAGACATCCTTGCTCCCACACTTGTGAGCAAAAAAGCAAAGAATAAAATTAATGTGTGAGTGCTCAGAATTAGGCCAGTTTTTATTTAATTCTAAATGAAAAAATCATTGTTAGGATATCTCATCTCCCACTGTTTCCCTCTGGGAAATGATGTCTGAGCTGGAGCAGGACATTGCAGCAGAGACTGAAGGCTTGTCTGGCACAACCCAGGAACCACTAATTAAGTCAGGGTGAGTGGAGAAGAGAAATGCTTTAAGAAAAGGAGAGCAAACTTCAGTCCTATGGGGAAAATCAGATGGGAGCTGCATGAAATAACGGCACCTCATTGAAACAAAGGACAAGTCTCCCATTGATCCTGATGTGGGAGCCCATGAGAATTTTTTTATCTGCAGAGCTTTTCCCTCCAGCATCCATTTCACGTGGGAGGAGGGTTCATTCCCCTGGTCTCTGCTTGCTCAGGACATGTGGTTTTGTTGCAAATCATGGATGCAGGGACCATCGTCTAACCCTCTCCTGCCCCAGCACTGCTGCCTGGGGGCTGTAGGCTGGGGGGAGGCCTCACTGCAAGCCAGCGGGAGCTGCTTTCCTTACCTCCAAAGCGTGAGACTTGTCACTCTAAATGCAGTTACTTGTTTTCCGGCAGTGTCTGTACCTCCACTGTGTCCTAAGCGTGTCCTTTGGGTGGAAATAGCTAGCCATGTGGAGCAAAGCTCCTCCAAGTCTTTAAATGAGGCACAGAGCTCCCAGCTGGAAGTGACAGGAAACTCTACAAGGGCAATAATTAGACAATACATCAAGCTGTGGTTTACAGGGGCTAAATTTATCAATCCAAAGCTTTTCCCCTGCTATCTGTGTGAAAATAATTGCCTTCTGTGAGCGACGGCAGGGAGAAAGGAGAGAGCGGCTGCTCGGCGCGGCACAGAGGTGTTTTGGTACGAGGTGTGGAGCGTGGCCGGGGCCAGCGGGGCAGCCTCACGCTGCCGACCTGTCCCAGTCCGGAGGGGTAAGGGTGCTGCTGCCGTGGCAGGAGAGCTGCCAAAACCGTGTGGCAGGGAAGGGACTTCTGTGGGGAAGGAAAAATGGTGCAGCGACTTGTGTGTGTGCATGTGCGTACCACGCTGGAGGCATCCGCAGGGATTTAGCCAATGCAGATGATGATGAGAATTGACTTCCAGGTTTGTGTGAGCATTTTATTCAAATCTGCGTTCGTTCAGAGGAGGATTTTGCATGACAAATGACTGCAGGGATCGGGGTTCAGCACATTGATTGGTGTTGGCTTCAAGTGCCTTGTGAATCACCTGAAACAAAACCGCCGTATCCAGCATTTCTGATAGACACACGGTTTTAAAATCCAAATTTTGTGGGCCGGGGAAAGCCGCACTGTAGCTCCAAGCGGTGCCAGACACTGGGCTGCTGCCAGGGATTTCAGAGCGAACCTGTAAGTTAGTTGGCAGAGGCTGCGCGGTGCTTCTGGTGTGACTTGCTCGGCTACCTTCCCTGTCGTGCACGCCTTCCGTTTGCTCCTGGTTTTTCTGAAGTGAGCAAACAAGCCCTGCAATTGAAGTTTTGTGTTCACAGGGGTGCAGTTATGTCTGCTGGACGTGATGCAGTGGCGACTCTTCCTGCTGGAATAATGAAAGCTGTGCACTGTAATTTATTGATGTATTTTTTTGTACAGATAAACCACTCTCTCCCAAAGCATTAAAAGGACTTGAAAGCACTCAGCTGACAAAGAATTACTACCCTGTGGTAAGTTTTAAAGTGCTGATCATACATTTTAATAAGTGGCATATTATTAATCTTCTGAACTGGCTCCTTCCCTTAGAAATCATTGAAGCCATTTGTAACAATTGGGGATGTGACTCTATATTTAAATGCAGCTGTTGCCATTTCCTTGATTCAGGGCTGTCGAGACAATAAACCACAAATGGAACTTGCTGCAAGATGTCAAAAGCAGAGACTCAAAGTAGGCGACTGAGATAACATAGCAGAGGTGGCAGCTTTGGGGTCAGTGTCGGGCAATAAGCACGATGTCTCCGGTCCAGTGCTTGCCATTGACTGCGGGCTGTCTCCCATTGATAAAGATGGGGAAATAACGTCACAGCGTGAAGCAAGCCAAATTAAGGGCTCTCCTCCATGATCCCCGTCGTGAGTTTGGCTGGAGACGTTACACCCCGAGCTGCTTGCCTCTGCCCTCAGAGAAGGGGCAGCCGCCGCAGCTCACAGCCTGGCTCGTTGGCTTGGCTTTGGGGCAGGGCAGCCTGCCAGGCTATCAACTGCGGCTGCGGAAGGCGTGCAGAAGCATCACCTCCGCTACTGTCTTGCTACTGGAGCGGTGATGTCTGGGCAAAGCAGGCCAGGTACCTTCCTGCCATGTCCAGGCTAGAGCGAGCCTTGCGATGTAAAAGAGTTAAAATGCCTGCATGTGAAGGTCCCTGGCTCTTGGTGCCGGAGGTGAAACGTGCTCATCAGCATGTCTAAATATATTTTAAGCCAAGCAAAGCAGAAACAATACGTCCACAGAGCTGGGAACCACCTCCACTGTCTCCAAAGCTCTCCTACATTGAGAAACTTGAGTGCTAACTGGGAGCGTGCAGGCAGTGGGTTTGCCTACCCTGCTGCCAGAGACAAATTGGCTGCTGAGATGGATTAGCAGGACCTAACCCAGCTCGGCACGTCCTTGAAGTGGCAAGTGAGCTGTGCCCTGCCTTGAGCTGCTGCAGGAGCCATCCTTGGTCCAGCCACTGTTGCATCTAAATTGTTGCCTGCCTTTGTGCAAACGGTGCTCCCAGGATGCATGCAAAAATCATCTGTTTGCATACCTCGGCAGCCAGTTATGCATGCAGGGTTAGGCATGAGCCTAAATACTAAACTCAGGTCTGAACTGACGTTGTCTTCATGCTTTGCCAGAGAAGAAGGAGCAGCCCTTGACACCTGCTTTCCAGGCCTCCCCCAGTTTGCAAAGTAAAATCCTGAAACTGGACCCCCAGGGCTTTTCTGAGCGTTCTGGGTTCTGCGTTAACAAATGTAATTTATGGACTTAAAATACACTTCCATGCTTTTCCACACTTGGAAGCTGATGTCGTGTTCCTTTGACTAGTCGCTAGTACTAAGATCTACTCAGTGCTCTGTCTCTCACCCTAGGTGTTGCAAAATATTCTGGAAACAGAACGAGATTATGCGAAGGAACTACAGTCACTTCTGGGAACTTACTTAAGACCCCTCCAGTCTTATGATAAGTAAGATATAAGGGCATCTGAGGTGGAGAGAACCCTGTAAAATCGACCATAGTTCATTACTTTCCTGCTTTTGAATGTTTAGGGACTGTTGCTGCTCTTCTTGTAAAGCCTCACAGCTTCTCTGTGAACCAGGAAAAAAAACCCTCATGTTGTACAGGTTTCTGCTCTTTCCTGTTCCTCAGCGGTCGTGCAGGCATTGGGCTGTGTCAGAGATGGGCATTTCCATCTGGTAGAGGGCTGGCTGTTACAACCCATCCGCAAGCTCCTGTGTGGCTCTCCCAGCGTGCATGTCTCCCGGCGGTATGCCTTGCATGGCTTCTTCCCTTGTAATTTGCCTTGTTGTGACTTCTCAGCCCCAAGTGGTGTCTCCTCGTCATCTCTTCATTTCGCACGCGACGACACGTATTCTCTGCGGTTAGATTGCTTCTCGCTACATCCAAACTGCTGCTGAGCAAGAAGGGACTCCCCTGTCTCCCCGGCCACCGGATTGAAATATCTCTCGGCTTGGGAAGAGCACGCTGTCATCCCTTACAGCCCAAGCAACGCCAGGGCGACTGGGGGACTTTGTCAGGGCTTACCTGTGGAAATAAGCTGATGCATTTTCCATCCGTGCTGGCGAGTGATGGAGAGGCAGCACACGCTGCCCTGTCCTTACCCAGGCAGCGTGCTGGTGCCTCTTAGCAGGTTCCTGTCAATAGTTTCACCCTGCGTAAAGGACCCAGTGCGGTTAGATTCACCTTCTGCTTATTGCTTTGGCTTTACAGTCATCTCTTCCGAATGGTGCCGGCTTGGCGACCCTGTCCATGCAGCTGCATTTGGGGCCAGGGTCCCTCCAGCTGAGCATGCTACAGGAGGACTGGGCAGCCCCGGGGCATCACGGGCAGGGGGCAGATGTTTAGACATTGTCCAGCCCGGAGAGATGTGGGAGAGTGATGTCTTAAGGCCTTTGTCTTTAAATCTCTCCTTCCTTCCCCAAATCTTCACGTGGGATATATTTAGCTGTGAAAATTTCTCATGCTCTCAGCCTTGTAGGCAGCAAATGGCTTAAATAAGGGTGGTACTAGAGTGGCTCTGAGCGATGACAGAAGCAGACATGTTAGCTTTAGCTAGGAAAAATCCAACCTTGCTCAAGGAACAAAGCAACCCCTACCCAAGGGGCTGCTCTGTAGGATCCTTCTCCTGTAGGGAAACCCACAGCATGAATCCCTGAAGACAAAGCTGTCTGTGTGTCTGTGCACACACCTCCCACCCCACCCCTGACTGAAATCCCATCTGTCTGTGTCTATTAGACAACTAAACATCTGAGAAGATTAGTGTGATTAAGTGATTAAAATCCAATTAAGATAATCCTTGACAGCAGACATCTTCTCCGGGAGGCTGTGGTCTGTAGCTCACAGATCATGGATTTTCTGGTTTCCCGTGTCTGGTGGTGTACCTGGGGAAAGAGAAATTCTTGGGCCTTTTTGGAAGAACTGCTTACAGGTACCATGGGAATAGTCCTCGGAGTAACATCTCTTTGATGATAATCTGTGATTTGATTCTTCTAGGCTCAGCGCTGTGGACATCGCATCATTGCTGGGAAACGTGGAAGAAATCTCTGCATTTCAGCAAACATTGAACCAAGCCTTGGAAGAAGTTGCGAAGTAAGCTCGTGCCACAGCACAGGCGGTGTTAAGCTGTTAAACTGCAGCTAAAAATAATATAAAGACCCATTCATTAATGTTCCTCCTGGCCGCTGTCTTAGACTTGTTAAATATAGAAGAAAATAACAGAATTGAAGAAAGGCAGCAGGTAGCGCTTTGGCAGGAGGGAAGGTAGAAGAAACATTGACATTTCTACTGTTAAGGCATCTGCTGAATGAAAGTGTCATTAGACCTGACGTGAAGGTGTCACTAGACCAAAGATGCAGACACATGTAGGGTGGGAGATCTGGCAGGTGTGAAGATGGGGATTGCCAGGGAGCAAAGAGCAAATTATTAGAGGTGATAGTTTCCCTCGGGGAGGCTGGCAGACATGTTCAGCCTTAGCCCAGCCTCTCCTTTGGAAGGGCTGAAAAGAGATGGGGAAAAGACCGAATATCGGAAACGTATTCAGGCTATGGCTTCCCTTTCTCTCTCCATCTCCTCTCTCATATTCACGGGCAGCCCAGACAGTGGGACCACCCCTCCATTGCGCCCAGTGCTTTCTGCATCCTCACCAGCCGCAGTGGACTGCAGCATCCCAGCTGCAGCTCTGCTGGTGGGACAGGACATGCTGCATCACACCTTGTCCCAGGCTGATAACGGGTTGTGATACTCACTGTCTGCACCACAGAAACCTAGTCCCATCTGAGGACCTTCTTCCTCCTCCTCCCCAAGTGGCAGGCGTGGGTATTTTGCTCAGTGCCACAGTTATGCGGTGACCTGGGAATGTCCCTGTGCAGCGGGTGGTTCCTGGGCAGATACCTGAGAGTGCTGTAGCTTCAGGGTGCAGATCAAGAGGTTTAATGTTGCAGCTGGTGTGTTGGTGTCCATAGGCTCCCCGAGAACCAGCAGCGTGTGGGAGGCTGTTTCATGAACCTGATGCCTCAGTTCCGCTCCCTGTACCTGACGTACTGTGCTAACCACCCATCCGCAGTCAGTGTCCTCACACAACACAGGTGAGTGATGGAGGAGGAGATTCAGACTGAAATCCCTCCTTTAAAAAGTTACTTTTATTATTAATACCTGGCCTGGCATGGCTTTTGACCTGTATTTTGATGATAGAGCAAGGGGGATAACGTGGGATCGTGCTGCTGGGAAAACTGCTGGGGCTTTGGGCTCTTCAGCATAGCCTCTCGGCTACAGCATGGAGACAACTCACGCCGCTTGTCTTCCGAGTGGCCTCACAGGTCCTCTCTCACAGAACTCTCTTACCTTGGGTAAAACAGAGGCAACTTCAGCTCTTGCAGTAGCATCTCCTGTAATTGTTACTTGCTAAAGGACCCAGATGCTGTTTCAGACCCACTGCTGAAGTGCTCATGCACCAGCAGATGCGATAATGTTCCCCTGTGGCACTACAGTGTGGGGCACATCGTTGCAGGAGGGTGGTCATCAAGTCACCTGGAGTTACCCGATTTAATAATTGAGCTGCTGTTCAACCAAATGGTTGATTTGCAGGGTCATTGGTAGCTTGCAGTAATAACAGCTTCCTTCAGCGTGTCCCACTTGAGTAGACACTTGAATTTGTATAATGTTGTGCTGAAGAGCTTGCCAAGCCAAAAGGCTACAGCTGTGTCATCCCTAGTGCAGTTTAGCTGTCCTCCCTGCAGCAACAGGAAAGCCAGGACCCCGGCCATACTGTTTAAGTCTTCCCATTCTGTAATGGGAACTCGCAATATGTTTACTTACCTGCTGAAATCCAGCTTCAATTCAGCCTAACGAAAAGCCTGTTTCCTGTAAATGACTCATTCATGTGGTTCCTCAGGCTGACCCCTTTTCTTAAATCAGTCAAAGAATCAGCTTTGGCTAATGTGCTGACAGGCACAAGCCATGTTTTCCAGAGTGATGTACGAGCTCACAACGGCGTCAGGGCTCCCAGCAGGGTCCCGGCACCTTGCTGCCGCGTCCTCCAGTGCAGCACCAGCCTCTGCAGCCCCTGCTGTCCACCAGACGCCTGGCCCTGTGCCACCTCGCTGTGCCGGGGGACCAGCTGCCAGCACCAGTGTACCCCAGAGGCTGTGCACACCAACACCCGCCACCACGCAGCATCCTCCCCTGTGTCCCGGGGGAGATGCTCAGCTGGAAGCTGGCAGCTCTCTGCCTGCCTTGCTGGCTTTGCAGTGGGGGGGTGCTCGGAGGGGAGGCTGGGCTGCCTTTAAAAAGGCACTGCTCGGAGCAGAGCCCCAGCCATCAGGAGAGTGTGGGAAGCAGCAAAACGCAGCCCTCAGCAGTGGCGAGCCCTCCTTCTTATCGTTGTCTCTATTTATAGTGATGAGCTGGAGAAGTTCATGGAGAGCCAGGGTGCGGCCAACCCAGGCATTCTCATCTTAACCACGAGCCTCAGCAAACCCTTCCTGAGGCTGGATAAATATGTGACGCTGCTGCAGGAGCTGGAGCGGCACATGGAGGTAGGTGGGATGTGGGACAGCTGGGCAGGCTGTATGCCCCTTGATGCTGCAAGAGCTGCCCCCTGAGCTGCAAGAGGTACCTCTGCCCTTCGGTATTTGAGCACCACATTGCTAAGAGTACTTACCACCCCTCCAAGGAGATGTCCCACCTCCGTAGGACATTATCTACCTTTCAGATTAAAATTGGGAAAGCGGTGGAGTCTGGGGGATGTTGTGGGAAGGCATTGCCTGCTCTTCGCCCCAGCCCTTCCTCAAAGATGGGCCATTTCCAGCAGAAGTAAAAGCAGAGTTCGAGGTCAGGCTACAGCTGTTATTTATTTGCACAGCGGGTAATAAATCAGTGTTTTTATTATCATTTTATGAGATTCCTATCCCTGGCTGCTTGCTCCTGCAGCTCGCAGGCACATCCCCACCCCTCGCCCGAGGCTTGTGCCCCTGGGTGGAGGCAGAGCCTCACAGGCAGACATCAATCTGGCAGCCTGCGCAGACACGGGGGCAGAGGAGCAAGTGCCTGGGAGCAGGCAGAGCTGCAAAGGGGGATGGAGACTTCCTCGGCAGGTGGCAGATCTGCTTTAGGACATTTCTCCCCCGCTGGGGACTCTAAAGATCTCTGCCGCTGGAGCTCTGCTACTTGCCTGCTGGTGCACTCCAGCCACGGAGATGCAAACCTCAGGGGTGGTACAAGGAGATGAAGAAAACAGAAGTAACAGTCTATTTTTAACCAGGTTTGCTTTTTGCCTCTTCCAGTATTAATTACCAGTTAATTACTCAGCATGCTTAGCCATGATCGTTCAAATCCACATCCCAGCCAGAGGATTAAAACTTCTGTGCTTGAGCTGGAGGGGGGGTTCTGTATAGGAGAGGACATAAGAGCCTGTGCTGTAGGCACACAACAGACCTGACCTGTCCCGTGCTTGCCTGGCTGAGCCGAGCTGAGCTGAGCTTGGCTGCAGGCACCATGCCTGTGTAGAGACAGCGGGCTCTTTGCAGGATGCTGTATGGGGGATGGCGGTGGATTCGGGGACACACACATCACCTCTTTCTTTTAGCCGAGTGTGGGGGGTTTGTTGCATGAATCAGCAGGGTTGTGGTTTAAGCTGCGATGCCGTAGGAAGAGTATGGATGTAGGCACTATAGAGGTATGCAGTGTGGATATATACCATAGCATTCCCTGCACTGCTGCGCAGATGGAGGTGGGGCAGGTCTGTCCAGGGCAGCCCTCATCCCAGATGCAGATGTGAGCAATCCCAGGCAGCCTCTGGCATCCACAGGGACAGCTCCATCCCAGCCTAGACACCTTAGGATTTGCTTGGCATGAGGTCTGGATGGTGAAGAACTTATGATGGAGGGCCTTAGATGCCCAGGAGAAGGTGCTGGGAGAGTACTAGCATGAAGCTGCAGCCAGAGGTAAGGAGCAGCGTCCTGCCTTCCCCTCCCTGGCCCAAGAGCTCTCTGCTCAAACGTGCCCTCCCTTAAACCCAGAGGTGAAACTCCCGTTGATGCTCAAGGAAATGGCACCCTCGATGGGGCAATGGCTGGAATACCTTGCATGCCAATGGAAGTTTCCTTCCTGAAGGTGAAACCAGAAATCCACCCTGTACCTCTGCCTGTTTTGATTGATTTTCTTTGCAAGCCGAGTTTGTCCAAAGTAAAATCCTAACTGCTCTTGCTCTGGCCACTTTACACTCATTAAATTGGTCTCAATGAATTGTATAGCTGCTTTAAACCATGTCACATTGAACTGGCTGGTGGGGAAGGTCCCTGGGGGACTTTGGCCCCCTCCTGCAGCCCATGCTGCCTGCACCTTTGGCCCTGCATCCCCCAGCACCCTGCAAGCTCTGCAGCCCTGGGTGCACCGGGGCAGTGGGTGCTGCTGCTGATGGCTGAGGGATTTTTCTCTCCCTTCACTAGGAGGCGCATGCAGATCATGAAGAGATTTTGAAAGCCGTCACATCCTTCAAGTCCCTTGTGGTAGGTGGCGATTCTTAAAATAGAGTGCTCCATTTCAGGGCTGCATTTCATAAAGAGTGAGTCAAGCCTGACATTTGTCTCCTCATTAGAAAAAAAGGTCTTTTGGAATGGAAAAGATGGGTTATAAAGAATCTTAATTTCAAGTTTCAAGTCTAGAGTTGCCCCTCCAGCTGCATGTTTCAGCAATTTCATGCTGGCTCTGTGGTCCCAGCAGCAGAGATGGAGGATCTCTGACTTTCTCTTCCGCTGCAAAAGCCACGTGTGGGTAGTGGTGGTGGTGGTGGGGTCCCTTTCATCTCCTTTTTGCCTCCATACCCTAACCATTTGCCACCTGAAACTAGACCGCCCCTTGCTTATTGAGATGAGCTGTGAAATGTTAACACGGGTGTCTGACTCAACTGCTGGTGTCAGCAGGATGGTCCCCTCTGAGCCCGTTGAGTGACTCTTGGTTTGGTTGAGGTTTGCTCCACCGGCATCGGGAGGCTTTGACTGTATTGCAGATGATTTGTGGCTCCGGGTGCCATGGCCATTGGTGGGGAACTGAGCAAGTGGCAGCGAAGGGGTGAATCAGAGATAACAGACCTGTTTCTGTGAGCTAGGTTACCTACACCCCTCAAAGTCCTACTGCACCGAGATGAAAAAGAGGGGGGAAAAGCCATCCACACACGCAAAGGTTTTACCCGGCAAAACCTTTTTTCAGTAATTAAAAAACCTATAGTCTCTCTCGCTTTGTAGCCACTGGATGCCTTTCACTATTACCACTCCAGATGTGGTCCAACTTCCTTCCTTAGCACAGCAGATGCGAGTTTTTGGTGCTTAGCAGTGCAGATAAAAGATGGGGAGGAGAAAGTTCATAGAAAACAGGAAAGGGTGATCATGTTACATTTACTTAGAAACTCAGCTTCCTTTCCATTTATTCTAGTAGATAATAGGGGAATAATTCATTTAAATTACAAGGTGTCATTAATCTTTAGGAATGCTTGTAAGTGATGGACAGTTTTACTCGAAATGTGTACTTGGGTGCTGAGTAATTTAATGTAATTATGGTACAACTGAAGAAGTTCAGTGTGGATTTGAGGTTAGATGGGCAGAGATGCCCCTTGTGACAGAGGCGTGGTTCTGTGGTAGGACCAGGGAGGGACCATGGCGCCGCCATGATTTGCAGTGGTGCCTCTGCACAGACTGGGGTGGATTGCTGTGGATTTTACATGGATTTGCATCGTGGGAACATTGGATTCAGACACTGGGGGAGCTGTCAAAGCACACAACAATTGCAAAACCGGAAGAAGCCCCCACAGTTTGGTTCAAATTTGTCTGTTTTCAGACTAGACCCAATGCAGCCTCTCTCTTTGAAGATCTGCATAGTCAAAGAGTTCGCATGAAGCTTAGCTGGAAAGGAGGAAAATCTCTGTCAGAAACAGGGGTTTGGAAAAAAAACAAGTAGCTGGTGAAAACTGAGCCCGGCTTTGGCTTTGCAGCAATTTTCCCCGTTGGCAAAGGGGTCAGTTAAAGCAAGTTTTGCTTGGATTTGCAGGGCTGACTTTGTTCAGTCAGCGTTCTCCTCTGCTTGGTGAAAGCTGCTGAAGGACTGACTGCTCCGTGGAGCTCTACCTGTCCCCAGCTGCTGAGCATCAGTGCAGTCTTTTCAATTACGGCACCTTCAAAAGCTTCTTTTTGTGCTACTCTACTGCACCGCTGAAATATTGTGCCGAGTCTTACCTTTGGGTTTGCAAGTTTTAGTTAGAAAATATCCACCTGTCTGATACGTGGGGGCTTTGCATCGCTGCAAGTATAACTATCTTTACTGTTTAGCCAAAATTGGCAATATCTCTCTAAGCAGCAGCAAAATTAGAGACATTTAACTCTGTGACTCTCTTTGTTTGGAAAATGTGACCCTGTACTCTCAGAGGTAGGACCGGTTTGGAAAGAAAAGTTTGCTCAGTGCAGTTCGCAATTTCTTTGACGTTTTAATGTATTCATTATTTCATAAATCGCTAGGGTGTGATTTTTTTTTAACAAACTTTGTGTAATAGAGCCAAAGCAGGCTTTCCTGATCCCTTGACGTGACCAGCCCTGAGCCCACGCGGTTGTGGGAGCATTGCTGGTGAAACCGTCTTCGTTGGGATGGTTTGGGTTTGCGCCTGCCCTTCGGCTAACGAGGCGCCCCACTGTGATTCCCAGTCGCAATGCCAAGAGCTGAGGAAGAGGAAACAACTTGAACTGCAAATCCTTTCTGAATCCATCCAGCGCTGGGAAGGAGAGGACATAAAAACAATGGGAAACATCATCTACATGTCCCAGGTTATGGTACAGTGTGGAGGAAGTGAGGTGAGTGCAGTGGTCCTTCTTCTGGCTAAAGACATTGTGTCCAAATAACCCCTTGCTCACGGGGTCAGTGATGCAAGGTGGCAGCTGCTCTCATTCCAGGACAGCAAAGTGCTGACAAACAGGGTCTACAAAAAAGCTGGGGAGAGATATTTTACAAGGGCACGTAGTGATAGGATGAGGGGTAATGGCTTCAAACTAGAAGAGGGGAGATTTAGATGAGATCTCAGGAAGAAATTCTTGACTGTGAGGGTGGTGAGACCCTGGCCCAGGTTGCCCGGAGAAGCTGTGGCTGCCCCATCCCTGGAGGTATTCAAGGCCAGGCTGGACGGGGCTTTGAGCACCCTGGTCTAGTGGGAGGTGTCCCTGCCCATGGCAGGAGGCTTGGAATTAGATGAAGGTCCCTTCCAACCTAAACCATTCTATGAAATAATGCTGATAAATAATTTTACCTGGAGAAGAGCTGTGCAGTGGGATTGGGCATGTCTTTGGAGTCAGGCACCCTAAGGGCTTAGCTTCAGACCTTTGGTGACACACTTTTCAAGCAAAAGAAGTATCTCAGTGTCTTATAGCACATTAATTTCCCTTTTTTCCCCCTGTGACTTACTGCGAGAAATGAGAGTGACTTGAAAGTGTGCATTAGCATAACCATTCTGCCACATCTTGTGCACAGCGCGGTGTCTGCTGTGACGTCCCACTCCAGAGCTGACTGCACTTTGGAAATAACTGGAGGGATTCCTGTGCTACTGGTCCTAAAGCATCGCACCAGTGCTCGCCACCGGTGGTGTTAAAGCCAGGCTTGGTGTTTGCTGTGTGGAAAAGTACCTGTTACCACTGAATTGCTTGCTTGCTGTAGCAACTTTTCCATGGGAAGGGAAGACCTGTAAAACCCTGTAGAGTCTAGTCCCCAAGTCTTGTTTGGGGTGTGAACTGCTGGGGAATATAAGGTCTTAGTCCTCTGAGGCACTCTGAAGCGATTGGGAGAGGATGTCTGTAATATCGTCAGGATTTGCAGGGTGCAGACAAAATGTATGCAGGAAAAGCTAGTGCAGAAATGAGCTGCTGTAAAGAAAAAAAGCCAGAATAATTGGTTTGGGGGTGGTCTCTGGAAGGCTGCAACTCCAGCTGAAGCAGGTTCAGTTTGTTGGAGGAAAGTGCTTGTGATGCATTGCGAAGTCGACTAACCTAAATTCTTATCCCCGCAGGAGAAAGAAGAGCGATATTTCTTGTTGTTTTCAAACGTTTTGCTGATGCTGTCGGCAAGCCCACGGATGAGTGGGTTCATCTATCAGGTAGGCATGCTTAATTTGAAGTTGCAAGGCGTTAGGTGTGAAAAAGGAAATCAAATAGCTCTTATCAAATTCAAATCCTCTGTTTCCTTAAACCTCTCTGTTGTGATGCAAATGCCCCAGGCTGGGAACCAGGGCTTGGTTTTACCGTGCATGCCAGGACACTTAGTGCCTTTGTCCTGCCAACTGGTTAAACAGCGTGAGTAAGTGTGAATGCAGTGAAATTAGGGAAAAAACCAAACCAACCCTCGAAGCATGTTGTCCGACATACGCTCTTCTCAAGAATGTTGTGTGTGTGTATAAGGTGTCCTGACCCAGCTGTATGGTTTTGTCCCACACCACCATCCTCTCAGGGTTTGGCCATCTCTGGAAAATACTCCACTACTATAAAGCCCAAAACTTCCACTCTATGAGGCACCCCAAAAACCTGCATCTCTTGTGTTTTACCATTTGAACGGCTGCAATCAGGCTGTTGGGAGCTTGGCTTTTCTGCAGTTGCCTGAAACCATCCAGGAAAAGGATGCTCTCCTGTTAATGCAAGGGTGATGAGGGACACAAGGGGGATGAGGGACCGGAAAGATTTGGGAAGGATTTGGCTCGGTTCTTTAGATTTCACCCTCCAGCAGGAGCAAGGTGAACAGGCAGTTCAGCATGCAAAATGGAGGGACAGGGAAGGGTGGCAGAAAAACCAGGGGAAGTTCATCCTCCTGACTTGGTTGTAAAAAGGGTTTGCACCTAGTGAAGGAAAAGGGTGGCAGATGAGCCAGGGATGACTCAGTCACCATGGGAGCCTCTTCTCAGGGGTTTGACCTAGTTGTGCAGGGAAATCTAGATCCATACATTAAAGGAGGCTCTTCCTGCCGTCTGAAGCCTTCACAAATTAGTTTTTAATGGCAATTCCCAAAGAGAAAGGAATCAGCAGAAACAAGCAGAACAAGGCCTGCTGGGAAGCAGATGCAGACACTGACTCCTCCTCAATTTTCCTAGGGAAAGCTGCCTTTGACAGGAATGACGCTGACAAAGCTGGAAGATGCTGAAGGGAACGAGCACATGTTTGAAATCGCAGGTCAGTGTGGCCCCTGCCTGGGGACATCCTGCTAGTTCAAGCAGCAGCTGCCAGTGGAGGTACTGGTCCTCCTCCTCCCTCCACCCACTGCGCCACGCTCTTCTTTTTGCTCTTTTACCATGCGTGGTTGGAGTTGCTGAGCATCTCCTTCCCGGTTGAGGCAACCTCCTCCCAGTGCCCTCGAGCTCCGTCTCTGGCGCTGGACTGCTTTCGGAGACCATAGTGTTTCACAAGGGACAAATCTCCTGCCAGGGCTGGTTGTGGCCCCAGTAGCACTGCTCTGTGCCGTGCGTCTGGGGTCCACCCCATGGAGCTGTGAGCACCTCTTTTATTGACAGATTAACGGCTCTGGTCATCAGGTAGCTTTCCTAATGTTCCTCTCAATTTTCCCCTTCAATTTGCCTTATTACTTGTAGCTATAGACGGTTGTCATGCTCAGTGACCCGGCTGCAGTGCAGCTATTAGTGCTGGTGGTATTTGGTGACAGGGTCCTGTTAATCATGGAAATGTTGCATTTGCTTACTTTTGACAGTAAATAATTCCTCACACATTTGTCTCCCCTGTTCCCTTAGCTTTTCTGTGCTGGGCCCACACTGACTGACACTGGAGCAGGATGGGCAGTCACATGGAATCACATATTTGCCCGGGCCTTTTTGCAGCCACTGGACTTCTCAAATTGAGGAGCCACTTGCTGCTGTGCCAAGTTGAGCCCACTCTGTGTTTCCTCCTGGCTCTCTACTGCTTGCTAAAGATGGTTATTTAACCCTCTGCCACAGGGAACATGACAGAGCGGATCACTGTGTCCTGCAACACCAGCCAGGACCTGCATGAGTGGCTCGACCACTTGCAAAGGCTGACCAAAGGGACATGCAACACCGTACCCAAAACACAGTCCTGGAGCGCTCATTCGGTAAGTGTCTCCCCTCCCCAGCCTCTCTGCTGCCTAGAGTCCCTCCATGCTGGCTGATCTCTCTTTTTTGGCACCGCACCTTGATATTGAGGCAATGTGTACAGCTCTAAGACACACCCTGCAGTTTTGCTTGTACTGTTTTACATATATCCTGCCCTATTTTTGTTGCAATGTAGATGTCTCAAAGAAGCTGATGGTGAACCCTGGTCCATCCCCCTCTGCTCCTCTACGTTGTTTGGTCACTAACGGTCTCCATTTGCTTCTCATCTATTTCCTCAGACATTTAGTTCAGCTGGACAGATCCGTGGCCCTCTGGAACCCCCTAAAATCCTCAAGCCGTGGAGCTTGAGCTGCCTCCGTCCTGCTCCTCCACTCAGACCGTCGGCAGCGCTGAGTTACAAAGAGGTAATCATCCCGCTTGCCCGCAGAGCGCCGTGGTTTCATGGCAATGCCTAGTGCCTGTGCCCGGGTTTCTTATCCCATAGCAAGGGCACAGAAGCTTACGTTAATGCGAGTGTTGAGAGAAATGACTGCAAAGTTTTGCCCCAGTCCTGCGACGGATGCTTGTCGCTGCGGCTGGCTTTGTGCTGCAGGGGAAGCACGAGCATGTGTGTTGGCAGGCTCAGCCCCGTTCCTCACGTTTGCTCTCAGCTGCTGGATGTCACCGGTCCCACAGCGGGGCTGTCCCGCAGCCTTGCCTGTCCCATCAAGCACTCTCCTTTGGCGGTGCCATGGTGAAGCTGCCTCCCCTCCTTCTCCTCGTCCTCCTGCCTTGGTGTGAGCCGTGGGTGGGAGCTGGGCTCCCTGCTGGGATGTCCTCCAGCTCCGGCATTGCCCAAGCTGCAGGATCGAGCAGCAATGCTGCACCAAGAGGAAGAGGAAAAAAAGACCTGTTGATATTTCTCATGTCTTCCACCCTGTGTTTTGGTGGCTGGAGCAGGGCTCCCTGCAGCAGCCGTGGGGCTCGACCCTCCTCTGCCACCCACCCGAGTGTTTTATACAGATGGACCCTGCCGGGAGGCAGCAGCCCAAGGGATCACTTAGCCTGCAGAAACCCCAAGCCAGGGAGGTAGGAGGCGGCGTGGGGAAACCCAAAATACAACCCAGCTCTGATTCTCACCTCCGGTTGTAACTGCAGTCCTCTCCTTCCCTACCTCACGTTAAACTTTTGGGATTACTCACCAGTAACTCGGGTAACGTTCCTCTTACTGAATGAGCACTCCGGTTCTGAGTCAACCGCCTTTCTTGGTACAGCAGCCCTGGGAGTGCCACTGCCCGGGCTCCCAGTGGGGATGGGGACAGGGAGGGGGGCTTGGACCCCCCAGCCCCTCCAGCACTCGGGGATGGAGACCCTGGCAGCCAGGGGGGCTGTGGGTGCACTGCCTCAGGTAGAGTTTTTGGGTAGCCTCATGGCATTTTGTTACACTTCTTTCTTAAAATTTGTAAAACAACGCATTTCAGTTCGGGAATTAAGTTGTTCAAAAACCAACCAAGCAGACTGGAAACGACCCTTAATCTTTGCATAGTTCAAATCCCTTACGTAGACTAAACCATTCCTTGCTTGCATGGTGAATTAAAATATTGGAAGAGGCTTGAATTAGAGGAGAAATTTTTCTGTGTGAAAGTGCAAGGCTGGTGTTTATTTATAAGGCAGGCCAAAACCACAAATTGAGTGATACCATTGACACCATGGTCCTTTGCAGTTTCTCAGTTGTCCCCTGCCACGGATGGCAGGAGTTAAACTCTCTGCATTGAAACCAGGCGAGAGGTTTTTGCCGCAGAGGCTGAGCAGGCGAGGAGCCTCGAGGGGCGAGATGCTGCTGCCGACTGGCTGGTAGCGCGCAAGGTGTCAAAGGGCCCCAGAAGGTGGTTTGCATGGGAACAGGCTGTGCTGGCCATGTTGGTGGAAACCCAAAGGCCAATGGGTCCACTGGAGCTGGAGCAGAGCTGGGCAGGCACAGCCTGGTACCCAGTTAGTCCAGCCTGAGCCTGGGGCCAGCTCCCCTCCCAGGGAAGGGACTCGTGGACATGAGCCTGCGATGACAAATGTGAAATAAATTCAGTTGTTAGCCCAAGCAGATCTACCTCTACCTCATCCCTCCCTCCAGGGTGCTCAGTCACGAATCAGAACTCCTATTTCACTGTATTTTTAGTTATTTATTTTTTAATTTAAAGTAGGGCACAAAATAAACTATGCTAACAGCTCGGTGCAAGTCACCTTGCTGTAATGAAGATATAATGAAGGAATACAAGTTTCAAAGGTTATTGGCAGGGAAGAGAGTGGGGGAGTTTGATTAAAAGATTAGAGAATTTCAGACATCCAGTGTTACTTTAATTGGCTTCTGGTAGTGTAGGACGGGATGGCACAGTCTTGTGCATTTCCTTGTACCTAAGCTGTGCTCAGGAAACCCCAGACCCTGCTTGCGTACCGCACAGCACTGTTGTTATTTCCATTGAAATTGGGTCATTTTTCCTGTTCTGTTTCCAGTAATCATTTGAAATGACAGAGCAGGTGCTGTGGGTAAAGCGGTGTGTCCGGATTCAGGTTAGCAAAGTGAAAAAGATTTACAGATGACTTCATTTGCTGGGGTTTTTTTAAAAACTTTTTTTATGTGGCCTGCTTTGCATTAGATGATGGGTTTACACCATCGGAATTCAGGACTTTACTGGTCCGATCTGCAGGAGAGCCGTGCGGCTCCCTGTGCCGAGCATCCCAGGGATGGGACCCTCCGCAGGCTGTGCTGAGGGAGCAGGGAGATGCCGCTGTGCCGATGCCTGACGCTGTTGGGTCTCCCATGAGGATGGCAGGTCCCCTCCAAGAGGGTCCCCTTTGAGAAGATGCGTTTCCAGGGGATTGTCACCAAGGGTGGGCAGAGCATCGCAGAGCTGGAGAGCACAGGACTGGCGCCGAGCACAGGACCAAACCCCGAGCTGCTCCCTGGGGCTCAGACGGAGCCGGACATGCGGGGCGGCTGCAGCATTGGCTGGCGCCAAGGGGTGCTGCGTTTTTAAGCACCGTTCTCTTAGGCAACCAACATCTACAGAAACCTGCTACTAACCAAGAAGGCATGTTCTCTATTTTAATGTGTTCAGAGTGTATCAATGCCCACTTACCATGCGTTTCACATGTAATTTTTTCAGTTTTGCATGACACTGTGCTCCTTTGCATGTTGATAGTGCTCTAAAGCCAGTATGGAGGGTGTGCCACATTAATCACAAGACTAACGTTTAAATGTGTTTTAGAATTGTGGATTTAATGGACTTGGTCAATAAAATCATCAGTCTCTCACACTCATCTTCTCTTTCTTTGCATATTCATTGTAGAGGATGTCTTATATCTTAAAGGTAAGGGTAGATACATCTCTTTGGCTTATTGTGGCAAAGAATGCTTGTTCCTGTTCACGCTTCTCGTGCTTGCATGACCCTAATTTTGCCTGGCTGTATCAGTAAGTTATCACGAGAGTCAGTGGCGACTGGCAAATATATTTTGAGATAACTCTCAAAAAGGATTCAGTATTATGGTACTTAAACTTCCTGGCATGCCTCTTCTCCTGCTTAAAATCCGTATTGCATGTAACCTACTAATACACTAATTCTCTCCAAATCAGCAAGACTTGTAATTCAGTGAAGGGGAAAAAAGCTTGTGTTTCTTACTTGTGGAGTCATAGCAAACACTAACTTTGTGTGTATTTGTTTGTTCTCTGTGTTATGTGGGGGGGGATTTGTACTCTCAAACAAATCATTTGGAAACTGTGTCATTTGCCAACTGTTTTATGTTAGAAATCAAAACGAGTCAAGGAAATAAACAACATTATAGGGTTTTCTAACAAAGACCCCAGAGTTGGTAAGTGGACTAAAAGTGCTGTGAATGCGTTTGAATTCTCTGGCTAAAGGATCTTAGCCGAGGGTTGAATTTGCTAAAGGAGCCTGGCCTGTCCCAGACCTGCAGGTGCAATTCCCACTGCTGTTCAGGGAGCTGTGGGCCACAACTAGCGCATGGGAAAAGCAAAAAGCATCATTTTCCCCAACTTTGTCATTGTCTGCTTCGTAGTTCTCTAACGTGTTGTGCGTAACACGGCTCGCTGCGTTCAGCTGTGCTGCTCCGCTGTTTGAGCTGCCTTTGGTTCTGGTTAAACACAAGAGTCTGTTTCTCTATAGGATTCCAGCAAGAGTCCAAAAACAATGAAGAAGTTTCTTCCAAAGAGGAAAACTGAGAGAAAACCATCTGATGAAGAGTTTGTTATTCGGAAAAGTAAGTGTTGTATTTTTCTTTTCTTTTTGGAGGTTTCTGTGTACTCGGTGATCTCCACGGGACTTTGAGAACAGCCTTTCTTATAGTGCAGGATGAGACAGGATGCTCATGTTGTGAGCAAACCTACATGCTGCTGAGCACAGGAGGCTTCTGGAAGCGCACTGGTCCTCAGCCTCTGACAGATCCCCTCCCAGTTACAACTGCCAGGCGTGCTACCACCCTCCTCATGATCATGTGGTTGTGGGTGGTCTTGTTCTGGCTACAAAATCAAGGAGCTACTTCCAAGTAGTTAAAAGCTACATTAAAACTGCACATCAGTGGTCATCAAAATATGTCTGAGAGCTGGGACAAACCCTTAGCTGGCCATGCCAGCAGGTCCTGGAACAGTTTCCATGGGGGGACCAGGGAACAAAAAAAGACCCCATCCTTGCAGGGGTGTTCACCTGCAGAGAAGGATGTCCTGACAGCTCCCTGAAGTCCACTTGGGACACTCCTTGGGGGTTTTCCATGGTCAGGGTCACCCAGCAGGGAGCTGCTATGGTGTACAGCCTGAAGCTGTCTCCCTTGAGAAGATAATGCTGAGCTAGGGCTGGAAATGAAGACTTCACGCTTCCAAGTCCTGCTCTGATGCGCCTGTACCAGACCCCTCCTAGCAGCGCTGCTCTGCCTACCCATCTCCTGGTCATCCCTGCTCCCCAAGTCAGGCATCACCCCCCGAGTTTCACTGAGATGAGCAGCTAGAAGTGCATTTTCGTACTATTTCATCATGGTGCTCAATGCCATGGGACGTTGCAAAGCCCAGAAAATATAAAGGACCTCAAAAAGGAATTAGGAAAAGTCCCAGAGACAGTGTTAGTCAAGGTAACAACATGCTGTTCTCTTCAGGGACTTGGGAGCAAAGGCTGGGAGAGTGAAGCCATGGCACTTTGCTTTTTGTGATAGCTGTTGTCTGCAATGTTTTACAGGTACTGCTGCGCTGGAAGAAGATGCTCAGATCCTGAAGGTGATTGAGGCATACTGTACTGGGGCAGGCTTCCAGCAAGCTCTCAGCTCAGGTGGGCACACAACCAGATTTGACTTAGTTCTTACTCTGCCTGCAACGCTGATAACCCCTCTGGGAAAAAAAACAGATGGTTGCATCATACAGCAATGAGACTCATGCTAGGAAACTGTGTGGTGTTCAATCTTCAAGATAAGGGAGCTTCATCTATCTAGTGGTTTAGTTGCCATTGTTTTTCTTCTAAACACAGAGAATGAAGCAGGTAGGAGGGCAGATGAGACACAGCTATTTCACCAGCACTTGTTAGGAATTAAGCAAACCTAGTCAGTGCCTGTGGCTGTCAGCACTGAAAACCTGATGGTAATCTCGGGTTGCATATAGCTTTAGAAAGGAAGCATGAATATTATCTTTCAATCAGCTGCGTGTTTAAGAACAAGCTGCTTCATAAGAACCTATCTAACATCTTCAACTCTGGAAATATAACTATTTATCATTGCTGGTGAGATGTCAAATTAAATCATTGAACTGTCAAATAATGGTACATTTAAAAAAAGGAGTTTCGTCTCCGTGTTTCTTCTGGGAGCTCTTGACCCTAATTGAATGATTTCATTTATAAGTCATGATGTAGCTTTAGATGCAATGAGCGCTCTTGAAAACTTTCCACTTGCTGCTTTAGCCCCAGGTTAGCGGTACGTATAAGCCCATCTTTAACCGTGGCAGATCACTGGCGGCTGCTCAAGCCCCCGCATCCCCAGCCTGCCCCAGGCTTGCGGAGGAGCAGGGAGCGCGAGGGCTGCTGTCTCCAGAGCGGCGTGGGCATCAGAGAAAGTCTCCCTTTTCCTTCCTGATGAGTAATTCATGTACACAGGCTCCCGTAAAGACTCCATCCCCCAAGTCCTTCTTCCTGAGGAAGAGAAAATCATCATAGAGGAAACACGAAGCAACGGCCAGACTGTCACGGAGGAAAAGTAAGCGCAAGTGCTCTCCACTTGCAGATCCCCTTGTTGCCTTTTGGAAAGACATCAAAAACTAACATCCTGTCCTTCTGCACCTCTGCAGAGGAACGAGGCTGGCATCACCAACTGCTGCCTTACTCCTGGCGGGAACTACTGGGCAATTTCGGTGGCTATTTTGTCCCTTTTTTAAGAACAGAGCTGCTCTGACGTGGCTGTAGCCCTCTGGGATTCTGCGTGCCGGGTCCCAAGAGTTCCAGAGCTTACCCAGACGTAGCTAATGGGGTCAGGGAGGACAGAACCAAACAAGTGGCTTTTTTTTTTTTTTTTTTTTTTTTTTTTTAACTACTGCCATACTGGGCTGCTGCTACCCTTCGGGACCTGCCTGAGAGCTGGGTGACGCTGTCTGTGAGTGCTCCCAGCCTCTGACGTAGCTCCAGCATCTGGGTAACTGCGTTGATCTGCTCCTTTTCTAACCCAGACCGGGCATTCCTTTCATGCTGGTTTTTTTTGGCAGCATAACCTTGAGAAATCAAGGCCATTTTACAAAAGATGCTTAGGCATTTCCAGTTTTAAAATCGTTGTTATTTATTGCAGTAGCATAAACAAGGAAGCTAAAGCCACAGATCTTGGTTGATAAGTTCAAGATAGAAGAACAAGGTATTTTTCTTGAGTTTTGAGAAAAGAGCCCTGAATTTTGGACCAGTGGCCTATAAATGCCCCTGGGCATTTCCAGAGTCCCCTCACGGGCAGCAGCCATAGCTGCAACCTGATGTTTGCAAAGCAGAAGCTGGAAGCGCCTTCCCCATCAGCACCTCACTCACAAAAGCTCCCGTGATGTTGCTCTTTTGCTGCACTCCAGCTCTTCTTATTTCTTTTTTCTTTTTCGTTTTTTTTTCGCAGGAGCCTTGTTGACACGGTGTATGCACTGAAAGATGAAGTCAAAGAACTGAAGCAGGTAATTCGAGCGGGATTGTGCTGGCTGTGCCAGGTCATTGTCTTTGACTGGACGGTGCCCAGGAAAAGGCTTGCCGATGCTGGTGCAATCCTGCAGCTCCCTGAATCAGCGTTAGTTTTCTTCTGGTTTAGCTCCCTGAGTCAGCTCACCATGCAGTCCCTTGAGCACCAGCACCAGCAGGAGGGAAGGCGTAGTTGGTCTTTGTGGTAATGTGAAGCTTTCCCCCTCCTCTAAAAGCTCTTTCAACTTGACTTCTCATTTTGTAGAGGTCTGGTGGATACCAGTTCTTATAGACTCAGAGGAAATACATCCTCCTCCCTCCAGCCCCAAGCCTGGAGGTGGGAGAGACTGCTCCGGGAGAACAGAGTCCTCCAACCCAGGCTAAAATTAGGTTTCCAGGAGGATGCTTCTGCCTGCTGAAAGTCACTGGGACTTTCATGCAGGCCTGTAAGGTAGTAAGGGTCTGCTTGAGCAGATCAGACCACGAGCAACCCGTGTTGTTCATCCTTACGAGCTGGCAGTGACCTGTCAAATGTCCACGGGATGTCATCACCTCTGAGCCACCCGGCAGCCGCGTGGAACTACCTCATTGCATAAAGCGCATGGGCATTAACTGCATCTTTATTCCTTTGTTTTTCCCTTTGCAGGAGAACAAAAGGATGAAACAGTGTTTGGAGGAAGAGCTTAAATCCAGGAAGGACTTGGAGAAGCTGGTTAGAAGGCTACTGAAGCAGACGGACGAGTGTGGCAGGGAGGACACGGGGCGCAAGTCGTCCCTGATTGCCTGAATTTGGGGAGAAGCTGCTGGCAGTGGCGTGTGACCTCAGGTGTTTTTTGGGAAGCAGAACTGGATCCTTTGCCTCTTCTTGCTCCTTATTTTGTTGGGTTTGGGAATTTTGTTACCAAAAAAAAAAGTCATAGAGGAAAAAAAAAATAGTTTTTCTTCCATCCAATAAGGAAATAAAGCAGAAACAATCTATCACAACTAAACCAGTAAGCAAGCGGTCCATGATTCACAATTCATCTGCAGCAACTAATACCTCATCATACCTGCTACTGGGAGCAAATACAAACTCTGCTAATGATTGCCGCTCACAGAGGGTTTGGCAAGCAGTTTCCTAGAGGAAGCTTAAGCACTTTTTAATGCTTTCATTCTTTTCAAAAGCACCGGTACCTATTTATTGAATGAAAACATTATTGAGGTGGCATTGAGCAGAAACCAAAAAGCACCGTGCTCCTCTTTTCAGATAATCACAACTGGGGAAGCTTTTCCCATCCACCTTCTTTTTCCCCATTAGTTGACTGTAGCGAACTAGAGCCCAGCAATACTGTGGTTCCCGTGTGGCCTTGATACTGATTAAAATGTGCAATTAACATGAAGACATTTTGAACTCCTTGGGGAAGTCAGATCTGGAGCACCTGTCAGAGCGCATGGGAAGGTATGTTGCGCCGTACTGCCTCCTAACAGCTCGTGATTAGCACAACAGGTAACTGCTGTTCTGCCCCCCCCTACCCCATCCCTTTTCTTATGCATGAGCTAGAGCTCCTACCCCCTGCTTTGTCTTCACATTGAGTGTCCAGGTATCGTATGAGTTTATAGTTTTGCTGTGCTTCCCCTTGCAGGACATGCTTTTCTCTGTATGAAATGTAAACACTGCTTGATGACAAAAAAACCCAACTCCCAAATGTGCTGGTTCCCTGCTCCCTTCTGCCCACGTTAGGCTCTCCATCGCTCCTTCCCAAAAGCTGGGAATGTAGCCAACAGCCACTTCTCCCCGCATCGCCCCGAAGGGGTTTTCGGCTAGGAAAAAGGAACTTTCTTTTGGGATAGGAAAGATATTTATGTTTATGCTTTGACAAGAGCTGGAACGCTCCTGGGGCAAGGACGTACAACACCCTTCCAGATGCCTGCACAGCTCCTCGAACACAGCACACAGGCAACATGCATATGTATCGGCTATCTTCACCTTATTTGGTGGTGTACCCTAGTTTAGAACTGATGTTTTCCTTCCTTCCTTAGCAGCATTATAAAAGTAACTTTCTGTTAAAGTCAACAATAAGTCTTACGTGTATCACAGGACAGCGTGGTCCCAGGGTGTGCAGACACAGACAGCTCATGGCAGTCATACCATTACGTTGGTCATGAAGGACATAACGGAGGCAATAATTACAACTCCCTCCTTGCAATTAAAATTTAGCCAGAACATAGCAAATGGTGTTTGAGGACAGCTGGAGTCTGAAACATCACAAGGAGTGTAAAAAGAAACCATCCTTAAATCTAAGCCGTTTCTAGGACAGAACAGAGGTCTTTTTCGCCCTGGCTACGTTTGCCGTCTCCAGAGCATCCCAGCTGGATGGCAGCTCCCCACATCCCCGCCCAGGCACACAGTTGAGCGGTTTGGTCAGCAGTCAAGCCCTCCTGGGCTGGTTAATCGTTTTCCAGGATAACGACCTTTGCTGCAGACGGAGCAGCTCACGCTGCTGTTCTGGGATGCCGTGCCCAGACACCCCCGGCACTCTCTGGTCCTGCTGCTTCCCCAAAGGTGGGCTGGGGACCGGGCTCGCAATGTGCAGCCAGTGCAAGGAAGCAAACCAAGGGCCATTTACACTCTGAGGAGAGGGTAGAAATGTTCCCTCGCTGCCCCTGCCCCCCTGGTTTAGTTGAAACCCGTGCTGTGTACATATGCATGTTTGTAAGATGTAATGTGGTGGAGGGCACACTGGGACTTTTTGGATCAAGCGTTTGTCAAGAGCTAGAAGCCAAAAAAGACAAGAAAATAAAATTAAAAGGAAAAGAAGCCATGCCGGATGGACAGCAATGTTTCCATATTTACTTTGTTTACAGTGCTTTGTAAATAGGTTCCAGTGAGTCTGTCTTTAGATGGATGTTGTGTCAGCTGCCTTCCAGTTTATCTTTGTCATGTAGGTTTATTTACTGTAACTACTTATGCAAGTTCAACTTTTCTAACATGTTTTTATTTTGAACAGTTTTTTAATTGACATTTTCAACAAATAAAGAAGGATAAAAATCGCTTCTTAGCTCTCGGTACTGCTTCCTTTGTTTCCACCGCGAAAGCAAAGCCAGTGCTTGCTCTGGGCATCCCTGATTTGCTCAAAATGCCTGTGGCTACATCATCCACCCTCTGATTTACTGGATGCCGGCAGGGATACTGGTGTGAATGGTGGTGCCCTGGCTCTTGGGCTGTTGCTCCCACCATCACCCAGACCTGCAGCAGGGAAGGGCACCTGGTCCCAGTGGAAGGAGATGTGTTTCCATCCCTCAAGCCCTGCTTGCACTCTGCTAACAAGGATGCTTCATGGAGAACTAGCTGCTCTCCGCTGCACTGGTGGGTTGCTGTAGATAAGTGATTTCCTGCCTGTTCGAGATTTTTTTTTTTTAAAGTTAGTGTGTGTTTGTTTTTTTTTTTTTCCTGGAGATTAGGTGTGGTAACAGGATTTCCTTTGGTCTACCACTTGGACAAGACCTCTCCTGCACGCTGGTATTTTTAACTCTTTGGTAGAGACATACCACACTCTCAGCCTCCAGCCGAAGTGGGAGGACCAAGGGCAGAAGGGCTGGACCCTGCTGCCAATAGCAGTTGGAGTGGGAAAAAGACCAAGCTAAAAAGAAACACTGGCCTTGGGTACATCATGGCAAAACACTGAAGTCTGCAAGGGAGCCTGCTTGAACCCCGTTGGCACTTTGGGAAATTGTTGCAGAGGCGGAGCAGAGCTGCATCCAGACCCGAGTGCCCCAGAGCCTGCACTGGGCAGAAGAGCAAGGAGGAGGAAACCCCCAGGCTCATTTTGAAGAGAGCATCTCCACTCCCAGGTCCCCATGAGACCAGATCCAGGCCTTAACTGGAGACCTTCCATCTTGATCTCTTGCTGAATACAGGGTCCCTTTGGTCCCTTCTTCTTACGCCAGCTCCCAAACGGCCCCTTGCGTGACCCAACTCCAACACAGGCAGCACCAGCATCCTCCAAGCAATAAGGTTTGGCTCCAAATGACCATCAATGTGAAAAAACAGAAAAACCAGCTTAATCCATGCAGCCCAAACCACAGCCACATCTGGAGATGCCCTGGAGGTGCCCATTTGTGGTGGGATGCTCCCACCGATTGCCCCAGTGCAGCACAGCTCCACAGCACAGGTAGCCCTGGGCCCAAACCAAAATGGGGGTGGGAGGGGGAGAAGTCTCCCTCACCCCCAGGCAGGGGTGCATGCAATGAGTTTGGCCTCCTAGAAGAGATGGAGACCCTGCCAATGGGGACCCTGCCCCAAACAGGGGAAAGGGCTGTCACCAAGCAAGGGGTACCAAGGTAAGGCTGGCACCCAGGCACACAGTGCTTAACCGGGAAGGGGGATAAAAAAAGGAAAAAAAGCCCTCAAAATAGTGCACAGATATGATAGAACAGTCTTGTCACCTGAGTGGCCACTGTGCACTGCCACGTAGCACATGGACAGCCATCCTCCAGCTCCTGCTGCCTGACAGCCCTGAGCTCAGTGTCACAAGCTGGAGAGACCCCACTTGTAAGCTGGCATCCTAACCTTTTTTGAGGGGGGAAAAAAAAAAAAAAAAAAACAACACACCAATAAAACAAAAATCTCATTTCTTACACAAAACTAAAAAAAATGCATTTCCCAGTGAGCTCAGTGTGTCCTCAACCACGCAAGCAGCTCACCCAGCAGATGACTGTGCTGCTGCTTGCTCCTGCTGCAGCTCATCCATGACCTCCCTGTGCCAGTCCTGCTGATGTGCCCCACATACTCATCCCCCTCTCATCCTCTTCTCCCTTCTTTACTCAGAAAGAAGAACCAAAATCAGTTCAGAAACTGTAAAATTCGCAGCCCAAGGAGTGACAGAGAGGCCTCACATCAAGGGAAAAATCAATGTATTGATGACCTTCAAACTTTCCACGGGGAGAGGAAACCTGCACCCGTCGCGGCACCGGGCAGGGGCCGGGGAGGAGAACAAAGCTGCTCTGGAGAAGGCCACAGCTGGATGGTAGCAATCACATCTCCTCCCCTCCCACACGCTGCCTCACGTCTGAATCCCACGGGCTATTTTTGGCAAATGAAGAAACACAGGCAAGAAACAAAAGCCCCGGGAAAGGCAGCAGTGCAGGCAGGGGAGGCGGCAGTTGGCATCTGCTGCTCTTGCTGCAGAAGTTATTGTGCTGTTTTATGCCTGTTTGTTTGTTTTCTTCTCCCCTCTTTAATTGTTTCCCCCAGTCATGCATGAAAATCTGTTTCTCCATGTGATTTGCAGTTCCTGGATCCTCTCTCAGTGATTTGAGCTGGGGATCACAGCCCAGCCCAAACCCTCCCATGGGTGCTCCTGGCCACCAAAGCTGGGGAGCTGCGGGGGAGTTTCAAGGCTGTGCACCCATCATGAGTTCTCCTTGCCTGTGATGAACAGCAGTTTCTGCTTCTGAAGGCTTTGGGCACCCAAGAATGGCCACGCACATGCTCCTTGCAGCTCTCCCCATCTGCTCCCAGCCAGCTTTTTCCCCTTTCCCAGACCATGCATGGCCTTTGATTTCTCCTATGGCTCCCACCCGCATTCCCACTGGGGCCAGGCACCTCCACTTCCCCGCAGAAGATTGGGGCTCTCCAGCCACCCCAGTGCTGTCTCCATCACCCCAGCCTGCAGGGCCTGGCTGGGTTTGGGCAGTAGTGGTGATGTGGTGGGACCCACACCATGCAGGATGTGGCTGTCCAGTCCCTGCTGCCCTACACGTGGTTGCCGCAGGATCCTGCCTTGTGCAGCATCCATCCTTCTGCTCCAAAGTGGAGACATCCCTGCAGGTACCATGACCTGGTAGGCAGGAATAGTCCTTTTCCAACCAGGTGTCCTAAATCCCCTTGCGTTAGCTGTGCCACGGGCTCCAGTCCCCGTACCTCACTGCCTTCCCAGGGCAAGGGGGGTCCCTGCTCCTTCTTCCAGCCAAAATGGCCCTGGCACTGCCTGGCCCTGGCACCCTAACATGCCCCAAGGAGCAGGGTGGGATGGCTTGCCCCAGGAGGCTTTTGGGACTGGCCCCGCTGCCCTCTCGGTCCCTACATCCCAAGCAGTACCCCAGGAAATCCCGGTGTGTCCCAGTCTGGGGCTGACAAGGATGAGCAGCGTTCAAAGCATACAAAGCACTCAAGCTCTTAATTCAGAAATCATATTAGTTACCACAGTGGATGAAACCCCACACTCAAGAAAGGGAAACTGGGAACAACAAAATATGCTGCAAAACACGGCTACGGCCACGCACAGTCCCTTGGCACGCAGGCCCTCTCTGTTCACAAATATAAGACAGTTTTAGTTAAATCATTTTTATACATGGTGTCAGACAAGAGTGGTCCATTCCCTGATGAAGTTACATGATTTTGGAGAACAGCCAATAAATACATATTAAATAATAGTAGAACCAGACTGGCTCTGAGCTCTCCTCTATGGACTTTGGGAGGGAGCCATGGCAGGCACCCAGCACTGCAATGAGCTGTGCAAAGACTGCCCCATCTGTCCCAGCAGTGGTGGCACTTGGGCACCGTGTTAGGACCAGACCTGCAGCCTCCAGCCAAACAAACCCTAAGGACTGCCCAAATATGAAAGCTCTTCTGCCTGCAAACCTAGTGGCTTCCAGGAGTATTTCCAAACCTTTGCACTCCGACAAGTTTGACCTGTATAACCAAGTGCTCCAGGCATCTTTAGCTGTTTTTAAAAAAATGCAACATAGAATCATAGAATGGTTCAAGTTGGAAAGGACCTTAAAGATCATCTAGTCCAACCCCCTGCCATGGGCAGGGACACCTCCCACTAGACCAGGGTGCTCAAAGCCCCGTCCAACCTGGCCTTGAACACCTCCAGGGATGGGGCAGCCACAGCTTCTCTGGGCAACCTGGGCCAGTGCCTCGCCACCCTCAGGGTAAATAATTTCTTCCTAATATCTCATCTAAATCTCCCTTCTTTCAGTGTAAAACCATTCCCCCTCATCCTGTGGCTCCACTCCCTGATCAGGAGTCCCTCCCCAGCTTTCCTGGAGCCCCTTTAGGGACTGGAAGGGGCTCTAAGGTCTCCCTGGAGCCTTCTCTTCTCCAGGCTGAACCCCAACTCTCTCAGCCTGTCCTCATAGCAGAGGTGCTCCAGCCCTCGGATTATCTTTATGGCCTCCTCCGGACTCACGCCAGCATCAACATCCTTGTGCCCTGCTGTGGCTCAGCTTACCCTCCCTGGGGGCTAAGCTGGGGCAGAGGGTCGGGGAGACTGCAGTGTGCAGTGTCACCCAGCCACCCCCTGCCCGAGACGGGATCCTGTCTGTCCATGCAGTCCTGCTCTCCTGGAGCTCCAGGAAAGGTGCTGCTGTGGACATGTCCTCACTGAGGACAGCCAGAAGATGCTCTGCACACACATCTTTAAGGCCTTGGGAAGAAGCAGTTGGTTCTGCCACTCCTGTGCTTTCCGAGTCCGCTTCCCAGGGGAGGACAGGTCTTGGAAGAGGAGATAGGTCCAAATTTGACAGTGGTGGCCAATGCCCCGTCCACAGGGTAGTGAAACAGTCCACAGGCAGAGGGTCCTCTACCTGCAGAGGTGGGAGGAGGACAATCTCGCAAGCAGATTCCATTCACCAAGAACAGAGCACCGCCAGCACCTTACCAGTGCTATGGGTTGAAACCAGCAGTCCCCCTTTGGCCACCGATCACCCCTCTGATTCAGGGTGAATGTCACCCAGCACGGACCTGGCCAAGACAGTGTCACCCTAAGCAAGAAGGCTGTTTGAATTTCATAAATAGGCACTGGTGGAAAAAAGGGGGTTCTCAAGATAAAGCAGACGGTTAGGGTGGCAACAATGCATCACCAGCAGCTACCACGTAAGGACAGTGCTTGGCTGATTGATTCCTTTAGAGGAGACGTTCCTAAGCCTTTTAATGTTTTTCCGTTGATGTTTTGTAAGCAGATTGGTACAGGAGATATGTACGAACCTAGCTTGGCCGGAGCACCCTGAGCCATCCTACATTGTTAGGAAAGAAACATTGATGGTAAAGTTTGCTAAATAAAGCTCTTGTGACATAACGGGGACATCCACCCTGCCAGGTGCGTGGGGCCTGGTGGACCCAGACACACAACACCAGCCCGTACCAAACCGTTGGCAACAAAACAAAAAAGCAAAGCGCAAATGACAACAACTTCAAACTTTGTTCCATTTGTGTTCTCTGGGCCCCCTGGCCCTCATTAATAAATAACAAAATATACAAATTAAGAAACAAGAAAATCAAAGAGGCAGAGGAACATAAATATGGGAAACAGGGAAAGCCACTTTGCTCAACAAAGTTGGGCTGGACCCCCAACTCGGGGTGGTAGCCCTTCCTCACTACAGCTTGAAGATGCCAAAGTAGGTGCTGCCATGGCTGTAGTTCACTTGTGTTGAGTCTGTCACGTTGACAAAGACCATGTCGCCTTCCCGGAGCTTGAAGACACCTCCTGCCCGGATGGACTGGAGGTCGCAGAAAGACACAGAGGTGCTGTGTGTGTCTAGTCCCTTCAGCAAGAGCCGGTCCTCTTCCATGGGGAGATACAAATAAATATAGAGGGTGAAGGGTGCCGAAGTTGCTGCCTTGGTGCAGAAGCTGACTTGGGAGTAGATGTAGTAGAGCCCTGCTTCCTTCACTTTCAGTTTCCCCTCCTGGTAGGATATCGAGTTGCTGTTCATGGGGCCATACATTGTCGTCTTCCACTCTAGCACTGTAGGGAGAAAGCATGGCAGATGAGCTGGGAGAAGGAGATTTTGGCAGGCTGATTCTTGGGGGGAAACTCCACAGACATTTGGCATCACAGCCTCTGTCTGCTGCAGGGTGTAAGGGTGGGTCCTGCCCCCCCAGGACACATCCCCAGCCCATTAGGGTCCCCTTCCCGGAGGCCAGGACATGTTTAACCCGTGTTTCTGGTCACTGGTCTTGACACCCTTGAATTGATTATGTGAGCAGAGGAGTATTTTGCTTCCTTCGTCCAACAAAGTAGAAATGCTTAGGCTGGAGAATTGCACACAGTTACTGCCACAGGCCGAACATCCCCGTGTCCACCCCTGTAGGGTTACTATCTCCATGGCTTTCGGTGGCACAGCCCCCGAGCCCTCACAGCACTGCCAAAAGACACTACAGCTCTATCTTCAAAGGAACCCATCCCAGGACACATAGTTTTTCCGAACTGGGTGCTGCCTTTCTTCCGAAGTCCTTCCTCCACTTGGCCTCCGGAGAAGGCAAGACATTGCCAGGGAAGCACAAAAATAAACATCCCACACTTTTGGCCCCTGGCAGAGTGCAGAGCTGGAAGGGTTTTGCATGGCAAGTGCTGCCTCCCACTTCCGAGACCACTGCGGACATGCTACTGACATAGCTTTTGGGGCACTGTTGGTGCCATCAGAGTAGCTCATGAACACATGCTCCCGCTGGAGTTGGTACACATAAGTCAATACAGAGACCAAGAAGCCGTGGCCATAGGGGTTGAGCTCAGCTACAACCTCTGGGGGGGATTTTGGACCTCCACCTTCCCCATCCTACAGAGACACCTGCGAGAGCATCAGGGGTGAGCAACCCAGCTCCATGGGGATTAATGGGTTCGACTGCCCCAGCCCAGAGTCCCGGTCCCCACTGTGAGGCAGCATGGGTGGTCCTGGGGGAGCCACGCAGTCCATACATCCCGCAGGGAGGTTTCCTCTGCTCTTGACTGCCGAGGTGCAGAGCCAAGCTCCAGGCAGCTGCTGCTCTCTGCGCAATTTCAGCCTGTTTTATAGGTTCAGCAAGTGCTTAAGCTGGGAGTTTTAAAACGCAGTGAGTTTCTCACTTCTTTGATCTTATCTAACACTAAGCTTTCCACAGGTAGACGGAGCTCTGGGTGAAATGCTGCGTCAGAGATGGAAAGAGCAGTTGCCAATTACTGGCAGTTACTCCAGAATTAAATCAAACATGCTCAGGTTGCGAAATCCTTGCCAGATTGAGAGATCGAGCTTGCAAACTCTTACTTGCTTCGGTAATCCTTGCTCTTGCAGGATGTCCCTTAGCTAAGGCTACGCTGGGGGACAGAGCTGCGAGAGCAACCACGGTCTGTGCGGATGGAGGCACAAATGCAAACAGACTTACACATTCCTCAAACCTAACGGTGGCCATGGCTGTGAATATGGGCAACTTGCCTAAATCAGTTTGGAGTTATTTATGCTGCGACTGTAAAGTCGTCAGCCAGCCTGTATTGCTACCAGGACCAATGATTAGATCAGCAGGTATAATGTGCCAGCAGAGCCCTCCTGCGGCAACCACCCCAGCAAGGCATGGCCAGGAGAGGAAAAGTGTTGCGTTTTGAGTCCGAAAGAAAAGTGAGAGGTTGGCTTCCTTAAATACGAAGAGAAATAGTTTTCCCTCTCATAAAAACCACCATAAAGATTAAGCCATTGTGGTCATTTCTAGGAAGGCATACATAAGGCTACTGAGGACAGCCGGCATGGGATGTCTAGACCCCGCGTGGCACAAGTGCACGTGGTGACATGGCCACTGGGAGGTTCACTGTGCTTTGGAGACAGGCTTTTGTGCTGGAGTTGTGTTGTCCCTGTCCCTGCCCTTACAGAGCCATGGGGCAGGACTGTAGGGTCCGGCCGGGGGATGCACACTGCCATGCTCCACTGGCTCCCTGGCCAAGGCAGTGCCAAGCGGGTCTGTCTTACCTGAGACTGGCTTGCTGCTCTTCTGACCTGCCAGGTGGGCTGCGATCGGCTGCCTCTTCTCCACTGCGGTTCAGAAAGGCCGGTGTTATGGATGCCTTGGCACTCACTGTCCCCTGCGGGGCCACACAGCTCTCTGCAGGGAACCGTGGCACCTCCCACCCTTGGTATTTCTCTATGGACCAAATCCAGCTCAGAGGAACAGTCTCCAAGGTCCCCTCCCAGCTTTGAATGAGGCAGGATCTGGCCTCTGCTCAGCAAAGACACTCAGTTGCCTTCAAGGTGGAGCCCTGGAGGGATAAAGCCCATGGAGGAGACTGTGCCACCTTGCCCACCATGGGAACAGGACCTGGATGTGCCCATTTCTTACCTGCCACGGACGTCTCATTCTTGTGCATCAAATGGGGATGCTCATGGTGCTCATGGCCTGCAATGTGAAAAGGCCACGGATTTAGTTTTTGGATTCATTTTCACTGACTTCACGCAAAGCGGCGCCCAGAGCTGCCTGCCCTGGTGAGACAGCCATGCCCAGTGCCCCCTCCTCTGCCAGACCCATGCCGTGCACAGTCCTACCCCCATGGGGATGCTCCAAACCCTGACCCTGTTTCCTGCCTCTGTGCCATGCCCTGGGGCACCGACAGGCTGGGTGAAGGAAATCCTTTCCCAGGCCAAGCTACTCCTCCTGCACCCAGCAAGCCACCTGGAAACTCACCTTTCTGCATTTCAAACTTGGGCTGCTCCTTGCTGGCTCCCCCGTCCTGAAACAACAGCAAAAACATATGTTTTTTTTTTAAGATGTACAAACCAAGGATTTTTAAAAGCCTCTGTGTAAAGGATGGTCTGGCCATCGCACAGGTTGGTGCTGTTTGGTCCCGGCAGCCCTGCCAGCTCTTGGTGGAGGGTACCTGAAACCGCAGAGCCCCTCCAGCACCACATACGGCCATGGGCTGAGCCGCTGTTTGCAGCAGGCGGTTTGTACGGTTTACAATCTTTGGTTTTATGCAATTCAAATGATGTGATGGGGAAAGTTTATTTGAAAAAAACAAAAAAGAAAGAAACAAAAAACCATCTCCTTTGCATTTAAAACCGTGTCAGAGAGTCATGCTGTAGATGCTGCCCAGCAAACTGGGCATGTCCCTGCCTCTACAAGAGGGAGTTTTCAGGACTACTGAGCAGGGCCCATCTCAGACACAATCTTCTGCTCTCAGTTGGGTACTGATGCAAGCCTAAAGGTTTAACTGAGGCATTTGATGTCACCAGGCACTGACAACGAGGAAGAAAAGTCCCTCTCCTGCCTGCTCTGGCCAGCACAACCCCCCCTAAACAGTGAGTTCAAGGGCTGAGCAGGTTGAGAGCACCTCACCCCTGGCTGGGCAGCCCTCCACCACTCCAGGAGGACATTGCAGTGCAGGCTGGCTCTTTTGCACAGCATCCTGCTCCTCCTCACCAGCTGCCGGGAGCTGTGCCGCCTGGCCCAAGCCTTGCACCGTCATTGACACCTGGGCAAAGTGGGCGTAAAAGTGCTCCCAGTGGCAGGTGGGTGCAAGCATCCTCCTCAGCCACCCAGCACAGGATCAGAGCACAAAGCCAGGGTGGCTGCAGCTCCATCCCTCCCACCGCAAGCCCCGAGCATCCCTTGGCATGCCGCAGCTGGCCATGCTCTGACCCAGACCATTTTGAGAAAAAAGCGAATGACATTTTTCAGTAATATCAATATAGTGTAAAAAGAACATAGTGTAAAAAAGGGCATGTGCTATGCAGCCCCAAGGTAAAGGGCATCCATTATTTTAAAAAAAGCTTAGGGTGAAGTTGTGTGTGTGCCTGGGAGCCCCGCTCCACCTTCAGCAGGGTCTTTATCCACCTAATGACAGTGTACCTTGCACTGGAGGTCCTGGAAGCCCTTTAAAATCTTTTCACAGTCCAATAATGTCGACTTCTGACCTTCTGCCGTCTGACATTTCTGTACTTTTCTCAGGAATATGTAATCTTCATTTAAGCTCAACACCTCTTCCATCTGCCGGAGGGGGAGAGAAGAGAGGGTGAATGGGATGTTAGTGGGAAACCTGCAATGGTTGGCAGTGGAGCCACACTGTATTCTTGCCAGTGATAAGTCACAGCCTGGAAAACTCAAGGTTGGTTGTTCAGCATTGGGATGAGCCAGGCAGAGGCACTGTGGGTACCAAGTGCTCCCACCAGCTGCCCGGCACAGCATCTGCACCCGCATCCACCGGGAATTGCGCCCACAGGGCTGATCCTGCTTGGTAACGCTGGATGAGAGAAGGATTGCTCAGGATCCCTTCCTATTTTCTATATCATCTTCATCATTAATATAAATTTCCCACTCTGTCTTTCCCAAAAGGCAGGTGGCAAATAACCACCCACCGGCATTTAGAGACAGCGGTGCAGAAATCTCAGCGAGTGGCTTGCTGCTCCTGCCCCAGCAGCCCCAGCAGGCAACTGGGATGCCCAGTCAGCCCCGCAATGCCCTGTCTGTGCAGGGTGTCTGTTCATTTTTTCAACTAACTTATTGACTAACAGAGCTGCCAAGAGACCAAAATGACCTGTGGGTTGGGGCTGAATCCTGCCAAGAGCTTCAGATTAAAAAAAAAAAAAAAAAAAATTAAAAAAAATCAGAAAACCAAAAAAAGAATAAAAATATATATGTATGTCCTTATGTGTATGTATATACTGATTTTTGAAATTACACCTGTTTTTTCTAAAAACCTAACATTTGGCTAAATGGTAAAGAGAAGTGCAGATGGGCGTGAGGACACACAGCCTGGCAGAGCGCTCAACGTAGGCAGCGCTGGGATGCAGAGGGTCGGATTTGAAGCACCATCGTGAGCTCTGAAGGCAGCTGAAATCCTCCTGCCACCCACGGCTGCATCTGGGCTGCCTCTGATCCACTGCCATGGCCCCGTGCAGCCCCGTTTCACTCTGCCAGGGACCGTCTGCTCGCCCCTTCGCCCCAGGCTGCAGCCCCCATGCAGCAAAGTCCCCTTCCAAATCCCTGACTTTGAAGCCCCTTTAGATCAGGATTGCTCTCCACCCTTGAAAATCAGCAGGCACTCACTTAATTTTCAATTTAAGTTGAGGCAACACATTTAAAAATCAGTAATGATGATCTTATCATTGTAGCTGGTAAGGAGAACTCATTCTGGGTTTTCAACACATTTAATTTCTTTAGCTGGTAGTCTTTTCTGGTTTGGAGGAAAGTAGCTTTAGATCGGTGATTTTAAGCATTGTGCAGCATGGCTACAGTCATGACAGTCTCAAAAATAGCTTTTCAGTTTTTAATTTTGTTAGTAAGTATTGTCCCATGTATAGGACATGATCACTGAGACTGTGTCGCTGCAAAAAAAAAAAAAAAAAAGACCAAGCACTAAGATCTGCTCTTTTATTCCCTAAACAGAAAGGCAGCATCTGAAGTGAGACGTTGGTAAAATTCACACATGCAAATGCTAAAAAATAATAATTTCTGGACCCTCCACCATCCTTGCCATTAGTGTCAGTGTGCTGCCAAGCACTACGGCACCAGAAAAAACACCAAGGAGCCTAAAACAGCTACTTGTGTGTTTAAGCCACACTCTCCTCTCCCCAGACTGGCCATTGGCTGCCAGGTTTGCTATTAATGGCTCTTCTTGATTGATCCATTCTCGTTTTGTTAATGAAGGGAACAGATCTCTTCCTCAGCGTACATCTTAGTGGCAAATTAAAGTAGAAATGAGAACACGGGGGTAATAAATGCCACTCCCGCATCCATCCAGTGGCCAGCATCATCTTCTACCACGTTCATCCTTTTGGTGAGTACATCTCGCCACAGCTGAAGGCAAATCACGTTAGCAATCCAGCAGAGACAACCTTGTTTCTCCACTTACCTTATCCATCTTCATGTGAAGATACAAACAGAAGAGTACGGTCCCAATCATCTGTGCTACAATAAATACAGTGAGGAAGCCCATGAACATTTTCATGGTGCCGGGCGAGGTGCTGCTGATGGGTCGGGGCGTCGCAGGGCTGTAGGGTTCGTTCATCCTCTGTGCACGTTGCTGGGGCTCCTTCAAATGCACTGCTTGCAAGTAGCATGAGAACTGTTGTGTGAGCACCCGCTGCTCAAGGGATACAGGTTGCAGCAACCTACACTTCCTGGAAAAAACTCTTCGTAGTGGGTAGGTTTGTTCACTACCATCTCCCACAACAAAAAAAGGTTGCTTAGACTTTCTTCTCTGGTGCACTTCCATGCTTCTTATTCCATATATTCATATTTGCCCTTGAAACACTCCAGACTCTGCCCTGGTGTTTTTTCCTGCTGTGGATGAAAGTTTCATGGCAAGTTGTCTTCAAAGAAATTAAGACTGTGAATACACGGACAGAGCTGCTGAGCAGCACTGTGGGCTGCCAGGGGCTAGGAAGCACTCAGAAAGTCAGTTGTGTCTCAAAAGGGGAAGAAAGGATTTTTGCCCTCTGTTTCCTTCATGAGGAGGATGACTTTGCAGCAAAGATGCTTGGCTGAGGCAGGCAGGTTGTGCTGGTTTCTGGCCTTCCCTTGTGCTGCTCCCCATGGGTGAAGTCTCTGCCTGGGTAGTCTGGGTGATCCTGGAGAAAGAACCATTTCTACGGGCACTGTGACCCTAGTGTGGGGGGCACAGCTTTCATGCTCCATGACAGGCAGTGAGAGTTTGGGTCTTGATGCTTGGCCATCACTTTGGAGAGACAAGTTTTAAGCAGCTTTCGTGGTACCCTAGTGAGGTGCTCTCCCTCCACCCACGGGCACAAGTCATCTCAGCCCCTGTCCCCACTTACCCGTGTTATCTATATATATCTGGGCAGGAAAAGGGCTTGTTGGGGATGCTGGGCACTCCTGCCAGCTGCTGACCTCCCAGCATCACCTCCATGCAACTTCAGGCAACCCGTGTCCCCTCTATGCCCCCACGCCTTGAGCCAGCAGCAGGGAGGAGAAGCTTCTGCCCCCAAGCTCTTCAGGCATCTGAACTTGTGCGGCCATGCACCACCAATAAAATAATTGAGGGTAAATGCAGAGGGGTCCTCAGTGCTTGCAACAGGGGACAGACCTCCTTTTCTCCATGTAAAGAGGATAAATCTGGATTTCTGCTGGGGTGCAGAGGAGGAGGGCTGTGAGGCTCTACTGTGGAGCTGGTTTGAAGGCAGTCATCAAGCCATCAGGTAAAGTTGTTTTGAAAGTAGCATGTTAAAGGCAAGGCTTTTATCAGATATGCATGCAGCAATTAAAGGGTTGGATCCTGCTAGAAGCAGCGGGGTGCTGAGCAGGGCACTGCTTTCCAGCAGCCCCAGGAGAGGAGGGAACACAGCGCCTTGTCGGGGCTGCTCAGAGCCTTGCAGAATGGAGTCCAGCATTTGCTTTTGCTACCTACCCTCTCTCTCGCATCCTGTCCTGTGTGGTTAGGGCGCTGTGAGCTGCAGATGCAAAAGCTGGTAACAAAGCACAAACACGTCTGCAACCAAGTCAGAGTTTGACCTTGACAGGTCACCGTGATCCTAAATATAGCAACCAAATCACAAGTGTGGGATGGCACCAGGGTCTTCGTGGGCAGCAGTTCAATGGCTGGGCAGAGGACAGCCTGTGGCTAAGGCCCTGGCTAGTTCTTTGGAGTCATGTAAACCCTCACCCTGTGGGGACTGTCACCCCTCCATACTGAGGATGTCCAGCTCACATGCTCAACATGCTTGCTGTCCAGCTCACTGACACTTCCAGCCCCCAGAGGAGCATCCTCCTAGCAGCAGCAAGGTGACCCAAGCAGTGCTGGGGATGCACCATGTTGGGTCGCAGAAGGGAATGGGTCCCCTTGGCATCTCTGGGCTTTGGACCTGGTCCCTTGGGCTTGCAGCTCTGCTGTGCATGGGATCGAGCCCCCACACAGCCTGGGGGCACTGCCAAGCCACTGCTTTTAGTCCTTTTTGTCTTAAAATTGGCGTTATCTTTGGAAAGACCAGCCCTGGCCACCTCACAGGAGTCTGGTCTGACATCAAGCTCCGACATACTGTCTCTGCCACGGTGAGCTTGCCACAGGCAAAAAGCCATTTCATGGTGGCCATCCCCAAGGACACCCCACACAGCTTGAGGGCCATGAGGCCACAGTAGAGAGCAGCTCCCCAGAGTCCTCGCCCCGTGGCGCTCACCGGCATTTTCCAGGGCTCTTCAGTTTCCTCTGAACATAACACTCATGTTTGGGGAAGTCTTTATATGAGAAACAAAACGACATGGGAAGTCATCACTTAATACTTTCCCCGAATCCTAAGTGTCGGGACTGAGAGGCAGCTGATAACGTGTGAAACCACAGCAATGAGCAGTGCAGAGAGCAGCAAGCGAGGTTTTGCACAGCTATTCCTGAGCCGTGGCTGTCCCCGGCAGATGAAACATTTTCAAAGCTGTTTCTGGATAGCCACCCGTCACTGTTTCACCGAAATGAGAAGAACCTGTAGGTAACGCCGGAAACCCCGAGCGCGTCAGCGGCTCCATCACACACACCTTGCTGGGGAGACCGGAGCCGGCAGCAGCCTCGGAGGGGCTGCCAGTTTCGGCAAGGAAGATGGGGAAATGCTCCGGTTGGGGTACAAAACATCACCAAAGGGTTGGCCAGCTTGTGCTGTAAACCAGGAAACTGAGAGTCGCTAGTCACTGGCACCCTGACGGGAGAAACCGGGTGGAAAATATGACAGTGGGGAGATCCTGGCAGAGGTTCGTCAAAAGGGAGGGCAGCCTGGCAGCTCCTTGTCAAGGAAACCATTGCTCCACATCAGCGATCCAGCCGCTTGCCACCCTGGCTGGTGGGGACCAAGCCCTCGGGAGCCACTTCCTCCACCCCGCACCACCGAGTCCCGCAGCTGCTCTGACTTGAGCCAGGAGTCAATGCCAGTAGCACCAGCTCTACCAGGAGGCGCGAACCAAGCTCTAGGGAAGGCAAAGCCCAATCAGGCCGTCCCACCACCATCACTGTTCAGAGCCAGGCAGCCTGGGAACACAGAGCTGCCGCAGGGTGTGCGATGGTGTTGGCCCCTAGGGACATGCTCTGTTGCCACCTGACTGCTTCACATGCATGGTAGGGACGGGGAGAAAGTCTCAAAATCCTCAAAACCCACGTTATTCCACGTCAGGACCAGGTAGTATCGTGGTTATACATCCTTGGACACTTGGCTGCTGTAGGAACATGGCAGGGGTGTAGCAGAGGAGGGACAAAGCCTTGGGGAAACAGGGGCATGGTCCAGACAGATGATGGGCAATGGAGAGAGGAGCCAACACTTGAGGCAAGAGTCTACCTGCATGGGATAACCCCAGAGAAGGTGAAGTCACACCTTCACCTGGTGATGAGCCCACCACCAAGAAACCAACAGGTTTTGTTCACCCCCCAAAGCCTCTGAATGTAACCATACCCATCCTCTTGTGAAGCCAAACTGGCACAGTTCCTCCAGCCAGATAACCCCGGGGTGAGACAATGGGAAAATGTGATCCATCACTTGCATTCCTATTGACCTAGTTGCGGTATTTCCGCTGATCAGCAAATTGTCTCCACTTGTACTCAGCACTCAGAGTATTGTTTACCAAGAAAATATCCGGTTGCCTACCCCAGTGACCTGTCAAAGGCTGGGAGTATGTCTGAAGGCAGCAAGGTGAAAGCTGATGAGAAGAGAGTGATTTTTTTTTGGGTGCCTGCTGCGGTTTCATGACTAGCTCTTTAAAATGTGCTGCTTACCCCACATGCTCTTGACAATTAACAAAAGCTGGGTGCTGTACAGTATTAAGAACAATACAGTCAGAAAGATTTTATTCTGAGTCACAAAAGGAGTTTGCCTGCGATGCTGGGGGATGGATGCAGAAGGGAACCTATGAGAGAAACCTAAATTAGTTCCTTCAGCACAGGGCCATGGGCAGAAGGGAAATCTGAGCTTTTCCACCATTTGCTTTGTCACTTCTTTAGATTTTTCCCTTTCCTGCATCCTCTGAGCTCTCGTGTCTCCAGGACAACCCCATCACCGGAGAGGAAGAGGGAACAGACATAGCCAGAACACCACAGAAAACATCACCAGCATCCGGAGAAGGAAAGGTTGCGTTGTAGTTTCCGTTCATTTTTTACCTTGGTATGAATGACAGAAAGCCCTTGGAGTCCAGAACAGCAAGAAGCAGCCCCAGGACTACGAGGAGGGCTCAATACTTGTGATGGTCACACCTCTCTGTGGAAGAAAAGAGCAGAAGATGGTGGTCGTAGGCACTATGGTGGTAATGGCAGGCTGCAGCCCCATCGCTCGCCTTTGCCCTCAGCCATGGAGACACCCATGCAGAGGTCAGCAAAAGTTCCAAGCTCCAGCAGACGTGAACATGAACACGGACTGTCCCAGGCTCCCGCTGCCCAGCAGGTAGATCAGAGCAGGCTGTAGCGAGCCATCTCCACTGCATTGTCCCCAGAGATGTGAGGGGACAGCTGCCCCTTCTCTGCCACCCTCCAGAGCAGCAAAGAGCAATGGGAAAGAGTTGCAGTGGACAGCACTAGGGTGGTGCTGTCCCTCTGAGCCGCCCTGATCCAAGGGCCATCGTCCCCCATGCCCCCTTCCCTCCATCCCTCCTCGCCTTCCTGCCCTGCTGTACCACCCATGGATGCATCCCAGGCTGGCCTTTCCCAAGGGGATTGAGGTGGGTGAAGAGCAGGGAAGGCAGAGAAACAAGCCCCAGTGACTCCGTGGAGGATGGAGGGCTCTGAAGGGCATGTGGTTTTCGTGCCACATCTGGGCTGCACATCTGGGCAGCGATGCCAGCCTTGCTATGCTGAGCCACAGAGAGCACCTGGCCTCTAAACTGCTGATGCTGAGCTTTACTGAAGCTGTGAAACCACAAATTGCACTAGAAACTTCTTGCTGTGACGGCTGCACCTACTTCTCCTGGCTTCCTAAAAATAGAGCCTGGTGCGGGCAGCCCCGTGGCCCCGACCCTGCCAAACAAGCCCCTGCTGCTTGAGTCACAGCGGAAGGGAGCGGGAGCATCCCGTGCGTCCCCCCACATTCGGCCGAGAGCCGAAAGCAACTCTGCCAGGCACGGGGTGCGGGGGCCTGCGACCATCAAAACCACAGTGAAACGCCCCGGCGAGGCTCTGCCCTTTCATGTTGCGAAAGGAGAGGGTAGGAGCGGAGAAAAGCAAAACCCACGGGAGGCTGCAGGGTTGCAGATGCCAGCAGCTGCTTCCCACGGCACAGCACGATAGGGTGGGTGGGGAGGGTCCCAGCATCGTCCCTTCCTCCCCCACCCACCCCATGGGGATGGGACCAAAAGGCAGCCGGGACCGTGTATTCTGCATCGGTGTGGGACTCGCAAACAAAACAAAAGCCTCGGGAGGAGAAGGGGGACGCTGCTATTCCTCCCCACCCTATGGGGCTGAGCAGTCGTCTCCAAGCACTTGATGGGCTCCATGGGGCCAAACCTAGCCTCGACACAGCAAAGCCACCCAGCCCTTGGCTCCCATGAGGGCGCCTGGCCACACGGGTGGGACATGCCCATAGGTCAGGTTTTGCATTGTGCCCTAAGGAGGATTTCACAGCTCTTGGCCAAATTTTAGGAGGTGATGCCACATGCAGCGCTGGGATGGACTTGGACCCCAATGATTTTGGGCGGATTTTGGCATGGGAGGTGGGTGAAATTCAGCCTGGATCACCTGCTGTCCTGCACAGCCTTTCCCTCTGTAGTAAGAGGTTTGCAGTGAGCCCTTGTGCTGGCTGAGCCGTGCCTGGTTACCCCTGCAGGGCTGTGCAGCACTGACATGTCTTGCAGCAAATCATCCAGATCCTGATTGGAAATTATCAAGAGATGGGCAATCTCCCAGGGTTGATTTGGCAGCTACTCATTTAATCTCCTGCATTAAACCACAACCCCCCCTGCCAAGGCAATATTAATGCAAATTACTCATCTTTTTGAAAACCTTGTGCACAGCAACCTCCATAAGGCTCTCATCACAGGGCTTTCTTCAGCACTATGAGAATCTCCTCCGTGGCTCTTCACTGCATCCCCTCTCAGCCTGCACTGTCATTTCTCCTCTCTCCCTCTGTTGATCTTTGAATCCCCTGGGAGGCTGTACTTATCCCTCAGGATCACTGGGATCCCCTTGGGGGTCGTGCACAGCCACAAGGTGAGCAAGAAAGAGTGATGCTGGTGGTGATGGCAGGAGATCAGTCAGCAAGGGTGAGCAGCCAAAAGGGTGAGGAGCAGACAAGGAGCTCTGCTCTGACCTGAAGGCTTTGGGGAGAAAATCCTCAGCACCTGCCTGGGAGAAACCATCCCCATGGAGAAGGCAGCGCCTGGGGGCAGGAGGGATCTGTGCTGGCGTGGAAATCCACACGCAGCCATGCTCTCCAGTAACGCTTGTTCTGAGAACCCAACCAAGACGATGCGCACACGGTCGGAGGCAGCAAAACCAGTCTTGAATCTCTCGCAACGCAAAGCAAAGGCAGAGCAGCGTCACCTTCAATGGCATGCAATAGATACTGCAATGGTAACCCACAGCCCTTTCGTCTCAGCGCCCTAAGCTGTGATGCTCTCAGCCAGGCACGTAGGCGTCGCGAGGAGCCTTCGCCCTGCAGGGTGCCAGCCCTGCTGCTGCTGAAGAGTGGTGTTGGGAACGCTTGCCCTGACCAGCTGGTTTGCAGCAGCCCCAGCCACAGCTTGCTCCTAGGCCAGGCGGCAACGGCTCGAACTTTGGGGCGTCATCTTGCCAACAAATCCTCCATAAAAATCCCTGTGAGCCTGCAAGAGACACGGCAGAGAGCAAATGCTAAAACAACTCTGCCATCTACTGACTTCTCCAGCTCCCCTCCCTGCCCTATCCATCCCTCCATCCCTGCCACACACGGCCACCTGGAAAGCTGTTGCTAAAAGTGAAGGGGCCTCCGTGCTGGGATGTGGTGCTGCAGGCAATGCCCAGGAGCCCTGCAGCCAAGGAGGTATGCAGCCTCGCCTGCCCTGCGCCCTGGGGACTTCGGCACAGCTCAGGCTAGTCCTCAGGCTGCAGAGCTATGGGCTTTGTGGGGAGAAGGGCAAACTGAAGCTGCAAAAGCTGTTGCTGACATAATCACAGAATGTTTCGAGTTGGAAGGGACCTTAAAGCTCATCTAGTCCAACCCCCCTGCCATGGGCAGGGACACCTCCCACTAGACCAGGTTGCTCCAAGCCCCGTCCAACCCGGCCTTGAACACCTCCAGGGATGGGGCAGCCACAGCTTCTCTGGGCAACCTGGGCCAGTGTCTCACCACCCTCAGGGTAAATAATTTCTTCCTAATATCTCATCTAAACCTACCCTAACATAATAATGTTCTTAGTGCTCAGGCCAGGGTCAAGACCTGCTTAAAGAGGAGAGCAAGTCCAACTTCCATAAAGCACTGATGTTTCAGGAATTTCTCCATCTGAACAGATCTCAGTGGCAGGTTTTCCTCTGCACATCCAAGGCAGCAGTGCCCGGTGGCTGGCGTGTGTCTCCTCAAGGTCCAGCCACCTCCACTGTCCCCGCAGCCCCTGGGAGCAGGGCCAGAGCAGAGCCCACGTCTGGCTTAGTGTGTGCTCAGCTGAAGCACCAGCAGCCACAGTGGGGAAGAGCAAGTGACAGCCCCAAGCCAGGCTGGTAGACCCGATGCTGTGACCAGAGACAGTGCAAAGCCTGGGTCCAGACTGATCTCTGACCCTGGGCAGAGGTGGACGGCACCTCTGTTGTAGGAACTACTGCCTGTGCACAGAAACCTGAGCAGCAAGATCAGCTCAGCACCGCCTCGCTAGTAAAATTAAAAGGAAACAGCACACCCAGAAGCGGGAATAGAAGAACATCCCTGGTGCTATGGAAACCATCCCGCCAGTGTGGGAAGGTACTTTCAGGACTAAATCCTGGCCACTGGGGCTGCTCCCTCTTTCCAGTGCTGCAAAGCAAAGGAGCTTCAGCTGCGGAGACCAGGGGAGACACCTGGCCATAAGGACAAGGATATGATCAGCAACCCAGCCCCAGCTTGCGCCTTGCTAAGTTCATGCCTAAGCAATGCAGAGGCAGCTGTGTGTGATAAGTGGGAGCGTTTAAACACAACAGGAATTCATTTTCTCTTTCGCTTTCCTCCGCAGCAGAGTCCCCATGTGCACCACATGTGCAGGAACTGTATGGGCCAGTGCACCATGGTGCTGGGAGCACCATGGCCTCAACCCCGAACTCCTGCCTCCACACCAGTGGTCCCAGCGGCTCAGGGGGCTTCTGCAGAGGGAAACGGTGGTGACATGATGACAAATGTTGAGCTTCCATCTTGGATGCCAAAGACTGCCTCTCCTTGCAGTGCTCTGAGGGTGCACCAGACGGAGGATGGAGACTTCCCATGGCATGGCAGTGCTGCAGTGGGATGATGCTACCAGAAGCATTGACATGAGGGTCTTTGAGATGTTTCTCTTTCTAAACAATGAGAATGGTAAAACCATGGTCACTGCGTAGACGAGCTGTTCCACCAATGTTTTATTTTCCCAATGGAGATATTTCCTTTTGAACAGAGGTACCAGTGGCACAAGGCTATGTTGCAGTTCGAGCTCTCCTGCCCACTGGCACACCATTTCTATCACAGCCAGGCACATGTGTCACCAGGAAGACCTGCTTTGAATTTCTTTTGGTCACCACCCAGAGGGATGCAGGTCTCCAGACACCCTGCTGAGCTGCCTGTCCTGGGCATCCTTTCTGCAAAGGGCGCTGCACACTTGAACATGAGTAATGAGGCCAATAGACGTGGCCACGCATAGCGCCTGGTGATGGGATGGCATTGGATATGCCAGCTTCAGCATTCCCCTCTGCCTTTTACAGCCCAGAGGAGAGGCATTTCCAAGAAGTGGCTCCAGCTTGGGTGAAACGCAGCCCTGACGTGTAAGCAGGGCATCTCCCATCCTTCCTGGAACGTGACAACAGAAGATGCTGCAGCCCCATCCCCTGCATCCTGCTGACGCTGGGAGCAAATCCACAGCAGTATCTAGCTAGAAGTCACTCTTACCAGCAGGCACACGGCGCTTCTCGGAGCTTGCAGCCTGTTTGCAGAGGGCTGAGAGACCTCAGCTCATCTCACGTTTACCACAGAGGCCAGGTGTGCACCCATGTGGCTCCCGCAGAGCAGTGGCCGTGCCGGGAGCCCCACACCCAGCCCCAGCCCATCTCATGTGGCTGCTTAGTGTCCTGGTTTCAGGTAAAACAGGACCAATTTTGTTCAGTACCTTTACTTTTCAGCCAGGCCTCTTCTAACTGCTGAAATGACCAGCATGTTTTGCAGAAACTGTTCACTCTCAGAGTGACAAGACCCATGTTTATGGTTGATGCCAAGGAATGGGATGCAGAGAGGCTCTTGCTTATCCTGATTGCTGTAACAGCCAAGGGCAGCCAACTTTGGTACTTGCCCCGTTGGAGGGTGGGAAGCAGAAAAGCGTAGAGGGATCACACCTGCGGGGAGGAGCGGACAGGACAGGTGACCCAAACCTGACCAACAGGGTGTTCCATCCCATCTGCCTCGTGCTCAGTATAAAAGCTGAGGGATCAAAGGGTCAGCCCTCTTTCTTCAATGGCCAGTGTCCAAGGGGGACTCTGTCTATTCATCTGCCTTTGATCCCAATCCTGAATCCAGATCTGGAATCCAGTTGCCGTCCATCACTGAGTCCAGTCTGGGACTTCCCCAGTGCCTGCTGGTGATTGTCATCCTGGGAGCTTGATACGGTTTTGTACATATTTCATTATTTTCTTTTTATTTTGTTATTACTATTTAATTAAAGTAGTTTAGTTCCTTCTAAACTCTTAAGTCTCTCTTCTCTCTGTCCTTCCTCCCTTTGATAAGAGAGGTGGGGGAGAGCATCTGTTGTTCCACCTGGTTGGGCCAATCCAGCCCAAACCATGGCACTTGGCAATGCAGGAGTTCTGCTCCGGCTCCCGGCCCACTGCACTTGGGCTGCCATGGGCTGGAAATGCCCCAGGAAGCACTCTGAGTATGTGGGCTGTCTTCATCCTTCCCAGAGGTTTCCTATAAGGTGTGGACAAAGTTCTAGTAGAGCTACAGAAAAACATGGCTTGTTCAAGCACTCAATTTTAGGAGGCAATGAGGCTAAAAAAATAAAATTAAGATTATTATCCACACACAGGTCCCCCAGGATCAAGTCACATCAGAGGAACAAGCTTCATCTGGAAAAGATTCCTCCAAACATAGCTCACATGTGATATATATCGGACACAGAGCTATGTGCCTCATGGGTGGGTGCTGGTTATGGGTTCAGGGGAGAGATCCCAACATCAAATTGCAGAGCTGTAGTTCAGCTCTCCTAGTGATGCCAAGGCTCAGCCAGAGTCCCAGGCAGCACATCCCCACCTCCCCTCGGACCCCACTGTGCCACCAAAGCTGGCCTGGGGACATGCAAACGTGGCTCAGGCTACACCTTTTTCTTTCCAAAGCAGCTACTTACGAGCCCAGGCTGGGAGACACACTTCTCCTCACTCGCTTGAATGAGTCACCAAACCCCAGAGGCTGTAATTCCCTTTTAGGAGAAAAGCAACTGTTATTTTAAAGTGGAAAACCTTTGGCCTAAAAAAACCCCTGCACACCTAGAGGGAACTATTATACAGACGTAATGCTGTCAGAAAGGCTTGCATGCTGAAATAGTCACTTGCTGCAAAATATGGTGAAAGAAAAACCCCAAACACCCTGTTCAAGGAAAACACCCAGATGGCACTAACCATAGGGACAGAAAAAAGGACCGTTTCCCCCCAGTATTCAGGGAGGGGAAGAAGAATGCGCAGCTCTCAAGAAACTATCACCGTTTTGCTGAGCCACAAGAAAATCTACCCACGTAAGTATTGAGCGTTGTCAGCCCCGTGACAGTAAGTTGAGGGAACCGTAAGGGAAAGAAGGCTAAGTGGTTTGAGAGAAAGGAAAGCAAACCCAGAGCACATCCCAGCCAGTTCCCTCAGCATCAGCCTCCCTACACCCTGTCACAGGCCAGGAGCCGGCCAGGATACAGATCCTGTTGGCCTTCACCACCTGAGCATATAGGTGGAGGGATCCAGAAGGTGGGACACTGGCTTTCTCTTGCTGTCTCTATCTGGTTGTTTATGGTACCTTAGATAAGTCAACTGGTCTCAATTGCATCTCTGGTGAAATGAGGCATCTCTGTTGCTGGGAAGAGTGAAGATCCAGAGATGGAAACAGCCAAGTACATTCAGTGGATGTTATAAAAAAAAAAAAAAATAAAAAATCACTATGCCAGCTCTAATCTTCAGAATAATACTATTTCAGAGTGGATTGTATCTCAAGGTGGGGCTGCATGATTAGCAGATCCCTTTTTCCCCAGGTCAAGCCTGTTTTGCCTGTGACAGTAACTGGTGAGTGTTCTATCTGCCTGTCCTTATCTCAACCCATGAGCTTTTTCATCTCTTACCTTCTCCCCCTGTTTCATTGAGGACGGGGAGTGAGAGAACAGCTGGGTGGGCATCTGGCAGCCAGCCAAGGTCAATGCACCACAAGGTCCCAGCCCTCCCACAGCCCTATTCACTTCCCACGCTGCAGTGCAGTTGCTGAGGAGCATCGCTGCCCTTCCTGGCTTCCTGACCAGTGAATTCACCCTAATTCTCAAAGAACTGAGCTGAATCACTACTGCTAATAATTACATAGTGCAATATTGAGTCCCAGCACTGCCATACACACCCTCCCCCTCATCTCTCCTAACCAGCGCCCTGGATCATGAAGGTGTCTGGCAGTGCCACACAATGCAGAGACAGCTTCTAAGTGACAGCCTGGATTTGGTGCAGGAAGGCGAATTCCCCCTGATTCCCTTCCGTGGGGTGTGAAATAATAGCAGAGCGTGCAGTCTCTAGGGTGGTCATCAGGATCTTTGCAAAGGGGACTCGGGGTTTTTTTCTTTAGTTTTGCAAGGCAAGAACATCATTGGAACTGAAAGTAGGTTCACACCATGGTGTCCACCCATGCAAAACTATAACGAACCACAAAACCAGGCAATTACACAATCTTCTTCTACTGTTTAGCAGGTTTGTTTTCCCAGCACCGGCTGCTGCTGAAAACAGCCTCAGAATACTTTAGTGGTAGAAATGACCTCTTGGTCTGCTATTGCTAGAAAAACCACTGAGCTTGTCCTAGAGGGCAGAAGCTCATGAGTCAGGTCTCTAAGAATCAGCCCCAGTCTTCAAATAATCCTGCAAGTGCTCAAAACATTTTCGGTACAAACCCAGAGCTCTCATATCACCTTCCCTCACATACCTGAGATCAAATGGAGAAAACGTGAAGCAAGTTTTCCTCCCTGAATGGCGAGGATGGATGGGCATCTCCCAGGAGGTTGGAGCTTGAGGTCCACCATGCCTTGAGGACCACATGGAAAGGCATATCTGGACTAACATTAGACAATGGGCATCTCTTAGACCCAACTATGTCCTTTTAGCCCATTTCAGGAGCTGTCAAACACTGTCCCTGCCAAAATGCAGACCAGACTCTCCAGGTTTTCTTTGGTCGCAGCCAAAGGCACTATCACACATGACATCTGGCAGAGGATAGTGCGGGTAACCGCAGAGACCACCGCAACACTTATGTGATATTCCCTCTCCTACAAACCTGCTAAAATAACTAGCCACTTTATTAAAAACTCCACTGAAGTGAAGTCAAGGTAAGAAGCAAGTTTCAGTACTCTTTCTGAAGAACAGTCTGTGGGAGCCCACCTGGATGAGCCAGCGTGCAAGCCACCTCAGCTGTGCCATGGGATCTGCAGCAGAAAACATCTCTATCCATAAGGGGTGGTCAAGGCCAAGGCTGTGTGTGCACTGAAGTGTGCAAGCCGAAACCCCACTGGGTGCACACATTGTGGAGCTGTGTCAGCTGTGGACACAGTGCCCACCTTGATGCAGGGACACTGTTCCAGGTCAGAAGAGGGACAAGACCATAGAACTCTGCAGCAACCAATTCCTTCCTCTAAGCAGATTTCCAAAAACCCTGAGAAAACCTTCCCTGGCTGCGTGCATGGACTCAGGAGGAAGCACAATTTACAAGCCCTTCGTATAGGTGGGGACATGTCCAGCCCTTTCACGGCACAGGAGCAGCAACATGGCTTGGAGGATCGCAGGGCACCTGCAGCCTCTGCTTCCGTGTCCGACTCACAGCCTGTGGATAACCTGTGTTCATGGGATGGGTCAACTTTCTCCTCCTTCCCAGAAGGAGGAGGAAATTCCTTCCCTAACAGCCACTACTACAATCCTTTGCAAAGTGGTGGCTTCTGCTGGGTGGCAAGGTGCCAGCAACTCATTCATAAAACTATGCCTCAGGTAGGAAAAAGGCCAGAGCTCTGCATGGGAAATGAAATGCTCCGGAAATTACATAGCTGTCCTGGGGATATTAACATACAAAATTAATGAAGAGCCCTTGAGTGTTTCATACATCAGCCCAGCGTACAGCCTTGGTAAACACCAAGCCCCAATGCTCAGCAGCTCTGCGACATGATTAAGGCCAAGGAAGCCCTCAGCAGAAGTGACTCCTGAGTTGCTGTGTCCCTACAGGGTTCAGTGGTGGCAGGACAGAAAGTCTCACCTGGATTGGAAGCATGTCGACCAGTGGTTTTGGTTCCCACACACAGCATTAGAGGATGCGGGATGGGGTGCACAATGCTCGGCATACACCATGACATGGGTTCAGGGCTGGATTATGATGGCAGACCAGCCCAGCTGGAGCTCAGGAGACACCAGGCATAAAAGCCATCCTACATTAAAATCAAAGATCCAGTGACCACCTCCAAGAGTAGCTGATAACAAAGGAAATTAAGGACCCACCTTGTGCCCATCAAAGTTTGTAACTTCCTACATTGGGGGGGTGCATCCAGAGAGCTGCGTTGAGAGACCTGTGTGTACTGCTGTCCCCTGTTGCGTCCCTGAGCTGGGAGCACCACGGTTTGGTGCCACAGAAACACTTGTTTTGCCTTGTTTCACCTGTCTGGCTGATCCTTGCCGAGCTGCTCTACAGTTTTCATTTCCTTAGCAGTGGGAATTCAGTAGTTTTACTGATGCAACACAGTAAAGTAGCATTTCTTAAAGCTAAACCTGGTGGAACTTTGCTTCCCACACTGGACTGTTTGACAGCAGCTCTGGGACACAGCAAGGCTTCTCAGGAAGCAGCAGTAACTGTGGGAGCCAGGACCTTTGGAAGAAGAGCTGGCTTGCATGCAGTCTGTTACTGCCTCCTTTTGAGGACTAAGGCATGGAGCATGCATGAGCTTTGCATTATCCCTCTTCCACTGGGCATTGCAGGTGGCTTTTCCAAATATCTTCTTGTTTTATCATTAGGCAAAATGGTAGTATTTGCATTCCTTGCCTCAATCCATTTCTTATTCTTGTGTCTTCTGCTGTCTACACAACAAATGTAATGTTCAAAGACTGCAGCAGCAGCAGAGTGTGACAAATGTTAAAGTCTTTGGGACCAGTGAGCATCTTATCATTCTGGGCATCTACTCAGCAGATGAGCCTTGTCCTGATGGAGCCTCCTGGAATTACCACACCAGCATCATGACATGGCAGTTGTCACCCAGGAGCTGCGCCACATATCTATTGCAATCACTGGCAGCACGATGAATCCACCCACAAATGAGTGACAAACTTAATTGCATAGGTGCAAGCACATTGCATATCCTTAGGCGTGCAAAGTACCGCTAACGGCACTAATAATCTCAAAGTGCTACAATATGCAAAAGCAGGCAGAGGTGACTCTCGCTATTTGGACTGCTCCCACTCTCCTCCCACTGCAGCGGTGGAAGCAACACAAGGCAGGAGATGAGGAGCAGGGAGTTGGACTCGATGATCCTTATGGGTCCCTTCCAGCTCAAGATATTCTATGATTCTGCGATAAGAGAAATACCCTGCAGAAGGGAAGAGACACACGTAGCGTTTGTGTGATCTGAAGACACAGAGGACTACACATGCACGGTGAAAACCTGCTGCAGCCAAAAATATACAGCTAACGAGGCCAGGCCAAGCATCCTTCCTGAGTGAGCCATATCGACCCAGCTGGATTTCCCAATTTAGGAAGACAACGAGTCTACACCTCAGGAAGAAGAGATGCTCATCCTCTGATCCTGCCACTCACCAGCAGCACCCAAGTCCAACGCACAAGCCCTGCACAGGGTGGAGTGTCCCTGCAGAATGAGTGATCACAGATGGCAAAATCACCAATAACATGTATTTTTCAAAGACAGCAGCTAGGAATGGATTCTTTTTTTTTTTTGAAGAGAGATTTAGGTCTAAGCTCTGAACCAGGTCCGGAAAAGAAACAAAGAATAATGGGTCATGTTTATCCAGGGAGTAAATGGCAGCACTGAGCATTCAGGAAATGCAAGACCAGATTCATTTCCTACATGGAAAATAACATAATATCTTCTTTCATGCCTTAAAGACTTCAGGCTCTCAGTATTTTTACTATATGCCAGATGACTGAAATGGAGCTACTTGAGTTTAGAGCCACCAAAGAATTAGACTGAAGTTACTGAAGCCATCGCTTTGCCTGAGGTTTCAGAAGGGCTTTTAGAGAAGCACAGAAACAAACCAAATCCAAACGTAGCCTTGCGAGAAGGGCTCTTAGTTTCACATCAAACCACATTTGGTCAGTGAAAACCCGAACACCGACATTTTATCAGCTGCACAATTTACCCAAACCTACTTCTGAATAATCATAAATCATAAAAGTAGCTGTCAGCTGAGAGGCAGTCTGGAGAACACACATCAAGAGCCAACACAACAGCTTAACAAATCCTGCAAATGCATAGAATGATTTGACTCATTTAATTGCTTAAATCAAGACAAAATCCAATTTAATAACACCCTTATACACAAAGAATATGTCACAAATAACGCGTCAACAGAAATACATGTTTAACACAAAGAAGTTAAACCGTTTCTGTGGCAGATGCTCGTTTACATATGTATTGATTTAATTACAGATTTCTCTCCCTCCTTTCAAGATTGCTAAAGAAGATTCAGAACACAGTCCCTGAACCGCTCAAACTGAGCCAGATTGACTATATGAGCTAATTTTTTCCTTTCGTCGTGCCTGCAGAGATGCGCAACATTTCTGCTCTTACTGACATAAACAAAGTCAGAGGCACAGGCAGGGCTGCCACGGCTTCAACTCCGGGTGCACTGCTGCACGCGAGGAAGATTGTATCTCTCTTCACAAGCATAAAAGCCAGGATCAGGCCAGAAGATCCTTGGGTTTTCAGTCTGCATTGAAGCAAATTTCTGTGCGTGCTGCAGCTGAGTATATGCGAAACGAGGGGGATGGATACGCACAGGGGAACAAACCTGGCTCTAGGTTCCCGCGCTCCCAAGTTTGCAAAGCCACAGGAAACATTCTTCCCAGGCAAGGAGGAGCGATAGAGAAGGCTCTTATTTCCCTGAAACCCCTCCCTTCCCCAGCGTTTCTGCATGGAGACGGGCAGCAATTCTCGTTAGTCACTGTTATATGGTGGTTTTGTGCCCTACAGCACATCAGCGTGGGAAATCTGCCTAGACTAAGACCAGCCTAGAAGCCTGCTGCAGCCCAGGCAGTGTCAGTGCCCTGCGGGATGATCCCAGAGCTGCTTCCCAAACTGTTATTTCTCACCAGTATTTCCAGGCTGTGTTCCTGTGTAAGCAAGGAAAAATCTTTAAAAAAACGCCAAGTTTTTGGGATACCACTACACAGCCTGTGGGCAGACAATGGGTTTCTATGCAGGGAGAGGGTCATGGCTTGTGCCCATGCTGGGAGGATGCTGCGCAGGGATGCCTTGCAGGGTGCCGATGCTTGCCCGTGGCTGTGAGCTCCAGTGTGGCTTTGCCTCCTGATCTTCCCCATCATCGCACCATCCCATGGGTGTTCCTGCGAGACAAGTGGTCTGTAACAGCATGTTTTGAGTGACAGACCTAGAAGCCTCCTCATCAGACCTAGTTTATTGTCCAGCCCTGCCTGAGTGTGGACAAGTGTTAGTCACGCACTGACCAGCTTTGTTTATTCTATCTTATAGACGATGCATATGGATTTGACACCTTAAATCCATCTAACAACTCAATCCTCCATAATATTTTTTTTAATAAGAAATGGGATACAACTGTGATCGTCATCCTACATATTTGGAGAAACCCAGAAAAACAGTCCAAATCGCCCAGGGCAGGTGTTGGGCAATTGTTTCACGCTCTGTCGGCAGATGTAGAGGTCAATGAGAGGGTGTTTCGATCCTGCATGCAGCAGAGTGGAAACACCCCCCTGCCTCTCCTGCCCCAGCCCTTTTACTCAGAGTAAATCACTCACCTTCGTGCTACCTGTGACGCGGCGCAGTCCTTGATGCTGCTGTTCTAGCAAAGCACCTTTATGATTCACGAGCCGAATAATGCCTGGCTGCTCTTTGCACACTTACAATCAGCAGTTGTTGGCGCAATCTTAGGCAGGGGAAAGAGAGCATTTCGATGCTAATCTTCCCCTAAAACATGGCACAAATCCAGCACCAACAAACAATGTGTGGTAGGTGGAACTGTGATAGTATCACACATCTCAAATGTCTTAGTTATGTGACAGCTTGACTAAAGCCAGGAGACTTTCCTTCAAATCTACTTATTCCAACTTAAAAAAACCCCTCCTTTATGGATCAAAAAGTCCAGCTGGAAGACTTTCCTAATTGCCCATAATTTTTAATTAGCCCTTGTGCTTTCCTCTGGAGTGCTTTGAGTACAGTACCCAGATTGCACACAACGTTCCTCACACTGGTGAGCCACACATGGTGACTTTCGTTAAATATCATTTATCCGGAACACACTTGAGACTTGACAATATTTGGGTAGTTGACAAAAAGCAACATCATTGCTCCCTGCCCTCCTGAGAACCTGGCTTTTCTGCATTAGCCCATGCTGCTCTACAGCCTACACAAATCCAGAGGTCCCAGTTCCCAGAGCCACAACCAGACCCAGTTGGATGTGGGGGCTGCTCTGCGGGGCCAGCAGCTGGATGGGATCCACAAAACTTAGAGACAAAGAGACTTTCAAGGCTTTCACGGGAAGTAATCTTTAAAGGCCGAGAAAGGGTTGATCTTCTGCAAAACCAAAACAAAGCATTGTCCCTTGACCACACCACTCAGTGGTATCTGCAGGACTTGAGTGATCTCTGAGCCTACGCACTCGGGATAACAGATGAAGCCTGTGCGAGGGTGCTTCTCTGCTGGTGATGGAGTCATTCGCAGCCATCCAGGCATGGGGAGACGGTGTGTGACAGGCAGCCAGCACAGGATTATTTTAGGCTGTGCTCACTTACGAGATGCCCTTTGGGTGTTCAGTACATTCAGTTTCCTTCCATCCGCTCCATTTGTTTTTCCGTTTGGCAGAGCGATTTACCTAAAGTGACACTTCTCTTTGGGAAATATACAGTATTGGGAGCTAATGTGAGTGAGTCCTAACGCTGAGTGTAGAAGCATCATTTTAATTGTGGGAGAGAGCTGTTACATTATTTCTGTCTCAGGTGGAAAGGTAGTAAGCAGGAGATGAAATACTGCTGTATTTCAGTATGAAATACTGTTGGATAATATTTCTATAGCCCCGTGCCCTACCTAGCACCTGCCAGGTGGAGAAAGAGAGATGGGGAAAACACAAATTGCTCTGCTCAGGCTCAAACTCAGAGCCTGCAAAGCCCAGGCGAGGGCAATGGGGGGAGATGGGGGTACAGAGGGGAGGATGGGGGTTGGGGAACCAGCCAGCTTTCTGGGGTGCTCGTGGGAAGCGCTGCACCCAGCTTAACCAAGTTCGCCGTGAAACCGGGCTGCGGGGGCAGCATAAACCAGCAGCGTGGGTGCCGCTGAGCTCAGCCAGGTTGACAGTAGCTCAGAGAGGACCCAGGGGGGTACCCACGCTGGGCTGTGTTTTGAGCAACTTAACATTTCAGCTGGCTCGCAGCGCCAGTTTGGGTCAGCCAGCTCCGTTATGGCTCCAGCCACCTGAAGGCATCATCGGAGGTGACCCAGAGAGCCCCACGCTGTAGCCCAGCTGCTGACTCCCCACCCCTCATCCGCCTTTGCACCCCCTCAGCAAAGAAACTGCTATCTGGGTGATGAGACCACAGCCGAGTTGCTTGCACAGCAATATTGTCAATGCGGTAACACGCAGCCCTCTGACACAGTGTGTGATACAGAAACGAGGAGAGCATCCTCCTCCCAGCAACCAAGGCATCAAAACCACCGGTTTGCACCCATTTTCTGCTGAAATCCTCCCAGTGTAACACTGTATGATTACCCAGAGGGTAGTAACAAGATCTCAGTGGATCAGTGTTTTAAACCAGACAGTACAGGAAAACAGATCGCAGAACAAAGTGGTGCAGCAATGTTTTTACCCTCCCCAGGTGTTGTGGTTTGGGTCAGATTGGCCCAATCAGGCAGAATGACAGATGCTCTGTCCTGCCCCTCTTCAAAGGGAGGCAGGAGAGAAAGAGACTTATTATTTTAGAAGGAACTAAACTACTTTAATGAAATGTTAATAATAAAATAATAAAAACAAAATAATGAAATACACACAAAACTGTATCAAGCTCCNTCACCTTCTCCAGTTATTTCAGGTTTGACTTCATTTGTACCAAAGCCATATGGTCACTTACTCATAAATCTGCGCAAGGGGAAAAAAAAAACCCCAACCAAAAAATACACACAGACAAAAAAAAAACCCCAAACCAGTAAGGTGCATTTTTACCAACACCAGCTTTGGAAAAGGCCAGCGGAGCACTGTGCTCTCTAAGCAAAGGCACTGATGGTGCGGGCAGGTTTGGCTCCGGTAGCCCTCCTTATCGCAGCTCCGTCTGTGGCGGCTGCAGGCGGCAGCACCAGCCTGCCAGGCTCCCTGCGAGGCTCTCCAGGCTGCTTGGAAATCATAAAATCACAGAATCACTGAAGTTGGAAGAGACCTTTAATATCATCGAGTCCAACCATAAGCCTAACACTGGCAAACCCACCACTAACCCATGTCCCTCAGCACCACATCTACCCAGCTTTTACGTACCTCCAGGGATGAAGTAAGCAGAGCCAGAGAAGGGGCTTGGCTTGGCTGCTGTTTTCCTGGGGGAATTTGGGAGCTCACTGACCCAGGAATGAGGAGCTGTCACATTCATGAGCGAAGGAGAAAGCCTCTCTGGTCGGATGGTGAGCTCTTTCCCACCTGTGCTTCTGCTCTCCACGCTAGGGGGAAGGATGCCATGAACTCACCGTTCTCTCACCCAAACCCTCTTGGTTTCTTCAATGCTTTGAGAACTTTCCCACATGAACCACTTTTGAGATTATTTTTCATTAAAGAAAAAAAAAAGGGGCGGGGGGTGTTCGGACACTTGTAAACGTCCCTCCTGTTTCCTGACCTTCGCAGCATTGCGCAGGGCACAGATTGCACCTTTAGTTCAGACAACTGCAAGTTCACCAGTGCTGCCGTGCTCCGGCCAGATCTTGGCCTCGCTGTGCAACTCTGAGCCCCTCACCAGGAGCAAGACTGTCCTGCTTGGCAGAGCCTACCAGGAAAGAGGCTTAAAAACCACAGGACAGTCAAAAATTCCAGTGATGATCCAGTGTTTACCAAAGGCTACGTTCCACATAGGTACATGAGGTGTCCCTTTCTCACCTGTGATGGGGCAAATTGACACCTGAACAAAAATGAAAGCAACAGCAGCTTGGGTTCCCTGCTCTGAAAGGGATGACGGGTATCAGCCCCAGGGTGACGGCCACCCATTATGAGCATCTTCCTGGGTGACATCGCTGTTAGCATCGCTGTGAGTTGGTGGGTTGTCCCCTGGGCTGGGGCCAGCCAGCCCTCTCACGGTGACCCCGGAGACAGCCCACCTCCCCAGCAAAGTGCTGCCACCTCCAGCCCGAGTGCACGTGGCAGAATTTCTGTCTTTCAGCTGCTCATCCAAAATTAGGAATAATAGAAACGCAAACATACTGTAACACGTCCATCACATTTCTAGGACATTTCGGAACTAGGCTGGCTTCAAGTAAAAAGCTAGGCTAATGGGGAAGAGAGGCAATGAACACCCAGAAGAGGTCATATAAACTGTGGCCGAGTTAACCTGTAGCATTCCTGACCTTTGTCTTTTTTTTCTTTAAAAAAAAACTTTAGGTTTTTCTTTAATAGCAAAAGAATCTTTCTTGTTTGTCATTGCAATCTCGGACTATTTTTAACACTGCTAATGAGTGACTAAAATGGGGTGGAGCAGCTAAGCCAGTTACATTGCTCCCAGCCACCCACGAGGTTTATCTGACGATCAGAGGAGGAGCTGGACCAGGGCCATCCTGTGCGAGAAGGCAGGGCAAGGTGCCTGCAACCACACAGAAGAAAATGTCTGCGTCCCAGGACGTTCAACATGCACAACGGTTCCTGCAGCTTATTAAAAAAAAGCCTCAGACGCTTCACAGGGTATGCATGCCAAACACTTAAGTATTTTTCTCTGCACGAACCTCTGAAGAGGGCTCACAGAGCGTGTAGTTTGCATTTCATCTGCCCATCAGAAAAAGACAGGAGAAAAGCCATCCGTGCAAAGTTATTCCTGGACTAGAGCTTTAGAAATGGCACCCAAATGAAGGCAAATAGCATTTTCCCTCAGGGTCAGTAAATTACCAGAAAATGTAACACCTGGCCCACATTTGTCCTTCGGAGTGGTCTCTGCAGAGGTGCGCTAGCATTTGGGGAGTCGGAAGCTGTTGAAACAGGTCCATCCCACATCCCTTCACCCTCCTGCCACCACCGTGATTGCTGCATTCAGAGGAGGAACCGAAAATAACCATGGGAAGTACCAGATGGCAGCTGCTGAATGCAGCGCGCTGTCTGCCAAGTCCTTCCAAGCGAAAGAGCGCATGTACTGAATGGGAATGAAGACGCCGTCATCGGAGCATGACGGCAGTATGGCAGCATTGGGAATGCAGTGCTAGCCTGAGTGGAAAAGCGAGAAACACTGCACTCTGGACAAACAGTATTGTTGATGAATATATATGTATATATATTTTTTGTATATATATAATATACATGTATATATAAAAGCCTACCTAATGAAGGGAACTGCTGTGAAATATTCAAACCTCTGTTCATACAAAATCATTAAAGGCAAATTGCACTGATGGCTTAACTACGTTTATTGCAGAAGAAAAGTAAGATGCCTACAAACCCAGGCATGCTGCAGTGCTGTAAGACAAAAGGTCGGAGCAGCAGAGCCTCTATCCCCCAGCCCTCCACCCCAAGGTCACCATCCTTCTACCTGTCAGGGAGGAGAGCAAGCACCCGTGTGCCCGGTGCGGAGCTGCCCGGACACTTGCTCCCTCTCCCCAGGTTGGATAGCGAGGACATGGCATTGCCAAACCTTGCGGCAATGGCTCAAAGCGTTACTGTGTCAAGGCAGAACCACCGATGCCTTGTGTCCTTGCATTAAGTGACACGCATTTAAAAACACAGGTCTTCTCCCCCACCCCCGGCACCGTCCCACCTCACTTGGTTGATTCACCAGAAACACGGGCTTTGTAAGTCACCTTGAATATTCCCAGCTGTGACACGCACAGGACCAAACTGTTCCAAGAAGCACTACATTTTAAGAGCATTTAAACAGACTGTTGCATGTCTTTTCAGACCTTAGAGATAAATTATTTAAGCATTTTCTTTTAGGAGGGATGGCAGAAGGAGGCAAAAATAATATTTCACTATTTTGAAGCAATAACTTCAGTGGAATTACAATACACACTAGTAAGACTGATGCATGGAGTACAGCTTGGAAATCTTTGCTTTGGCTCATAGAGGAAGTCAGATTATATTACCACGTAGCCTTAAAAATCAGGGAATTAAGTGATTTGGGATGACAAAAGAAAACTACTTGGAGAGGTATTCCTAAACTCAAAAGAGAAGAAAGGCAATTTTTTAGAAATATTAAAAATAAGTGATTTTTCAGTGCTTATCTATATGGAGACAGGATGTTGGCCTACCTTTTATTAATTAAAACAGTTCCCCTTGCATGTGATCTCAGGTTGGTCTAGCTTATGTATATGCTAGAGTAAACTTATATGATACAAACGGGGATTTTTTAAGTTTTTCTTTTTAAATCACTACCACAAACATCTGAAGTTGCTGAACTCAAATTATTTGTAAAGTTACACAAGGTGTTATAACTGAAGTAGACCCATGGTAGCATAGATACCTGGTGTTAACAGAACCACAAACCCTTATACCAGCTAAGGATTTCCCTGACAAAATCACAAGCTCTAGGATCTCAAAGGTCAAATTTCCTTAAGCAACTGCGTAGAGTTGCCAGAAAAAGTTAATCATGCTCCTTCATATTAAATTAATGTATAGCTAATGAAGAAGGAAAAAATAAACCCAAACTTTTTTTTTTATCCTTAGGATTTACAATAAAAGCTAAGCAGTCTCTCTTACTGCAGGGATTACATACACAAACCTAAACACCAGTTACATGAAGTTTTACTCCCAGTCGCTTCAGCAAACAGATTTGCCCCGGATGAGTGGTGAAACGAGGTGCAGGGATCTGAACATGCAGTATCGATGCACAGTTCACGGCTGCCATTGCTGCTGCACGCAGGAGCATCGAAACCGCCCCCATCCTGTTCAGCGGCTCTGAGGTCTGTGGGATGCAGCTGCCATGAAGGGATTGATTTTTGCCTGTTCAGGTGGCCAAGTCCTTCAAGCTCAATAATTTAAAATTCAGCCACACAGGGTTTATTTAGAAAAAGAGCCTTTTACACCTGCAGAGAGGCTGGGAAAATAGACCATTCCCACCTCCAGCTTTCTGCTCAATGGTATTTTAATTGCATCCAATGAGGATCCAGATTTCCCCCCAGATCTAGTGTTAAATCACTGTTTTCTAGAGGATGATTATACATTACAAGAGGGCAAAACAGAGCCTTCGGGCATATGCATATTATATGGCTTCTGAAGAATGTGTCTGTGAATTGCAAGTACGGTTACAAATTACTGTACTTCCAAAACACAAATACGATAACGTACTTTGCTGATCTGTGATTGTCTTCGTCTCTTGCTCGTGGTCTAAGACTATTTTAAACAACATGGAAGTATCAAACCAAGTTAAGAAGCTGCAGCACTGAATTTATGCTAACTGCATCCCTGCACTTATCAGTTACCAACTGCATTGATAAGAATTGTGCTTCTTATCAAGAGATGGTAAATGAATAAACACAGAAAGATTGAAAAGTGCCAAGTCCTTTCAAGACGGCTACATGAAAAGCCTTAAGTAGACAATATTTCTTCACAATAAACATACTGTCAGGTTTAATACCACAGCTACTAGAAATTATTTACTGAATAGAAATAGATGATTTTTCATTCCCCAAACAGTAAATAGTACATGTATTCTTCCAGCTGAGAGAAAAAGCACAGAATAGCTGCAGTTCATTTCTTCTTGATTCACAGTTGCAAATAATAAAAGTTCACAGCAAGAACTTTCTCTTTCAGAATAAAGTAGAAACATCCAGTTTCTAAAAGAACAAATCTTGTCTTCTGTCATGAATCTGAATACCTGAAAGACACAGCAGTACCAGGACAGTCAAACAGCATAGTCCATGCAACCTCTTAAGATGTTGTGCAAACAAAATTGCACCTTTGGGTCTGATGCAAGAGGGCCCTTACCAGAACAACCAGAATGACCCATCCAAAGTATCCCCAAAATATTGCACATCAAAGAACCAACATCAGGGTATGACACGGTCTCAAGAGACTAATAAAAACATGAAAGCCTGAATACTTTGGGAATAATTTCTTAGAACAACTCTCCTAGCAGTGTGGTGGGTTTGTTGGTGAGAACTGCAGTAATGCTAGCACCCACGTCCAGCAGGGACCTCAGCCTGAAGCCAGGTGCTTGAGACACAAAGCAAGGGGTGTTCTGTCTTTCCAGGATCTGCAGCTTGGACAGCCAGTGCAAAAAAGGCATCATGAAGCGGCAGGCTGATGGTATAACCACAAAAACTAAGGTAGATGGAGTGAAAAAAATCATATATCTCATTTTAATAGAATGTTTTCTCTCTTCTCTGTTAATGTAGTTATGGGAGATGGTGTGTATATCTGAGGGAAAAGCAAGCTTTTGAAATACCGTCTGGAGCAAGCAAGGAAGCATCTTTAATTCCGCATGCATAAGCAAGGCAGCTATACTTCATAGCTGAGTATTAATTTGTTCCAAACCCACTGGTTTCATTACTCACCTGCAGTGGCATGGCTTACACTGGGATTTTCTGAGCCTTGGTAAGGGCTTGCTTTCCTCTCTTAAAAAAAATAAAATACTGGAGATGAGCAGAGATTCAACATAAAGCTAAAAGTAGGCAGTAGTTCCTAAAGAAACCTTGTGCTTTTGCAGCCCAGCTTATAGCACAGGTGCTGAGGAGCTCTGTGCTGTCTGGCACAGCAATATACACTTCCATAAATATAAATATCAGCTGTTCTTAAACATGACACAGCGCAACAAGAAGTATATTTAACAGATAGAGCCAAGAAACAGGGACTCCCACAGCCAGACTAGATACACACATCGTAGGGACTTGCCAAAGACTCCCTGTGAACATGGGCCAGTCATTTCTTATCTGTTCTTTTTGGGTTGCTTGATAAGCACACACACAGAATTACATATGCGGTGTTACAAGGCTCCCCGAATATTCAGACGGGCCCTGTAAACATCCTGAAAGAAAAGGCTTTAATTGGCGATGGTTAGGGAACATTGAGCTGTTTAATTTCCTCTTCAATTTTCCCCCAGTCATTTTCTTCCTGATATTTTGAACAGAAGTCCACTGTTGTTAGCACTGCTTCCCTTTTTCAATCCCAAGACTAGTTTCATGAAACGTCTCCTTTTTTGGAGGAGCCGGTTCCTCAGGCTCCCAAGCCTTGATAGGCTCACATTGCCCTCTTGGGGGAAGAGGGCACCTAACCTTGTTCTTAAAGGAAATCCTAGAAGTCCAGACAGTGTCTTTAAAGTAATTAGACTGTCATTTACTAGCTGCAAAAAGTCTGGGGTGCATGTCTGTGCAACACATACAAACAGACTCAGCTACATCTACCTAACTGTGTACCATGAGCAGAAAGTTTGTATTCCAGCTGAAGACATACACACTCTCCCCTTTCCATGCACAAACAGGCGTTAGACGCTCTACCAGGAACAAACTAGAAAAACACCTACAGTTGGAGTCCTCATAACAACATAGCTTCGGTGTAGCCTCCAAAGAGGATAAGGGCTGTCTGCAGATATAAACAGCGGTTTTAGCCCACATTCTGCCAAATTCCTGCTGTCGCAGATTAAAAGCTGGGTAACCAGTAGGTATTTCACAGTTGGTTATTTTTGAAAACCTAAGACTCAGGATGGCTTCTTCACATGCCTGGTCTTTTTTATCTAGAAGAACCAGGTAGGACACGCTATATTTTTCCAGTAGACTCCCTAAACAATTTCACAACCCTTTTTCTTGGAGGCCAGTTCCAAGCCGACTATCTGGGTAACGCCCAGGAACAACAATACAGGCGTACCCTAACAGAGCACCAGGGCTCTGGCCAGGAAGCCTGACCCCAGAGAGCTTCTCAAAGGCAGCAATTACTCACAAGGAAGCAATTTTATCCAGCAGTCCTAGGTACTGTGGGGACGTTGGCTCCCAGGAAATGGACTTCAGTCACAAGGCATCTTTCTTCTGTGTGCTGGCAGTACATAGGATTGGGATTCCTACTAATTGTTAGTAATAAATAAGCAACAATCATCGTGTTGCATTAGGTCTGGGAAATCTACTGCAGAGAGCAATCACAGCCTTTGACATGCAGGGTAGCAGTGCTTCCTGGAAGGCAGCGATTAGCTGGGAGACAAGGCAAGGTTGGCCTGCCACCCTCTTCAGCCTAGTCCTTCCAGCTACAGAGAGAGACTGGGGAGGGAAAGAAATCCCTGGCCATTCTGGTAAGGGCTGCAGTTTCCCATCCTGTATTCAGAATATCGTTAACGCCCTACACAGTAAGACAGGTTGCTCAGGGCTCTTGCCTGGCCACCCCTTTCTGATCATAATACGGGAGCATCTAGTACACGCCACACCTGCTACCTGTAAGGTACTGATCCTGATAGCACTGTCGCCAATGTTTATACTCACTTAAAATATCCCCACTAATTTCAGCCAGAAGGTAAAATATTGTGCAAGTGGCCAATGCATATATACAGGTAACCAATCCCAAGTAACACAGTACACAGCATGGGTTAACTATTGAAAAAAATTTCTATAAGCTGGGCTGAAGATGGCTCCAATTCGAGAATCTTAGGAACAGACTATTATTTTGGCATAAGATGCCATCAAAGAATAAAGTGACAGTATTTCCTTACCTCCCCCAGGAGCTGAACTTTGACTTATATTTTGTAACCTAGCAGGTCCAGTCATACAAGCAGAACTTGAGTGTTGCTTCATGGTACATTCTTGCATGGATGTTAGGCACCTTTCCTGTTGCAGAAGACCAAGAAGAGAACCGTATTTCCTGTCAGAGATCGGTTCATCTACCGCGTGCAGGTCAGGCAAGGCATGATGATATACAGAACTGGTAAGACTGGGAGTCCCAATCGAAGGGAAGGGCCATAAATCTGCAAGCTGAGCTGGATGACTCCGCAGAGCTGATGGCTGGTATTGGCCTGCCATACCAGCAGTAGAAAAATTCAGACCAGAATTTGACATGCTTGTAGCAGAAGATGACGGGTATGGTTTGGAGCAATGTGAAGAGAAATTCCATTGACGGGGAGACATGCTATCTACTTAAAAAGAGAAAGAAAGCATCTGAAGTCTCATCAATTCTTACTTTTTTCCAAGGCAAATTCCAATAGGCTTCTAAGGTAATGCTACCAGATTGCCCATGCATTTTTAAAGAAACTAACGAACACTTTAGTGTTGCTTATCTTAAAAATCAACAACAAATTCATACTAAAAGTGGACTACACCACCACCAATACTTTCAAATAAATATACAGGTCACTAGCATAGGCAGGGTTTTAACAATCGCAAGCTTAGACATATCTATTTTTGCAAAGACAACAAATTAAGACATAATGCACTTGATGCATCTGACAGTGATGGAGGCTCTTGGCTGGAAAATGAGGACCCGGTCCTGCCAACAGGCCCAGGGAGAGCTTGGGAAGCACCCCAGCAAGCCCAGACATTTACACAGGAAGTCTCAGCTACATAACCCAGGGCTTTGCAAGCATGATTTTCTTGCTTTCTGTTTGCACACAATTCCAAATTTAAGCATGCTGCATCTTAAATTCCTTAGTCAAAGCTAGTCACCCCTGTCTAACACCATGCTCCCGCATAGAAAGTGGCTCACCGTTCTTCAGGACAACAGTCTTGTCCTTGTGCTTTGTGCTCAGGTCCTGTGGGTTCTTGGCATTGCTTAGAGCTCTAGAAAAATGTTCGTCTACCATGCTGTTAGTATCCCCTTGGAAATACGTAAATACAACACTCTGAGACCCCCATTCTGTTTTCACAGGTTCTTTGCTTTTACACGGCTTTGGAGGGAGCTTCCTTGTTTCTTCCATTTTCAGTAACCAACAGCCCCTGCCAAAAAAAAACCCAGACCAGTCAAAGAAATACTATTCCACTTAAAGTGCACAGTCAGTGGTGAGACCATCTTCCTCCTGAAAGAGGTAGGGCCAGAAGAACTGTTATTATTAAGATTAGACCCTTTATCTGGGTTTCCGCTTCTTCCGTGCACCTTTTCTTTACAAACTTCCTTAGTATGTACTTCTAGTATGAAGTATAAAACAAAAAGGGAAACATTTCAATAAATATGCATTATATTTTTCAGAATTGTGATGGGAGTCCACTTCTCCCAATCAGGCAAACTATCTTTAACTCGTTCACAGCAGTATCTTTTGCTGGTGAACTCTAAGTTTGATGTAACTGTACGATATGCAACATTAATATGGGATATTGCATCACTAAAGCAGCCCATGGCTCAAAGAGATGCAGAGGCTCTGATGGTTACCAACCTTGTGTGAGTTACCTGTCAATGCCATAGCATCGGCTCCGTTGAAAAATAAAAGGGGCACATGTCTTCATCGGCTGTCCTTCCTCACTCTGCCCTCACCCATCTTTATAATCCTGGGTGCAGGCCCCAGCACTGTGCAAATATGCCCTGAGGATGGAACTGTGCTAAAAGAACTGAAGGACTTGGACAAGTAATTCAGGGGTGGCATTAGCCCTGGATGAAGTTCATTGTAAACTTATCAAAATGTTTTGTCCAATTCCAGTTTTTGCATTGTTCAAAAAACACACTGACAGAGTGGAAAAAAAATTAAAGAAGAAAAAAATACTCATTGGAACTTAAAATAATAATACCTTTAGATAAGGTGAAGTTCGAAGTACCTTGATCACTGTCAGCACAGACCTCCACAAGGAAAAGACTTCTGAGAGTAACTAGCTGCTTCACCTGTTAGAAAAAGACACTCAGATTAAATTATTGGAAATTCAAATTATGGCAAATTCAAGTAAAACAACCCACCAAACAAAAGACCTTTTTTGTTTGAAACAACTTACCTAGCAATGCGGTGGGTCTGCCAGTTGCTTAGAAGTTTGGTAGCAAGGCTGCTAAAACATATGCTGTAGCTCAACCAGAAGTTATGGATTTAGGGCAGGAATTACTCTAAAATAGTTTGCAGGAAGTCAACAGAAGACTGTAAGACTCCTTTTTGTTCTCCTTATAAATCTCTGCTGCCAGATATGGTAAGAGTAGGACAAGGAATGTCACTGCTTGCCCTGGAGAAGTATCATTTTTATGCATTTGTGCAGTTTCTGGCCACAGGGGAGCTAGTTCTACAACCAGAGCTCTTATGTTCTGCTGTAATCAAAATCATATTTAGCGATGCTCAGGCTATGAATGCAGTGAGAAGGCCCTGCTGGTTCTATTCAATTTTCCAGTCTCATTGTCAGCTCATCACACCGCATAACATAATTGATTTACCTTGGTAGCAAAAAGGCGGCTGTTACTTTTCAAAGACCAGGGAAGACTTCAGCCAATAGCCAATTGTATCACACAAAACCTAATGAATCATTAGATTTGTGTTTCCATCCAACTAACCCTGCAACACACAGTGTTGCTTAACCTATTCCAACACATTTATCTGATTTATTTTCTAGTCATAAACCTTCCAATCCTCATCTGTGTCTCGAAGGGTATTCTGAAGCATCTGCAAAGGCTGCCTCCAAACAGTCCCTGTTTCTCACACATGAAAAGACTGTTCGGGTTGCAAAGCCCAGTATTCAGACATAAAGAAATATGAGGATTAAGGTTATCCAGCCATAATCCATCTCCCTTTTTAATCTTAAGCCTTCATCTACAAACTTCTTGTCCATGTTTATCTTCTGCTTCTGCGTCTAGTTTTGCTTGTTAGTTCTACCTCCCCCATATTGTGTTCAGTTCTCCCCCTCTTCAAGATCCCTTGCTCAGCTAGCCCTATTTCCCTGTCATCAACTACCAATTTATGTTCAAACTCAAGAGTTCCTCAGTCCTTATCTTAAGATTTCTATTGCTTTGTACTTCTTGCATCCTTTCCCCAGCTCCAACCTCTGGTCCACCTGAACACAGTGGTGGGGATGGGACGCGTAGTACAGGTTGGTCACCAGTTAGGAAATGCAAGACGATACTCTGTAACAGTCTTCTGATTCAGAAAACAGTATTTCTGAGCTGTAAAACTGACCAGACTTTTCCAAATGCAAAAACTTAAACCAAAAAACCTTCCTCCCAATTTACAGGCACCTTCCCGAGGCAGATGAGGGGAGCAGGAACTAGCACATCCCAGCCAAACAACCGAAAGAACTTCAAGCACGGGAAGAGATGTTATTTTTTCCCCACTCTTGTTTTAGAAAGGAACCCACTGTTTCGGTTAAGAAACTTTCTGGTTGCTCAGCTGGAGGCCAGCGCTTGCCATGGAAAATTCAAACCAGGCAGTGAAAGCTTGGCAAAGACCTCGGCGACTGTATGGCCTGAGAAAGGACTACATCAGGTCACCTCAAGAGCAAGCAGCAAACCAGCTCTTCCTACACTGCTCCACCACTACACATCAACATACAATTTAAAAAGCATTAGCTCTGGCCCAGAGGTCTATTTTTCCTGTTCCTCACTCAGTGCAAGCCAGACATTGTGCCTTTGCACCACTTTATTAACATGCTTAACTTGCTCGTGACATTAATTGTAAGCTCCTTTAGCACTGTTTATTGGTGTGCAGCAGCTGTTCCACTTGTGTGAATTGTGACCACAGTAGTTACAGTGCTAGAACAGTAATAGGTATTTTTAAAGAAAGAATGGTCATTTATCTGATTTCTTCATTTCCCTTAAAAACCTCTTGTGCTTTCCAACAAGTATTCATAAGAAGGCTGGATGTAACCTAGGTTACATCTCAGTCCTCTCAGTGATTATATGCACATGAGGATTTTAATGTCCCAAGAGTCAGGACTTAGGTTTGGAGCACTGTGGTCTTCATTACCCGAGCTTCCCATCTTCCAGCAGGAAGTCTGCAAAAATAGGCAGAAATTCTTCCAATTTGTGTCTGCCACAAGCTGTTGTCAAAATATAGTAGAAGTGGAGCTCAGGATGAAACGGACTCAGCTTGCCTCACACTACTCTCAGAATGGGTTAATTATGGCAAAATAGTGCAAGTAATTGTCCCAGTTATTTGTCCTTCAAGTGGACAAGGACGGATGCATGGTGAATACAGGCTTAAGAGACACGGTTGTTGGCTGCTCACCGCAAGAGACAATACTTTACAACATTTTTCACATTCCCCACCCTTGCTAGTAGTATTATTTTCCCATCACTGTAGCATCAGAGAGGAAACTCTTTGTTCTCTATTTCATGCAGCCCAAACCAGTTTTAAAAATAAATAAAATTACAAAATTTCCACTTCCCAAGTATCAGGCAATGATTTAACAAGCAGGCATTCTTTTTCACCAAGTGCCTTTCAAATAAGGGAACATTTGAGAAAGCCAGTAAACGTAGGTTGAAATTATCCCTGAATTCTCCTACCTTAACTTACTGTCATGAGCGGTGTCACACCAGTAAGATTTTCCAGATGCGGGATGGTCATGCTGTGTCCAGCAGTTTGGGATCCTTCTCCCGGCAGGCTATGTGTGCTCTGCAGTGACTGCAGGAGGAGACAAGCAATGTTCATGAACTCCCTACATGCTTTCTAGCCTCTAGCTGCCAGTGAACTAGGCGTTTCCTTCAGCCTATCTGCTAAGAATGCATGAAATGCACTCCAACAAGTCAACCAGGTTAGGAGGTTTCAGGAATGAGGAAAAGAGGATTGTAAGGAGGTTTGGGTTTGTGGTGTGGTTTTTTTTGTTTGTTTTTTGTTTTGTTTTGTTTTTTATGACAATGTATACACAATAAAGAAAACAGTGTCTGGACTTCAGAAGAGTTTAGAGTAAGATGATAAACAAGTTATGGCAGAGAACCAAACTTGGCCAGGATCATGAAGGACTCTCCTATGCCAGGTTATAGCATTTTCAGTACTACGTGGGTAACCACAAACATCTACAGGAAGGAAACGATGACCTGTCTCCAGCCCAGATAAACCGGATAACCAATTTTCTCCCTCTTCTTTTGCTGGATCTGTTTAAATGACTGCAAAAATCTTCAGAAAATAAAAATACCATTCTTGTTCTGTAAGGGCTGTAGCAAGAAACAGGTAGTTTGGCGCTCTTTTGTAGTAAGTTAACCAAAGTTACCAAATTGTAGCCATTCCAGAAATGCTGAATCAGGGTCAAATTTGCCAGTCTCAGCTGGAAAAATACACTGGGGAACTAGAGTCACCAAAGTGGTGACACTACGTCTTTTATGCAGTAGCTTAGGAGTTTGTTTACTCATCCAGAAAGTAGGAGAGCACAATCCAATTCCCTCTGCCTAAACACGTATGAATCCACCCTCTGCCATCTCCCGGAACAACTTAACTACCAGGCTGTGACACTTCCCAGGACAGTGCTTAGTCTTTTATTGGCACACTCTCTGCATAAACACATTTTCACTGTGAGACTGGATTCCAGTCTATCAGCAGGGCAAGTGCCCTCAACACCTCACTCATTTGTTCTTTGATACCCTTTTTTAAACTATTTCATATAGCCGAGATTTCTTCCGCTAAAGCTTTTCAAGACCTCATTCAAGAATTTCCTCTTAGGTTGGCAGCTAAAGCACTTGCAGAGTTGTTAGTTGGCATCAGTTTAAAGTCCTCAGTGAACACCTCAAAGTGGTACTGGGTTAAAATGGGATTATCAGCTCTGTTCCTTTGTAGTATAGGAATTCAAACAACTATTTCCAGCGCTTGTTAAGCATTCAAAGTGTCAAGCTTTGAAGAAAAAAAAAAATTAAAAACCCTCTTCATTCCTGAGAATAAAAATTTAAATTCTGCTTGTCCTTAACAAATACTCCGCCCCCCCCAATTATAACTACGGTGTCTGCAGTCATTCCTCCTGCTCCTTTTATCTTCATGCAAGGTCCATTAACACACCAAGCCAGAATGAAGTCCGAGACAAAAGCCACAAGGAGGGAACAAATACCATGTCCCCCTGAAGACTTACAGTTCTAGCAACATGTACACTGGACTCCCGTTGGAAAGCTCCGGCTTGTTAGCACATATACTTTTATAAATTGAAGTCACTGGGCACCAAATGCTATGGTATCTTTTACTGGGAAAACAGTAAGACAAATTCATTATCTCAAAACTAATCAGAAAAGACTTGTTTTGTTCACGAGTTTGTTTATTAAAAAGGTAGTATAAAACACAACCCCTTTAAGAAACAAAATTGAAGACAAATCAAAGGATTCTCAGATGCTGTCACAGGTCTAGATATCATTCAAATATGACTTTTTGAAAGTGTTGGTTTTCTAAAGGATAAATGAAAATGATCCATTTATCTTATGGAAAGAAAATAACTTGGCAGAAAAATTCCAAGTCAACTTACTGTAAAGTTTAATCTAACAATATACTTTCATATTACAGAATGAGCAAAAAACAATTTGCTGCAAAAGATTTCATAATTCTATAAATATTTTACAGAACTTTCAGAGTATCCTGACAGTAAGACTTCAAGCCTTGTATAATGAGCACTAAAATACACACAAGTTAAATCAACACAAGTACACAACTTACATAATTCATTTGTCGTACTGCAGTATGTTTCCTCAAATTCAGAAATAAAACCAACAAGTTAAGATTTATAAGTATGTTCGTTTGTTTTAAAGAATTTGGTTTGGTTACACAGTTCAAGAACTCAGGGTATGGAGATTGATTTTACTGGAAAATTTAAAGGCAAGTTTGGGTTTCTATGAAGCATCCAATACCTTTAAGTTTTCTTAAGTGAATTAAGCTAAGTATTTGAAATTGCAAATAGATTAACCTTAACTGAATCATGTCTAGGAAATGTTTTAGCCAAAATGCACTGCATTTAACATACTAATGATTTTAAGTGAATTGCAATCCTTATACAAAATGTAAGTTGTACGAGGGACTGAAATTCAATTAAAAAAAGTAATTAAAAAAAGTCAGCAGGAGAAACAGATAAACATTTTGATGCAAAATGAAACTAATTCTCTCTTTACAGCTGTATACGAACATTTGAGAACCTGCTACAACTTATGTGCCTTTTCTTTTAGGGCTTTTTGTTTCCAGATGTCTACCTTGGCCATGCTCCTCAAACCATGTGATCTCCAATGAATGCTTGTAACTCCGTGCAATTACCTTGCCAGCAAACCACTAAATAGCATTTGATTGTAAAGCAAACTACCAATACATCTTGAAGCTAAGCAACTGATTTTGTATTGCATGGTTAAGAAGGTGATTGTCTATGCCAAATTATGCTGAAGTACCAGTTAATACTCTTTCCCTGCTGTTATATTTAAGTGGCTTCACACACATTTTGTTACAGCGTGAATTAGTAAAAACAGCTATTTCTCTAGTTCAAAACCAAGCAACAATGATTATCCACAAATTGTTTCAACCTGCTGCTAGTTACTGTTTTCATAATATACAGAGGGAAGGAGAGAGCTTTTCTTAAAATGAACCTCTCACCAAAAGCTTAGTGATGAAGGAACATGCAGTATACTGGAACAGGATCTAAGAAAAAGTAGAAACTGAGCAAAAAGTTTGATTTTGTCACTTCTAATGAGCAAGACAAGTCATTGGAAAGCACTTTTAATTAGAGAACAAATATAGTGAAAATTGCATTGGGGTTTTAACTTCTTACTAATTTATTTATTATGCTGCTCAGAAAAAAATGTGAATTTAAAAAGCAACTCAGCTTGTTCAGCTTCAGATTTGTTAAAATTTGGTATTAAAGATTACTGCTCTATACTACAAGATTTTCATCATCATACTTCAAAATAGTAATTTTAACTTTTGTGAAAAATTTTAATTTATGCTCAGATTAATTTATAAAAATTTGCATCATTTAAAAAAGGAAAACATCAGAAGAATTCGATCTCAATGAAGATCTGCTGAAAAGAAAGTCACAGCTGCATTAACCTCTCCATAGACTATTACATGCCTCAAAAACTCAATGAATTGTTTATAAAAATATATTTTTACATTTTACTGGGGAATAAGAGGTAGACAAAAGGAAAATACCAGTTTGAGTGTAATGCCGCACTTCAGACATATTTGCATGGAAAAACAGCTTTTATTTTCTTAAGAATCCTAGTTAATAAGAAAGCCAGTAAAGCATTTGGTCTCAGTCTTTGTCGGTGCTCTACTTCCGTGTGAAGTCTAGAGGAAAAGGTGAAAAGACTAACATCACGTTTGACTTTTGAAGCAAGCCAATCAAATTTGTACATCAATTGGAGAGAGGAAGGTTACTGCACATATAATGATCCTTTATTTTTCAAAGTCTTTTTTCAAACACTAACACTAACCTTATTTTTTATATCTGATACCATGATAAGGCTTCATAGTACTGTACAATATTTATACATTTGTCAACAGTTTCCCTATATTGGTTGCAATTCCACTGTAAAACAGGCGATTTAACTGTGTAGAGTGTTGTATGACTAGGCTCTCTTAAAAAAAAAAAAGCTAATAAAACACAGTAGTCTAACAGATCTAAAACCTGGAGTCTAGAAGCTGGAAGAAAAGGAGCAGCACTGAAAGCAATACCCACCACACTAAATTACACTCTTCATATGCCAGAAACTTCAGCCCTCAAAGGTCTGTGGTGCTTATTATCAATAAAAATAACTAAGGCAGAACCAACACAACCCAGAGATGTAATACGAATGTGCAGCTACACACCAGGCACAATTTCAGATTCCCCAAACACCTGTTTTGCTGAAGCGTACAATTCACACATTTGCAAAGAGGACAAAACAGTCTTTCTTAGCTGGCAAGAGTTACAGCTCCTTTTATAATGCAACTCAATATTGGAAATTTGTCATGCCAGCTTACAACGCACCCCCAGACTTTTAAACCCTGAATTCAAATATCATCTCTACTGTAAGACCAGATATTTTGTCACAAAAAGACGTAATTTATAACCAAAGTGTTAACTTAGTGCTCTGGTTAGCACAGCTACCCATACGTATCAATTACATATTTGAAAAAACCCAAACAAACGTAGAGTACCATATAGACTTCTGGAAAAAATATAGGTGGTAATCTCAGAGTACAAAGTTCGAAAATACCAATTTTCAGAGTATTCTGGATATTTCAGGATGGAAATAAAAGAATTAGCATTTATGGTTTCTCGCAATCCAATATGAATTAAAAAAATTCAAAAGATCCTCCTTACAAATGTGCACTAGTAACCATCCCTATGAAAAGCGTGCTATGAATCTAGCACCAACACTTTAATTGCTTAGTGCCTAAATCTGTATTCATCTATCCTTAGGTATCAAAATAATGGGACTCTAAATTAAGAATGACTATGCCCAAAACAGCTCCCCCAAAGTTGTTTTTGAAAGCCCACCACTTATTAAGATATCTAAAGTTAGAATGTCTTCTAAATCCTTGCTTTTGGAAATATTTCCAAAAAGCATTTGCTTTTTCCATATAAAAGAGTATTATTTGAAAGCATATTTTCAAGTATTCTAACTTTTGCACAACAAATTGTAGTTCAAGTTGCCAAAAGCCTTTCAATTTCATGAAATGTGGGAGACCCTCCCCACTTTGAAAAGCATGTAAAGCTGAACTAAAATGTTGAAGAGAACACACGCTCATCATCTAACAAAGTTAAATGAAAACCTTTACTCTAATATTAAAGCAAAAACTAAACAAAGCCAATACATCAATCAAAAGCCTATTTTGCATACCTACTGCATTCAGACCATGAGAGTTTAAGATCAGTCTTGTTTCATTATGGCCTAGAATGTGCGTGCTCATGCATTTCTAGTGTCCTTGACCTAATTCCAGCCTCAACAGAAGATCTAAGCATCAAGAGAAGATCTAAACAGGGGAAGAAAAAAATAGTTTACTGAATGCTGCAATTTAATAATCTATCTTCACTTGGCTATTGCAACCTTGTTTGTTTTTCCACTTCCTTTAAGTTTGCGACTTTGTACTGCTCTTATCATTTGCTACTTAATGCACAGCAACATATCCAATGCATTCACCCTTTATGTATCACAGCACCTGTTCCATAAAATGATCCAAAGTACTCAGGACAAGAATCATTTTTAAGGATGAGATACTGAGTTCCAAGGGGTACAGGAAAATCCACAAATCTTGTAATAGCTTTGCATTACTTAAGTTACACATAGTTACATAAACTTAAGGGTTGGAACATATTTCACACTTACATAATGAAACACTGACAAGCATAGTTAGAACAAAAGAAGCCTAATGAGTTTTACTGCATTCTTGGCAACTTGAGTTACTTTACCTGAACAGCCAATTAATACAAACTTTTAGAATCTCATTAAATACTGCTTTTAATGAAAACTTCAAAGCACACAGTTGATGACATTCTAATATGCATATATTCATATGAACATTGTCTGCAGTCACCCTGAAGAAAGGGATAAACTCAAACACCACCCTAAAAACCATGCTTTCGTAAAGCATTAAAGATGTTATGTATCTGCTTCAACATCGCTGCCTGCAAGGCTGCTGTCTGTAGATGGAGCACCATCTTCATTAATGCCCTCACCATTATTCTCCCTCTTATAGGCTTCATCATTTACATCCTTAGATGTGTCATTAACTTTTGAAGGTTGTTTGCCTTCAGGCAGTTTAACACTACTTGTTGCGGCATCCGAATCAGATGTAGGTTGCTGCTCCTTTGCATCAGGATCCTCTAAAAATGATCCCCACACCTTGAGCCTTTCTTCCCTTTCTCTTGCAGTCTCCTCCACCTAAAGATACGTTTATACACATCATTACAAAGTCATACTTGTAAAAATGAGTATTTACACAGATAAAATTACACATTCATATTGCAGTAATATCTAAAGATTTCAATAGGCCCTGTTGACTGTGAACTAATGATCTGTACATCCTCTAAGCTGACATCTCCAACACACGATTTTTAATATCAAACAGGTCCTTTACATTTTTGCTAAATCCAGGAATTAAGGAAGACTTTTTTTGAGACATCGTAGCAGTTTTTGACAAGAAGCAAGATGGGGCAGGGGTGGGAAGGGTACAGGGATGGGAACGCCAAGCATTTCTCAAATTAAAACAGATTTTCAGTTTGGAAGAAATGTTTGATGAAATACGACCATGAAAGGCTACCTGATAATCTGTTACGCCATCCCATGTTTCAGCACTGAGCTGACGGCCACCAAACCACCTTCCATTTAGAGTTAACTTGCACAGATCAGCTTCTGTTGCTTCTTTAAATGACACAGAAGCCACGCCATCAGGGTGTCGCTGTAAGGAGAGACAACTTTCATTTAATAGTTTTTTAAATAGTGTATTTACTGCAAGATCATTTAGATTGTCCTACAAAAATCCATCAGGATATAGCTCCATCCTAGTCATACGCAATCGTGTTTGAAAAATTCAGCTTGCAAGTTTACACATTTTGTTCTGTTGGTACATGGAACAGACTTTTTGAACACAGAAAACAAATGTTTCAGCTAGTTCAGCTATAAATAAATGTATTTATAAACTTTAAAACTTGTGACATGTATTAAAGTTATTGGGAAGAGTTAAGAGTTTGCCTTCAAATAGGCTGAAGTAGAAAGGTGCTTAAATTAATTTCCAAAACAGCTGATTTTAAAATAGTGGAAGATTAGGTCATGTTTCCGTAAAATAAACACACAAAACCAAATAAATGCTCCACTGATATTTAAAGAATCCGAAATGTTTTGCACATTTACACGTTACATCAATTCTGCCAACGCAACCTGTAAAAGATACCTACATCAAATATGAGAACCTTCTTTACTTGACCAAACTTTTCACACTCTGTCCGCAGATCTTCTCTGATCTCATTTAGCACTAACGGATCCTCCTGCAATGCAATCACACAGTTTAAACAGAAGCACTTTCTTCTCAGCTTTATTTTTGTGCAATCACCAATGGAACACATCTGCCTATCTATTAAAAGTTCATAAGTTAAGTGTTGTTATGCTGCACTTTCAAAGCCACTAGGGAGCTGACAGGCAGCCCTTATTTGAATTTAATTAATGCTACTTTTATTAATAAGGCTTTTGTGCTGGCTTCTCCATTCTAACACAGTTACTGTCTACTCATCTTTCTATCCCAAAAAGGAATATTTTCAGGTTACACACAGTGAAAAAGGTCAATTTCAAAAATATGTATCTTTGTCTTGTTTTTTTTTGGAAATAGATGAATGAATTTTAAACAGATGGTTGGCACAGGGAAAAAACCCTGCCCAAAGAGTAAATTTAATTTTGTTCTCATCTGCCTAGAATTTTGCTAAAATTCTTACAGCAGAAAGTTCAGACAATGTTAACGATAACAGCACAATCTACAGTAGTGTCGTGGAACAGCAACTTCCTACCTCAAAGTCCTTTGGGTGAAACATATTCCTGATAATAACGATGCGTTCATGTCGCATTCGAGTTGTGCCATCTTTCTTCTCAGGCCTCCAATCCAGCTGTCTAATGAAATGAAGCAACAGTAAGAAGATATTGTTGCGGCTCTCTTCAGTTTCTACAAGCGTTTGTTGAAAAAAAATCATTAATTTGGCATTTCTTGCAATACATCAACTAAAACATGTATTTTGACACAAAGAGCTAAGTTGTTCTTCTAAAAAATGCAATCACCATCCAGTCTTACCACTTCTACTACAAAGCAGTTGAGGTTTTAAGGTACTTAAATGCTCATAGAGGGACCATGAATTATCTTAAGAATCACAGCATTTTCTTAAACACTGAAAAAATAATCTTCAAGTTTTACTTTCTTCCTAATTATCAGCTCAGATACAGGAACCAGTTGCTGCCAAGTATCATTAAGATGTCAGTATTTTATCATTTTTTCCTAATTTACTTTGTAAAAAAGGATATCCGCTATTCCCTTTGGTAAAATTTAACCTGCTTTTATTCAAACAAACATGCAAGAACACCTTCAGTCTTACACAGGCACTGCTGCAAGATACATTTTGTTCCACAGCATACAGAGCTACTGCCACAAACTAGCAACATAACTCAGGGCATCTGCTCTTTGACTTTGCCTCCTCACAAAAAACGTTACTTCTGGTAGAAGTGCCTAGTTCATATCCTATTACAAAAAACGACGCATTCACTTACACTTCTAAATATCAAAATCTTGT